>OX235279.1:158434071-158954184 GCA_944472155.2 Trichobilharzia szidati | reverse complement strand
GTGCTTCGATGGGAGATGAAAAGGAAACCAAGAAAGATTTTCAGAGTCTGATCGACAAAGAGAGAATATATCTGCTGCACTGAAAATGAGTCTATTCATAGCATACTACTCAGACGATTGAAACCAGTCGGTATGGCTAACACGGACAGTCAATGAGTCCGTTGATTTATACGAAGTTTTGCTCCAGGCATGCTTAACAGTCCTATTTTGCCTAATATACCACATCTAAGCAGGAAACGGTGAAGCATTCCTCAGATTAGTACGAGCACTGGTCACTAGAAATTTTTGTTTATTTATATCAGGCTACAGTGGCCATGTTTCACAACCGTGAATTAAGCTAGGACGAACTGCAGTATGATAGATGCAGCCTCTGATAGGCATTTGGACATCACATTTACGCTAGAGATGGGATCTCGACATCGGTCGTCTAACTTTAATTGAGGTTGTAAAGGCTTTCTCTGACATGAAACTAGGCAGAGCAGCAGGACATGATGAAGTGATTCCAGAAGTGTCAAATGACGCTAGTAATGAACTGCTCTCTGGGTTAACTAAGATGTTTCCACTAAAATGACTATACCAGTTTATAAGAAGGGAGGCAAGTCTTCCCGAGATAATCATAGGCAGATAAACTTGAAAAACGAAGTATATAATGTCCTGGGTTCAACAATCACACGGAGACCAAGTGGTGGACGGGAGAGACAAAACCGGAAAAGCCATGCAGCCTTTAGGCCAGGAAGAGGGTGCAGCGACCGCGGAACGGAAGTATACTTACCGGCGTCCAACACTTGGCAATATCTAACTACCTTGACCGAGAGGTGCTATGCCAATGTTTGACCATAAAACGAGTGTCTAGAAAGTATGTCGAACTAATCAAGGCACTCTACTTGAAGTCAAGCAATCCTGTGAAATTATGGAATTGTCATCTGAAGTGACAGCTAGTGGTGTCCGTCAGGGATACCCACTGTGCCAATTGTGTTTTATTTCATCATATATGCCGTAATGCAATCGACTCTGACTTTAGTAGCTTAGTGATGGACTCGTTACCAAATGATATCCTTAACGACTTAGAATGGTATGGGTGGATGTTATGGTCCTCCAAGATGAAAACCCCTGACAAAGATGCAGTTTCCCAAGCACCTTGAACAGAAGACATCGAATGTTTGACAGGCAATCCGCTCCTGTCAAATTTAAGATGATACTGCAGGACTGGTACCTACCGACTCCTAACCTGCCGAAGGGTGAATTTTTTATCAAAGCAGACCCATCCATACTTTACATTCTCATATTCGTTGCTTTTTTCCATCCCATCCATCAGAACTATACAGCCTGTGATTCTATAAGACACATCGATCTAGCTGATGCCTACTGTAGTAATTACACAAAGATTTGTTCCCTTATTAACTGGTTGGACTGAGACTATTCCATAAAACTCACTAGGAAGTTCAAAAAACAACACATCAAAATTAAACATAGTAGTGAAATCACTGACCATATCATAAATATAAGGGATATAAGGATTTCTAATAGAGCAGGAATTAGGATGGCATTTAAACCTGTAAGCTCACTCACTGACAAGCTCCTTCGGCTAAAGGACCCTACTGAACCGGACAGACTGTAAGATCAGCTGTACAGATCAGAGTCAGTCAGATTATCGAAACATACGAATTTAATGAAATGTAGAATGATTGACCGTCTAAGTGAGAAACTGACACTGCGATGCATGCACTAACACACAATCGGGTGGGACAGACCTACAGTTCTGACAGCCAATATAATTAGCCGGTAGGAGAAGTTGGTCGTTGAAACCTTCATCGAATCCACACACCTTAACACATACAATAGGAATGACGCAACGCCGGCACTAGAGATATAGAAAACATTACCACCAATAAAATCAAACGATAAGGAATAATAAAGTGTACAAAGATTGAGACTTATGTGAGCACCTTGATATTATTATGAGCAACACAAAAGCCTACATCACTGTTTTTACTGGATAAATCATTACACGCAGGAATTGCACTTCACCACAGTGCCTAAATTTTATTCCTTTATCAACAGCCTGAATTGGGTTCTTCAGTTTCCCAAACATCAAAAAGGGCTTCAGGTAGCTAATACTAAAACACTTGGTGTTGCCGCGCTCTAACTGCAATTTTCAAGTCTAAGCTATTATCCTTTATCAGGAATGATTATAATTCGGTTTGCACTGAATGCCACAGCTATTTCAGTTTGTGTTGATTCGTTAAATTGCCAACGCTTATCTCTAAAGATCAAGGAAAGGAGCTACGCCTATTTTAAGCTAGTCGTCAAGTATTGAAATCCACATGGTACGATTCAATTAAGAAAAAATACACACGTGTTTTGCGTCGAACGATGTCACCGTGATTTGTTCTTGCTGAACACCAATATATGCTGAATGGAAAACGGTAATCAGTTCGTTCCTCATCATTAAATGTTAGTAGTCTTGAATAGACTTCACCCCTGTCTACTATGCAAAGCGACACTCTGCATTAACATCCGTGAGCACAACCATATAGAAACATTCACAATAGCTAGCAAGCAGTACACGCTGAATTACTTGACTTGATTATGACATAACAGAATTTTTCAGCATTACATTTTGTGAGTAGTGGCTCAAAAATCCCCATTAAGTCACATAAAAGAAGAGGCGTTCAGCGAAGAGTTACTCTATTCAGTGATTTCATTCTCAAGCTGTACAATCGCATATATACAGAGTACACTATCATAGCAACAAAAGGAATCTCTTCAACAATGTAACAATAAAATCGTAAGATGTTAACAACGGTTACGCGATACAGAAAGCGATCGGCTACAAACTGAAATTAAATTAAATAAGTGAATTGAGTGACGCAACTTGGGGAAAAGGATTGAGTATAGGTAAACTAAAATTGCAAGGTGGTCAAGTTAAGAACAGTGTCATCAGCCGTGGAATTGTGTTAGCATGAAGGGTTAGAAGTGATAAAATAAGATTAGAATTTACGAAGCTAACGTGTTAAGTGTTGACACAAATTAAGCTCATTGTAGGTTCCGTGACTGGGAAAACTCCGTCCGCACACATAGTTCACGACTTAACATTTGGACTACACACATAGGTTTCTTCGGTCACTGGACCCACAATGGACTTGACTTGTCACAACACTTGGTACGTGAGTTTCATCCTTCCCACAACTACAATTCTACTCCTCACTACACTGATCTTAACTTGACTCTCTTTCAAATTTTGTTGAGCTTTCTCTACGGACCATAATTTACAAATTAGAATGAGATACTCAAGATGTGTGACTAAGTGAGACTTACTTTAAGCACTTTAATCCCTGTGGGTCACTTAAAGCCATATAAGTTATAAGCGAAACCGATAGGAATTTCGTAACACGTGTGTGTGTGACGACAACTAAGTTTGTCGCTTCTCACTTAGCTCACTGATGGAGGTTACTTCAAGCAATTTTAGTGAAGCTCACAGGATGCTGTTGTCGTGGTGAAGATGTCTCCCAGGATCCTTCCTAGTGACACTTTGTCTACTCACGCTTTATTCACTTATTTACTTAAGTGTTTGATCAGTTTTACAACCTGGAATATGATACTTTGACGGCATTTCTACTACTCTGTCGTTGCTACTAAGATGAAAAAATAACTTTATAATCCGTGTGAAAATCCATACTGCTTTGATTAACCAATTCTTCTGTGTATGCCAAAAAACAAAAATTAATTTGAGTCATACATCATCAGTTGTCAGGAACAACAAATAAAGTTGGCACTGAAATGCGAACAATTTACACTGCAGCAAGTTTTTGCAAGATGACAGTCCGTATTTCCAACACCTATAGCATGATGATAACCATGCAAACCAGATGAAAATGTATAACAGTGCAACGGAACAAAGTGAGATATGTATATGAACGTGATTTGTTCGCTCAGGTACTTGACTATCATACGACCCGCTGGTTTACATTTTACTTTCTCTCTGAAGTATAACCTATCTGCCACATCAAGTGCGGTGTAAAGTATGGTGGTACAAGACTCCACTACGGCAATAAAACTTCACTTTCTTTATACGTGTACCAGGAAATAGGACTCTACTAGTTGTAAGTGGTCCGCTAAAATTTCCTGATTACAGAGGTGTAAATAAGTGAATTTTCCAATCCACAATCTATTTTTCGATACTGCAGTGACTACGTCATTAAACCACATTCGCAACGGATATAAAAAGACTGCCAACATGTAACACGATGCGGCACATAAAAGTGTTAAGGGCCTACGACACCTGGTCACCTTTACCACTTTGAGCCGTCTCCTCAGCCACCTGAAAAATAAGTTTACGAGGCGATTAATCAGAAAATCATACTTGATAATTAATGAAAAATTAGTTTAACACTGTATTACATCTATATCTACTCTAACTAAATACATTTGCTTTTCCTTTCACACACGAAAATTTTAGATACGGAGACCACAATTATGCGGCACCTGCAGCGTCGCCTACTAATTCACGCACAAAGCTTACTTCGCGCATCACAATTTTCCGCAGAAATTGATTGGTAAGTTCAATTTTTCTACCCTTTATCAATTCTGACGGCTTTCCAAAACCAAATAACGCCAAGCAGATTCATAAAGTAGTTATTTGACAGAATGTGTCAAACTAACCATAACACACTGATATGGACATGTGGCTATGCTTAAAAAGCCATGACGGGTCATCATTAATAAACAGGAGGTTTTATATTTTCAGTAAGTTAAAGTGAGGCAGACACGGAATGCTAAAGTAGCGGGTGCAACTAGCCTCTCAACTATTCATGGACTCAAATTAAGATGAACATTTGCAAATCGTCAGGTATTTTGCTGGTAGCCTGACAGAACAATTTATCCAACATAATCACAAAAATCTCCCAGTTACAAGACACACAAACCATCGTTTACGTATGTAGAGGACTGTGACAGTGAAACTCCATAAGTCACTTTACTTAAGTCATTGACCAGTAGAAAATACAGTATCATAGCCACTACTTTCCTGAGTCGGGCTACATTTCAGCAGTTGAGACGTGATGAGTGACCGACATCACTCATTGTGTAGCTTAAGATTCATGTGACTAGAATGATTAATCAACAACCTGGAGGCGCTTGAGGTGGGTACAGAAACGCACCACATCCAACAGTCAAAAGGAGAAGTGAACCAACTTAGAATCCTTCTTGCGTCACCAAACTAGAGACCATGATCATGGTAGCCAGCTGTTAGTTCTCCTTTTCTTCCAACACATAAACCAAGATCAATCGTATATAGAGTAGATTTAATAAGCGTGAATATGTTTTGTACTACAGTCGCAAAATTGAGCAATACAAATACCGAAATTGTACCTATTTGTTTCAGTCTATGCTCACTTGCGATAGCTGCCAAGTCTAAGGACTGGAAAAAACCCAAGTTAGCAGAAGACGACTTAATACACATCCGTTCTGGGCGTCACCCAATACAAGAAACGCGATGCAAAAACATTATCAAGAATTCATTCTATGCAGATGCTTTGAAGCACAGAATCACTTTCCTTACTGGACCAAATGGTAGTGGAAAAAGCACATACATCAAACAGGTAAGACTAACTTTATGCACTAATCAAACAGACTAAGAAAGTAATCAATGTAATCCTATTTATCAACGTAATGCTTCTCACACAAGTGGTTAACACCACAGGTGGTATTAGCTTATCAGATAGACAAGAACATTTGCGATGTTATCAATGAAGACGACTACTTCGTTCAGAACTCATCGCTTCGGAGAAAATATTTAGTCACTTTCACTTGGAGAGAACAGCGATACAGAATACAGAGACTCACGTAATACTCCCCGTAGTGTACTTAACAAAGTAGTCTCATCACATCAAAGTGGTTTTAGCGACTATATCAATTCCCAGCTGGGAAGAACAATCTTCACCTTGATACAAACGTTGAAGCAGTAATTACAGTCTTCTTCACGACAACTGTATCTGTAGAAAATGAAAACAAGAGATCCTGAGAGGAACCTCTCCAACGAATTCGCTACAATTTGATCGTACAATCTCATATATGGAAATGTATATATATATATATATACATATATATACCATTGCACAACTTAGTAATAAGGTCGCTGGGAAATGTCTGTCCACTAAATCATTTGTTTTCATTTTCTACAACCGTATTTCTCGCTTTCGATTCACAGAAGACAATAGGATACGACGAATACAGCTTCGCTACCTTAAGTAGGCTGTCGTGTGTGAGTAAATGTGCACACGTCAGACTGTAAAAAAGGCGATCAAAAGAAGGTTTGACAGGGATCCATAAAGTTGCTATGAATACAGACTTAAGATAAGAGAGGCAAACAGTTAAGCTCCAGAGCGAGTTACAGTACCTCACTGCATTTCAATTACCGTCACTTACTCTACTTAGTTTCGCCGAATATATCAGATTCGTGTTTCAGTCCTAAACTTAGCTTGACTATTTGGACTTACTTACTTAAACTAGGCCCTGCACATCAAACAGGATTGTATTCACATTAACAAATTTATGCCATAATAACTGTTTACGAAACATTTCTGCACGCTACAGTTTATTACTTCGTTCGTTCTCCTGTAGATCGTCTTAATAATATACCTCACACAAATAGGAAGTTATGTACCAGCTGAGGAGGCAGTTATCTCACCACTTGACGCAATATACATACTCACAGGTACAGGCTCCGAGAAGGAAGATGATTGCTCAGCATACATATCAGCTCTTCACTCAGTGTCCGTTGCTTTACGAACACCAACAAAGAGAACACTCCTGGTGATGGATGAGTTTGCTAGTGTAGTTGACAAGGTATTTTGTGTAATTAGTATCTTGCTTAATTACTTTTAAACCGTGTTTTAGTTGGAACTTAATGCACTTACAACAGCCATAGTTGAATTCCTCCTAAACCTTGCAGAATGTCCGTTCGCTGTCATAGCCACCCACAACTATGGAATTTTGAAACACTTTCAAGTGTCTGGACCACGAGTACAATACTTGGTAAGTCGCTACCATTAAATAAAAGCGACTTCTCACCACAATAAGACAATGAAGACGACAACTCATGAGGGGAAATTGCTATGTCTGTACGAAGTTACTAACGGCATAACCTCAGAAAGTGAAACAATTACAATAGCCAAGAATATTGGACTTCCACAAGGAGTAATAGAAAGAGCACTGGAACTGAGGAATTCCCCAGCTGTAATGAATCTCAAATTTGTGGAAGACAGAATTAAAAAGTAAGTTTTCACAATTGAGCTTAATTTTTTTCAGAGTGAAAAAAGCGATGAAGATACTGCGAATAAATATTGCCAATAATAGTACCACGCCACTGGAAAATATGCAAAATTTATTTTGCCGTCATCGTCGTCGTCGAAGGCTGAGACTGAAGAATGGTGGTCGGTCATCTCACTAATAATGACGATTAATAATAGCACGGTTTTTTTGGCTTATAACCCGATTGCTTTATTCAGTGTTTGTTTACATAAAAGTTTTCGAAAACTCGAATTGGTTATTGCAATTAGTTATACTGACAACACCTTAACATAAATAAACTTAAAAAAACTATTGTCTTCTGTCTATTAAAAAATAAGTCTCAAAATAGTAGTCGTATTAATAATAATAATGGTCAGGGGGCATATTGTAGAGGGGTGATAAGTTATTTCAAGTGTGATATGAAAGGAGGCTTTTGAAAAGGTAATTCATTCAGTCGAAATGTACATAAGCATTTATTTAACAAGATCAAAAGCTAGGCGTTTGTAACGAACAAAACTAGAACACCAGTAATCTCCCAAAGGCTTTAATGCTCTCCTAACATAACGAGACTCAGATGAAGTGGGTGACCAATCTAACCGACCATGGCGGAAATATCTTCGTCGACAAGATGCTTTTGTCATACACTTAGGAAGCGTTCCTAGCACACGTTCCATCATAGCTAGGTGTTCCAGATTATCATGTGTCATAAAAAGGCACCGTCCCGTTACATGTTCATATGGAATACATCCTACAGACCACACATCGGCCGACCGATTCCACGCAAGCTCCATCACGACTTCGGGTGCACGATAATGTCGAGTTTGAATAGTGGTTGAGTGGTGATCACTGTCGAAGGTAGCTGACCCAAAATCTATAATTTTTATATATGGATGACGTATTCTCCGAACAGTTTTGCCACGATGATTATCAAATACTTCGTCGTAACTGCCATCGATCGACAAACAAAATATTTTCAGGTTTGAGATCTGTATGTGTAAGCTTATTTCGATGCGAAAATGCAACAGCTTCACAAATTTGTCGGGTAATTATTGCACATTGTTCAATAGGATAGGGCTCATAACCATTTTCCTCAAGAAACGTGAAAACACTTGGACCAAGCAGAGGAAAAACAATATAAAAGTGATCATGCCACTCGAAAAAGTCTATTGATGATATGCAGTGAGATTGATTCTTCGCATCTAGTCTTGCAATGGATTCTAAGACTTCAAGCTCATGGCGAGCAGCACCACTGTAATCACTCTGAGGTTTCAAAGCCTTTAAAGCCGTCAAGGAATTTGTGTATAAGTCGAAACATTCAAAAACTTGCCCGTATCTACCCTCTCCTAGTATCTTGTTTACACGAAAGTAGCACCTGCAGTATGAGATCATAACGTCTGCTGGACGACATGTGAAAGACTTGTTAAGCGTCTCAGCATTAACAGAAGAGGGATCATTATATATTGCCTTACCACCGCTGATTTCCTTAAACAGCTTCTACATATTTGATAAGATTTCGCATGATAACAACTTCTAGTCGTAGATCATATTCAATCTCTGTATTTCTGATTTAATTAAAATATTCACTCTTTTAACACCGGGATTGTCTTTCAATTTGTATAACCTTTCTTTTCCCATATTGACACTGCGATAGCGCCAGAAATGGCCTAGGTATCCATATACTTTGCCTTCTCTTATACTACCAGGCATTTCATATGTCACACATCCGTCAGCATTCACATAACTACCCACATTTAGGAATTTACTGGAACAATCCTCAGCGTTCTTGTTTCTCCTTCCGGTTGCGATACGTTCTGAACCAGAGGCGAAACATCACCAGAACCAGTTGACGAACATTTAAGGAATCCTTGTGCATGCAACACATTAGTGTACGCTGACGACCAGAAGATAGTCCATTGTCATCGTAACCATCAGAAGAGTTCTACTTATGGTGGAGTCTTCAGAGTTTTATCTCTTGCTCATTCCATCTTAGGGTCCACACCACCCCATTGGGGAGGGAATCGACTACAGAGGTTAATAATAATTATTCGTTTACAGTACTCCTATATCAACACTGGATGCTGACATTCACTGTTTAAGTTGATTCACTTAGGTGAAGCTAAGCGGTCTTGCATCCAAGCCATTTGACACGCTGTCATGACTCGTTCGTGCAGGAGCTCTATATTATCAAGCAGTTATCGTCCTTTGTATGATTCTGTTCCTGAAATGTATCTCATGTTTTAGACGGTCAATCTACCATTTTGATTCGTCTTTGGTCACAGTCGGGTAATAGGCTTGGGAGTTTGAAGATAATCACTTGCGTTTTTATAAAGCGTATATTCGATAACCATTCAAATCCTTCACCTCTCAGACATTTTACAGTTTACAGAATACAATTTATTTAGGATAGTAGGCTATATGCCTGTGTTAATCCTTTCGATTTGTTACACACAGGAGGTCCAATCTCGCCTTGAATGAATCAACGGATTGCGCTGATACGACGTGTTCCGGTAGGGAGTTCCAATGGTTCACAATCCGATGCGAAAAACGGATCTCCACACGCAGACGATTCGACCGTGGTTTTTGAACCTTGAAGTGATGTCCTCGCAATTGGTTGGTGCTAGAAGGAAGAAATAAATTAGATAAATTTGCTCCAAAATCATTTCTTAGGATACGGTATGCTAGTATTAGGTCACCCCTAAGTCGTCTGTATGACAGTGGAAATAAACCCAGTCGACTTAACCTCTCTTCATATGAGAGGGTTGAGAAACCTTTTATTAGCTTAGTTCCTACTCTTTGCACCCTTTCTAATAAGTCTATTTCGTATTTGAAACACGGGCTCGCTGCCTGGATCCCATATTCCAAATGAGGTCTGATACAAGTCGGATATAATATACGGAATATTTCAGCGTCAAAATTCGCAAAAGCTTTGCGTATGGCCCATAATATTCGAAAACCCTTAGTGGCTGCAGCTCTACAGTTTGTTGCTGTTTTCAAGTCATGCTGCACAACCACTCCCAAGTCCTTGTACTCAGTGACCCCTGGGAGAGTAATGCCATTCATTGAGTAATTGTGCACGTGACTATGAGATACATGCATAACTACACTCTTGCTTAAGTTAATCTCCAAGGCCCAGTGCTTCCACCAATCACTTAACAAGTTTAAATCTTCCTGCAAAGCAAGTTGATCACTGTCATCGTGTAAAGCCCTCCATATCTTGATGTCGTCAGCAAACAGTAAGCAGGATGACTTAACTACCGATGGAATCTCATTAACATAAATCAGGAAAAGAAGTGGGCCTAGAATTGTACCCTGAGGAACGCCACTCTTAACCGATTCCCATGTTGATAAAACCCCGTTAACTCGTACTCTTTGTCTTCTGTCCTTTAGAAAGTCTTGAATCCAGTCGGAAACCACTTTATTGATTTCCAGACTACCTAACTTCACTAGAAGACCTGAATGAGAAACCCTGTCAAACGCCTTGCTAAGGTCGATGAATATGGCATCCACCGGTATATTAACATCAGCTGAGCTTGCCCAACTTTCTCTGGCCAAAAGAAGGTTGGTCAAGCAACAATGACCTGCTCTAAAACCATGCTGTTCCACAGCGAAAAGTTTGTTCCCTTCAATGAACTGAATGATAGCATCACGAATTATTCTTTCTAGTAGTTTAACAACAATACTGGTCAAACTAACAGGACGATAGTTCTGAACTAAGTTTCTAGATCCGGTTTTGAAGACCGGACTAATGATGGCATCTTTCCAGTCAGTCTCTTGGACATTTAGACTGGTCCAGAGACATTGGTGATATGAAGATTACCGACAATGGCTCGGCTCTGTTTTCAGCCAATGCTGTTAATATAAGTGGGTGGAGTTCATCAGGGCCACTGGACTTACCAGGATTGAGCCTGCTAATGAATGATATGAAGAAGATTCTTTTCTTGACTGGGAATGGTGAGAGAAACAATCCAAATAAATGAGGGAAAATGACATAAGCACAAGAGATCTCTTATTCGGAAAAAGTTGGGGCATTTTTGTCTCACCCTGTAAAAGAAGTATGGAGGTGCTTTGAGAACTCTTTTCATTTGGGTGTCGTTCAGGACGAACGGTTCGGAGTTCATAGAATTTCCCTCTAAGCAGGTCAGTTCAAGACCATCGGTACAAATGCAGTTATCTTGGTTCATTTTACATAGAGTCTTGAATTCGACTATGTGATCAATGACTTAAAATGATCCATCATATTGACGATGTACAGAATCATGTGAAGACATTTTAAAACATGTTTGAAAAACACACCTATGGTCCATTGGGAGGAGTCTTTTAGAAACTGATTTTTCTGTCAAGAACATTACAAAAATTAATGACCGAGGACCTGCAATACTGTAGAAAACCAATTGTGTTTATGAGCCTTTATTTATGAAAGTATAGCAAACGGCGATTGAAGAAGGGCATACCTATACAAATAAATGGAAGGGCATTCATGATTCCATAAAGTAAGCCTTACGAATCATAAACAAGATAAAGTCCCTACTTATTTGTTCTTTCTACCCTCCTGAGTTTCTCAATCATTTGCTACATCTGAGTAGCCATATAATACCGTGTTGCGGAGGCCCTACAGTTCCAAATGACGTCACTGCATTTATGAGCCTGATGACGCATGAGGTATGGTCTATGACTGGTAAGCAACTAGAAGGTGAAGAAAACACAGCTAAGGGTCACAGTGTTATCCAAAATACCAGCCCAGCAACATGACAGCCGGCATCAGATTTTGAAGCGATTCGTGTGCCATGGAGGGCTGACACCAGTGAATCACTCCAATTTGATTTATTCGCAGCCGATAACACAGCCTTCAACACTCCGTGTACAGTTCTTGCTCACCATTTGCATGAGGATAGTAGGCTGTAGTTCTGAAACCCCAGGGCGTTGATCGTTGATAAAATCTCAGCACGTATACCGAAGACTCGTTTGGCGTATGCCTAACAAGTCTTTCACATATCGTTCAGCATATAATGACTATTTTTCCAGTCTTAATACAAACGATGTCCTCAAGTGTCTCGAATCTCGGAAACCTACCAAGTCGGTTGGTCTATTATCCCTAAAATATATGCTGAAAAAAACATCTTATGTTATCCTCTCACCGGTTTTTTTTAATGAATCGTTTTCCACTAACACTTTGCCTGCTTCTTGAAAGGACGTTAAAATTGACCCTGTGCTTCAGTCATCTAGTGGACGAAGTCTTAAGTTTAAACTCATTGCAATTACTTCACCTTTTTGAAAATGATGGAAAACTGCTTTAATTTAAACTTGAAACTTCACTGAAGGCTTTCACCGGCCGTAATCACTGCAGATTTATGAACATTGTCTGATTGAGATGACGATTTGGCAAGTATTTAACATTGCACAGTTCTTATCATTCTTTATTCAAATAGGAATGATTCCGACTACTTGATCAAATGATATTTCCATTAGTGAGCATTATCTGGCTTACCTGTAATGTTTGAAAAGGTTTCTTAAGTGGCAAAGTCCGTCTAGAAAGGTAGATTTTTCTCGTATAAGAACACTCAACGAAATCATGGTTCTGAGTAAAAATAGGAGGTATTCTTGTTAGAAACTGTCTATGGTGATAATATTTCGAAGTGAATTGGTCCCTATAAGGAGAAGGCACTATGACCTTCCGATATTTATTGAGCATATCATGGGAATTAAGCTCCCTGGTTTAGACAGTGTGCTTTCTTGAGCAGCGAATAGCAGTGTTGATAAACGACATGCAATAGTTTTTTCTGACTTCTAGATTCATGGATATGCAGAAGGTTGTACAGTCGTCAATCTGGTATCACTAGACGGTATGCTCACAGATTTATAGCATTTGTCATTCGGAGTAGATTAACTTGGAACATCATGGAATAAACTTTCTGTTTAAAGTATCGTTCAGTATGCAAGCCACTTTTATGCATAAGTTTTACAGCCACGATGAGAATTTAATGTGGCATTGTGTTTTGTTCAAATGAAACCAGATCTGAGAGTATCATCATCTATTTAGAGAAAGGTAGTAGCTCTGAAAGCCTAATTTGAGTAGCGGGTGTTATTTCACTCTTCGTTGACTGGTGGAGTCAAGTGTGGCGTACACAACCCGACGTATTTATATTTCGCTTGTCAAGGGCTAGTTGATGTTGGAAAGATACAATAACCTTGCCTACTCAACTAGCCAGTGATAAGCTCGGGAAATGTGAGGAGGTAGGGTGTGGGACTGGTGACCCTACCACCTAAAATCAACACAATCGATACAGAAACTTCAAAGCGTAACAAAAGTATAGGAAGTAAACTTATTTTTCTCTGGGAATGGAGAGGCGAAATGACACAGTGGGCTGGTGAAGCTCTTTGGCAAGCCAGTCGTCAGCCGGTTTGTCTTCTCCCTATGAAAGCAAAAATAATCATCAGAGAGTGGAATGTTTTGCACAATGTATGAAGCTGAGTAGGCTTCTCATGTTGCAAAAGAAATGAGACAATATGGCATAGGAATCTCTGTGTGATAGGGTTGAATGAATGTGGACCCTCCAAATTGTTAACTGGACAGTCAGTGATCCACTCCGATCACCTAGATGAAAACAACCAGCACACTGAGTTTGTGCCTGTCATAATGTCACCAACAGAATTAAAGGCCTCTTTCGAGGTGAAAAGGCTGTCACATGTGCACATAAATGGATGGTAAACACGGCGAGGATGAGTTCTATTTGCCAGACAAAGGTATTTGTAGACAGAGATGTTTTTGAGGAGTATTCCAAAATTCTGAAAACCACGTATACGAGTACTTTAGGTGCATGACCTCTATGGAGTAAAGTTGGAGTGGATGAATTACAAAGTTTTAAAACTTTATCAAATAATTCAGTTGGTATTAGGAGTTTAAAAGTAGGTCATATGGTATCAACAACAGGCTGCAGACCTTCATCAACGGCTACCTCCTTCGCTGGCTAAATATTGAAGACCAAATAGGCGACCAGAAAGAATTAGTAACAAGGAAATCTGGCTGGCTGGGAACAAACAAACCAGGAGCCGATTGCACAACAAATATGTAGGAGAAAATGGAGATGGATAAGGCATAGATTGAGGGGGCCATTGAATGACATCGCGCGCAATACAGGCCGTCGCTCAAGTGGAATCCAAATAGGAAGTAACGAGTGGGTCGTCGGTGTGAGGATGACATGGAGGAGATCGTGTGAGGAAGAGAAGATGAGAGACCATGGTCAATGGTGGACCCATCTGAAGAAGACAGCAGAAAATAGAAGAAAGTGGAGATGTGGTGTTGAAGCCCTCAGTTCCACTCGGAACCTAAGGGAATAATAATAATGTGGTGTGAAATATTAAAATTGCGATGCCGCCAACAGTAATGAGGGTGAAGATGAAGTAAAGAGCAGTGATGAAGTTAACCGACATAAACCAACATTGCTGTGACAAAGTTAAAGGAAGGCGTTCAACAAAGTGTTTCTGAATACATAGAATAGTTTCTGAGACCATGTATACCTAGTGCTTCGGTTACACATAAATGGTAGAAGTGTGAACTTTGAAGAGTGGTTGAACGTAGCCGTGTAGATGGCTTTATATGGTAAACCATGTGAGGCTGAACGATCTGACTCTAGAAGATGTCCACATACAGTAAACTTCGTCTTCTTATTCTCACTTTTCTCCAGCCAAACCGGACAGCATTCAGCGACGCTTTTCCAGAGAACACGACTACAGTGTCCAGTGTAATCAGTCTCCCTGCAGTATGTGAGAGAGCAGATGCATATCGAGGTGAAGATAAGTGGCAGCTTACGCTTGATGTCTTGTTGAATAATAATTTGGCTGGAGGATGCTAAATGCAAGTCAGTAGCATGAAAAGAGCGTTTAATACAATTTCATAGATGACTTTTGATTACAATAGTGATGGTGTCACGTATAAGGGCGAAACTCATAAATGATGTGTGTGTTGGCACTGTGATTTTCTTTGATTTAAGCACTGGGTAGTAAGCGACTAATGTTATGTGTGTAGGTAGTCCTTTGTCTGCTGAAGACTGAATTCTGTCAGTCAAGTTTGCAATGTACTGACGCATGGTGTCAAGAAGTACCAAACCTAGGTCCAAAGCCTCATGGTGATCGCCTCCAGTCATCTAGTGGCACTATGATTTGGCTAGGAATGATTTCTTTCCTCATATTTCTTTCAATGAACCATCTAGGATATCGATTATTTAAAGATGTTATAGGAGGGTTTCCGGGTAATTTGTCAACCATATCTTAAGCGCAGACTTTTAGATCTCTTGAACATATGGAGTGGATAGAGTTTCTCTTTCTACCTAGAGGTTCCCAACTTGTGAAGTTAGTGGACTGCCCTGCAAAGCTTGGTTTTCTGCAGATCGGCTTTTTTAATGAGCTATCATCTATCCTGTTTAACATAAAGTCTGCGAAGTGAAATGCTGTGTTTGATAGTGAGAAGCACAGATGGGGGGTGACAGTCTTCAAATTGTCTAAGCAGGTCAACACCTGAACAGTCTTCATCACAAGCAATACAAGTGACGTTCAAATATCTTTTATAGAAATGTAGCCTCGGGATAATTTCTTCCGTTATTGATATAAGAATAAAACTTGGGCACTGTGGTAGAGTATAATTCCATAATGGATAAGAATTTATTTTGATAAATCACACAGTGTAGTACAGTTATATTAACTGATGACGTTTCGAGCACAAACTATTGCTCATAATCATATCAAGTTTGTGCTCGAAACGTCATCAGTTAATATAACTGTACTACACTGTGTGATTTATCAAAATAAATTCTTATCCATTATGGAATAATTTCTTCCGGCCGAACATTTTCTAGGCTTGCCGTGAAGGCATCATCCAGGTGAGGTTCTTAGGGAGACCACACTGAGATTGCGTCCTTCTCGTCATAGATTATACTGTTTAATCGAAATGACACATTACACGTGAGTCCCACTAGTAACTCTTCTAAATGATCAGTTAGTATTCTTGAGTTTATGCTTCCAATGTCAACTGACTTGTTTAGTAATCTCTTAGGAAGCTTTTAATTCATCCATTGCTACTCTGTTTCCCTAAAACTCATGTTAATTCTATCTCTATTCTTATTCTGTGCATTTTGGCTGAGCAGTTTCTGATGCCAGTGTACTGCTTGAAAATCAAGTCGTTAGATGGAATCATTTCATCAAGAAAAGAACTGTATACTTCCTTGCTAATCGATAAATGGGTGTGTTTTGTAATTTCACGTACAACCAAGGAATCACCCTCAGCTCTAGACCAACAGTAGAACTAGACAATGCTATTCAATGTCACTGGTTCTCCTTAACTTTGTCACGGGTGACATTCTAGAGACGGCTCTGAGGAATGTGAGTGGTGGTTGTGTAGACCTGCTGGCTTGAGAAGGATTCTCTGATCTGAATTATTCAGCGGATATCACCTTGCTGTGTGATGGCATACAGGTCATTCAGATCGCACTTAATCAGCTAGCTGTAAGTGTGTATTGTTGAGATATTTGCAGGAGCGTCTACGTGCCACTATCCTCTAAGGTGAATAGTCAGATTTGGATAGTAAATTCCTAAATGTGGGTAGTGAATGTGAATGTGTGAATGTGTGAATGCTGACGGATGTGTGACATATGAAATGCCTAGTAGTATAAGAGAAGGCAAAGTATATGGATACCTAGGCCATTTCTGGCGCTATCGCAGTGTCAATATGGGAAAAGAAAGATTATACAAATTGAAAGACAATCCTGGTGTTAAAAGAGTGAGTGTTTTAATTAAATCAGAAATACAGAGATTGAATATGATCTATGACTAGAAGTTGTTATGATGCGAAATCTTATCAAATATGTAGACGCTGTTTAAGGAAATCAGCGGTGGTAAGGCAATATACAACGATCCCTCTTCTGTTAATGCTGAGACGCTTAACAAGTCTTTCACATGTCGTAACAAGACGTAAAAATGGTGAGACTAACCTTAAACTGGTGGGTTTTCAAATAGTCAGGTCTTGGAAACGTATGCTTCCAAGACCTGTGTGGATAAGCCGGACCTCATAGGAAGCCTGAAGGTAGTGTACACTAATATACGTAGTATCGGGAACAAATTTCATGAGCTAGGTGTATTAGTGGAAGACCTTAGCCCAAGTATTGTGGCCATTACTGAAACATGGCTGATTTCTGAATTAGATGACACACCTGAGCTGTGCGGATTTAGTTGCTTGCGCAGCGACAGGGTTAAGGGTCGTAGAGGTGGCGGGGTTGCTCTGTACATCAACAACTCCCTACATGTTCGTTCCGTGAAATCTGAAGTGCATGACAGTGGGACAAGTGAGGTAATTAGCTGTGAATTAAGCTTTGCAACTGGCACTTTACTCATTGGTGTTCTGTATAGAAGTCCCTTTTGTCAGTGTGATGACTTTATTTTAGATCACCTCAAACAATGGAGTAAACACAGTAGCTGTCTTATTCTAGGTGACTTTAATGCACCTCATATAGACTGGGTAGCTGTCACATCTCCAGGATCCACTAATAAGTTTGACAGCCGGTTACTCTTGACTACCATGGGAAATGCCCTGACACAACATGTCTTAGGTAGTACAAGATTCGGTTCTACCCAAGGATCTTCCTTGCTGAACTTAGTGCTTACTCATGACAACGACGACGTGGATGGTCGAGTTATTCATCCACCTCTAGCAAACAGTGATCATGAGGTGTTAGATTTTAACTTAAGGGTTGGCAATTTAGTCAGTTTTCAACCCAAATCCCGACCTAGTGTTTGGCATGCTGACATAGTCTCTATAAAGGAGCGTGCTTCAACTACCGACTGGTCAGTCAATATTGTCTCATCCATTGAAGATGAATGGGATAGATTTAAGAATACACTTGAGAGGGTTACCACTGATTTGATTCCCTGGAGGGTTCCTAAAAGACCAACAAACCAACCACCATGGATAAATAGACAAGCTATAACACTCCTAAGACGGAGAAAAAGGTTCTGGAATCTCTTTGTTTCTACTGGGCTACAGCAGTTCCGGCTGAAATACTGTGAAACCAGAAACCAGTGTAGAAGCTTGATTCACCAGTCAATGATAGCCTACGAAACCCAGTTAGTTAAAAGTTCACCAGGCTGTTCAAAAACACTTTTCTTATATATCAAGAGAAGAACACGTAAGAGTGATGCTATCCCACCTCTTATGCTTGAAGATGACCAGACAAACATGGCTGAGGATAACTTGACTAAGGCTGAGGCTTTGTCCAAGCACTTTAGTCAAGTATTCTCTGATAATATTGATACCAGCTTTGTAACTTTTCCAGAAGGTATCTTGAAAATGGCACCTTTATACATTGGAAAGGATAGTGTCCTAAAGTGGCTTCTAAGGCTCAATCCTGGTAAGTCCAGTGGCCCTGATGAACTCCACCCACGTATATTAACAGCATTGGCTGAAAACATAGCCGAGCCATTGTCGGTAATCTTCGATATGTCTCTGGACCAGTCTAAGTGTCCAAGAGACTGACTGGAAAGATGCCATCATTAGTCCGGTCTTCAAAACCGGATCTAGAAACTTAGTTCAGAACTATCGTCCTGTTAGTTTGACCAGTATTGTTGTTAAACTACTAGAAAGAATAATTCGTGATGCTATCATTCAGTTCATTGAAGGGAACAAACTTTTCGCTGTGGAACAGCATGGTTTTAGAGCAGGTCATTGTTGCTTGACCAACCTTCTTTTGGCCAGAGAAAGTTGGGCAAGCTCAGCTGATGTTAATATACCGGTGGATGCCATATTCATCGACCTTAGCAAGGCGTTTGACAGGGTTTCTCATTCAGGTCTTCTAGTAAAGTTAGGTAGTCTGGGAATCAATAAAGTGGTTTCCGACTGGATTCAAGACTTTCTAAAGAACAGAAGACGAAGAGTACGAGTTAACGGGGTTTTATCAACATGGGAATCGGTTAAGAGTGGCGTTCCTCAGGGTACAATTCTAGGCCCACTTCTTTTCCTGATTTATGTTAATGAGATTCCATCGGTAGTTAAGTCATCCTGCTTACTGTTTGCTGACGACATCAAGATATGGAGGGCTTTACACGATGACAGTGATCAACTTGCTTTGCAGGAAGATTTAAACTTGTTAAGTGATTGGTGGAAGCACTGGGCCTTGGAGATTAACTTAAGCAAGAGTGTAGTTATGCATGTATCTCATAGTCACGTGCACAATTACTCAATGAATGGCATTACTCTCCCAGGGGTCACTGAGTACAAGGACTTGGGAGTGGTTATGCAGCATGACTTGAAAACAGCAACAAACTGTAGAGCTGCAGCCACTAAGGGTTTTCGAATATTATGGGCCATACGCAAAGCTTTTGCGAATTTTGACGCTGAAATATTCCGTATATTATATCCGACTTGTATCAGACCTCATTTGGAATATGGGATCCAGGCAGCGAGCCCGTGTTTCAAATACGAAATAGACTTATTAGAAAGGGTGCAAAGAGTAGGAACTAAGCTAATAAAAGGTTTCTCAACCCTCTCATATGAAGAGAGGTTAAGTCGACTGGGTTTATTTCCACTGTCATACAGACGACTTAGGGGTGACCTAATACTAGCATACCGTATCCTAAGAAATGATTTTGGAGCAAATTTATCTAATTTATTTCTTCCTTCTAGCACCAACCAATTGCGAGGACATCACTTCAAGGTTCAAAAACCACGGTCGAATCATCTGCGTGTGGAGATCCGTTTTTCGCATCGGATTGTGAACCATTGGAACTCCCTACCGGAACACGTCGTATCAGCGCAATCCGTTGATTCATTCAAGGCGAGATTGGACCTCCTGTGTGTAACAAATCGAAAGGATTAACACAGGCATATAGCCTACTATACTAAATAAATTGTATTCTGTAAACTGTCCAGCAGTAGCAGCAGGTGCTACTTTCGTGTAAACAAGATACTAGGAGAGGGTAGATACGGGCAAGTTTTTGAATGTTTCGACTTATACACAAATTCCTTGACGGCTTTAAAGGCTCTGAAACCTCAGAGTGATTACAGTGGTGCTGCTCGCCATGAGCTTGAAGTCTTAGAATCCATTGCAAGACTAGATGCGAAGAATCAATCTCACTGCATATCATCAATAGACTTTTTCGAGTGGCATGATCACTTTTATATTGTTTTTCCTCTGCTTGGTCCAAGTGTTTTCACGTTTCTTGAGGAAAATGGTTATGAGCCCTATCCTATTGAACAATGTGCAATAATTACCCGACAAATTTGTGAAGCTGTTGCATTTTTGCATCGAAATAAGCTTACACATACAGATCTCAAACCTGAAAATAGTTTGTTCGTCGATGGCAGTTACGACGAAGTATTTGATAATCATCGTGGCAAAACTGTTCGGAGAATACGTCATCCATATATAAAAATTATAGATTTTGGGTCAGCTACCTTCGACAGTGATCACCACTCAACCACTATTCAAACTCGACATTATCGTGCACCCGAAGTCGTGATGGAGCTTGCGTGGAATCGGTCGGCCGATGTGTGGTCTGTAGGATGTATTCCATATGAACATGTAACGGGACGGTGCCTTTTTATGACACATGATAATCTGGAACACCTAGCTATGATGGAACGTGTGCTAGGAACGCTTCCTAAGTGTGTGACAAAAGCATCTTGTCGACAGAGATATTTTCACCATGGCCGTTTAGATTGGTCACCCACTTCATCTGAGTCTCGTTATGTCAGGAGAGCATTAAAGCCTTTGGGAGATTACTGGTGTTCTAGTTTTGTTCGTTACAAACGCCTAGCTTTTGATCTCGTTAAAGAAATGCTTATGTGCATTCCGACTGAACGAATTACCTGTTCCAAAGCCTTAGAACATCCTTTTATTCTTTCATTTCACACTTGAAATAACTTATCACCCCTGTACAATATGCCCCCTGATCCTTATTATTATTATAATTATTATTTTGAGAATTATTTTTTTAATAGACAGAAGGCAAGTCGTTTTTTTAAAGTTTTTATGTTGAGGTGTTGTCAGTATAACTAATTGCAATAACCAATTCGAGTTTTCGAAAACCTTTATGTAAACAAACACTGAATAAAGTAAACGGGATATAAGCCAAAAAAGACCGTGCCGTTATTCATCATCATTATTGGTGAGATGATCGACCTTCATTCTTCAGTCTCAGCCTTCGACGACGACGATGACGGCAAAATAAATTTTGCATATTTTCCAGTGGCGTGGTACTTTTATTGGCAATATTTATTCGCAGTATCTTCATCGCTTTTTTCACTCTGAAAAAAATTAAGCTCAATTGTGAAAACTTACTTTTTAATTCTGTCTTCCACAAATTTGAGATTCATTACAGCTGGGGAATTCCTCAGTTCCAGTGCTCTTTCTATTACTCCTTGTGGAAGTCCAATATTCTTGGCTATTGTAATTGTTTCACTTTCTGAGGTTATGCCGTTAGTAACTTCGTACAGACATAGCAATTTCCCCTCATGAGTTGTCGTCTTCATTGTCTTATTGTGGTGAGAAGTCGCTTTTATTTAATGGTAGCGACTTACCAAGTATTGTACTCGTGGTCCAGACACTTGAAAGTGTTTCAAAATTCCATAGTTGTGGGTGGCTATGACAGCGAACGGACATTCTCCAAGGTTTAGGAGGAATTCAACTATGGCTGTTGTAAGTGCATTAAGTTCCAACTAAAACACGGTTTAAAAGTAATTAAGCAAGATACTAATTACACAAAATACCTTGTCAACTACACTAGCAAACTCATCCATCACCAGGAGTGTTCTCTTTGTTGGTGTTCGTAAAGCAACGGATACTGAGTGAAGAGCTGATATGTATGCTGAGCAATCATCTTCCTTCTCGGAGCCTGTACCTGTGAGTATGTATATTGCGTCAAGTGGTGAGATAACTGCCTCCTCAGCTGGTACGTAACTTCCTATTTGTGTGAGGTATATTATCAAGGCGATCTACAAGAGAACGAACGAAGTAATAAACTGTAGCGTGCAGAAATGTTTCGTAAACAGTTATTAGGGCATAAATTTGTTAATGTGAATACAATCCTATTCGATGTACAGGGCCTAGTTTAAGTAAGTAAGTAAGTCCAAAAAGTCAAATTAAGTTTAGGACTGAAACACGAATCTGATATATTCGGCGAAACTAAGTAGAGTAAGTGACGGTAATTGAAATGCAGTGAGGTACTGTAATTCACTCTGCAGCTTAACTGTTTGCCTCTCTTATCTTAAGTCTGTATTCATAGCAACTTTATGGATCCCTGTCAAACCTTCTTTTGATCGCCTTTTTTACAGTCTGACGTGTGCACATTTACTCACACACGACAGCCTACTTAAGGTAGCGAAGCTGTATTCGTCGTATCCTATTGTCTTCTGTGAATCGAAAGCGAGAAATACGGTTGTAGAAAATGAAAACAAATGATTTAGTGGACAGACATTTCCCAGCGACCTTATTACTAAGTTGTGCAATGGTATATATATGTATATATATATATATATATATATTTCCATATATGAGAGTGTACGATCAAATTGTAGCGAATTCGTTGGAGAGGTCCCTGTCAGGACCTCTTGTTTTCATTTCTACAGATACAGTTGTCGTGAAGAAGACTGTAATTACTGCTTCAACGTTTGTATCAAGGTGAAGATTGTTCTTCCCAGCTGGGAATTGATATGGTCGCTAAAACCACTTTGATGTGATGAGGCTGCTTTGTTAACTACACTATGGGGAGTCTTACGTGAGTCTCTGTATTCTGTATCGCTGTTCTCTCCAAGTGAAAGTGACTAAATATTTTCTCCGAAGCGATGAGTTCTGAACAAAGTAGTCGTCTTCATTGATAACATCGCAAATGTTCTTGTCTATCTGATAAGCTAATACCACCTGTGGTGTCAACCACTTGTGTGAGAAGCATTACGTTGATAAATAGGATTACATTGATTACTTTCTTAGTCTGTTTGATTAGTGCATAAAGTTAGTCTTACCTGTTTGATGTATGTGCTTTTTCCACTACCATTTGGTCCAGTAAGGAAAGTGATTCTGTGCTTCGAAGCATCTGCATAGAATGAATTCTTGATAATGTTTTTGCATCGCGTTTCTTGTATTGGGTGACGCCCAGAACGGATGTGTATTAAGTCGTCTTCTGCTAACTTGGGTTTTTTCCAGTCCTTAGACTTGGCAGCTATCGCAAGTGAGCATAGACTGAAACAAATAGGTACAATTTCGGTATTTGTATCGCTCAATTTTGCGACTGTAGTACAAAACATATTCACGCTTATTAAATCTACCCTAAATACGATTGATCTTGACTTCTGTGTTGGTAAAGAAGGACAACTAACAGCTGGCTACCATGTTCATGGTGGCTAGGTTGGTGACGCAAGATGGATTCTAAGTTGGTTCACTTCTCATTTTGACTGTTGGATGTGGTGCGTTTCTGTACCCACCTCAAGCACCTCCAGATTGTTGAATAATCATTCTAGTCACATGAATTTTAAGCTACACAATGAGTGCTGTCGGTCACTCATGATGTGCCAACTGCTGAAATGTAGCCCGACTCAGGAAAGTAGTGGCTATGATACTGTATTTTCTATTGGTCAATGACTTAAGTAAAGTGACTTATGCAGTTTCACTGTCACAGTCCTTTGCATACGTAAACGATGGTCTGTGTGTCTCGTAATTGGGAGATTTTTGTGATTATGTTGAATAAATTGTTCTGTCAGGCCACCAGCAAAATGCCTTGCGATTTGCAAATGTTCACCTTAATTTGAGTCTATGAATAGTTGAGGCTAGTTGCACCCACTACTTTAGCATTCCGTGTCTGCCTCACTTTAACTTACTGAAAATATAAAACCTCCTGTTTACTAATGATGACCCGTCATGGCTTTTTAAGCATATTGAAAATCCCCATTGAGTCATATGAAAAAGAGAAGACATTCAGCGAAGAGACTCTTTTCGGCGAATTCATTCACATAGCTGTACAATCGCATTTATATATAAATATTTGTGTGTGTGTGTGTGTACATGAGGTTTGTCAAGTTTAGATAATTGATTAGTTAATACAAGAATGATGTAGTATAGAGACAAAGTTAATCAGACAGCAACTAAAGTAAGACTGAGTTAAAAAAAACACAACTAGATGACGTAATATAATTGGCTAAAATGTTACAACTTAGGTCAGGATAGCAACAGAGGTAATTACAGGTAGAGATTAAGTAGAAGTGAAATTGAGTGAATAAGTTGGATGACGTAACATGAATGACTAGAAACTGAGCGTTGTTCAGGTCAGTAACAGTGGTAGTGGGGTGTAGAGATTGAATCGGGTGGGGGTAGAGAACAAGAAAGTTGAAATTGTAAAATGTTACAATTGAGAAAGCAAAATAATACTAATGAAGAGACAGAAGAAAAGATTAGGTAGAATTTACATGTCGGCTAATAAGATAGATTACGTCCATTGCAAGTGTAGTGATTGAACGAACTTCTTCTGTATGCAGAGTTCAGGACTTAGCAAGTGGATCGCCATTGCTTCTGCAGTTTGAAGAAGTCTGATTCGTACACCTTTAGGGAGACTACTTCTTACTCTGTAGACGACTTTGAAGTTTGTTTGCGGTGTAGCTTGGTGTCCGGATTCGATCAGATGTTCTAAGATGGAACTGCGGGGGCATCGATTTTCTCCTTTATAAAACCATGCTGGTAAGTGCTCGGTGATACGTTTGGAAAGCGAGCGCTGGGTACGGCCAACATACCTGGCTCCACACGAGCAGGTGAATTGATAAATGCACATTGATGAGGCCAGCAGCGGTAGCTTATCCTTCACGTTCACATGAATCATAGGTTTTGTGGAGAAGGTTAGTCGTAGTTCAGCTGCGAAGAAAGTCTTCTTAAGTGAACGCGACAGTCGATTTTTCAGTGTTTCCGCAGATAGATCTCCATTGAATTGGAGGTTCATGTAGAGTAGTTTTTTCTTGACGCTAAGTATGGGCTGCTTTTCTGGTCTAGGATTCATAGATTTCACAATAAATCTTTCTGGATAGCAGTTCTCGACGAGGATTCTCTTGAGGTTGTCCAGTTCATCTTCTATGGTGTCCGGGGTGCAGATTCTGCGAACTCTGTAGCTGAGTGAACGGATCAGGTTTCGTTTGGTGTATAGTGGTACCCAACTGTGAAAGTTAGTAAGCTGTCCGTTCCACGTCGATTTTCTGTGGATAGATCTTCTCAGTGTTCCATCCTGTTCTCTTCTGGTTAGTTGGACGTCAAGAAAAGATATTGTGGAGTTGGACTCTTTCTCCATCGTGAACTGAATTGCAGGGTGGCAGTTGTTAAACGACTTTAAGATGTCGTCTAGATTTTCTTCGTTGTTGACGATAATGAAGGTGTCGTCGACGTATCTTTTATAGATTTCGAAGGTGTTGATCATTTTCTTCAGGCATGTGTTTTCCAGTTTTGCCATGAAGAAATCTGCAAGCAAAGGGCCTAGTGGTGAGTCCATAGCTATACCATCCTTTTGGCGATATATTTCGTTGTTGAAAGAGAATTGAACATTCAGGGTACACCTCAGTAGGAGTTCTTTAAGATGCTCGGTGGGTATACCGATGTTTATTCCTTTGGAGTGAATAAGTTCGCATATATAGCATATTGTTTCAGTCAGTGGAACGTTTGTGAATAGTGATGTGACATCTAATGAAATCATTGTCTTGTTGGATACGTTAATGTTTTCGATTGAGTCAATAAAGTCGCAGAATCTGCACCCCGGACACCATAGAAGATGAACTGGACAACCTCAAGAGAATCCTCGTCGAGAACTGCTATCCAGAAAGATTTATTGTGAAATCTATGAATCCTAGACCAGAAAAGCAGCCCATACTTAGCGTCAAGAAAAAACTACTCTACATGAACCTCCAATTCAATGGAGATCTATCTGCGGAAACACTGAAAAATCGACTGTCGCGTTCACTTAAGAAGACTTTCTTCGCAGCTGAACTACGACTAACCTTCTCCACAAAACCTATGATTCATGTGAACGTGAAGGATAAGCTACCGCTGCTGGCCTCATCAATGTGCATTTATCAATTCACCTGCTCGTGTGGAGCCAGGTATGTTGGCCGTACCCAGCGCTCGCTTTCCAAACGTATCACCGAGCACTTACCAGCATGGTTTTATAAAGGAGAAAATCGATGCCCCCGCAGTTCCATCTTAGAACATCTGATCGAATCCGGACACCAAGCTACACCGCAAACAAACTTCAAAGTCGTCTACAGAGTAAGAAGTAGTCTCCCCAAAGGTGTACGAATCAGACTTCTTCAAACTGCAGAAGCAATGGCGATCCACTTGCTAAGTCCTGAACTCTGCATACAGAAGAAGTTCGTTCAATCACTACACTTGCAATGGACGTAATCTATCTTATTAGCCGACATGTAAATTCTACCTAATCTTTTCTTCTGTCTCTTCATTAGTATTATTTTGCTTTCTCAATTGTAACATTTTACAATTTCAACTTTCTTGTTCTCTACCCCCACCCGATTCAATCTCTACACCCCACTACCACTGTTACTGACCTGAACAACGCTCAGTTTCTAGTCATTCATGTTACGTCATCCAACTTATTCACTCAATTTCACTTCTACTTAATCTCTACCTGTAATTACCTCTGTTGCTATCCTGACCTAAGTTGTAACATTTTAGCCAATTATATTACGTCATCTAGTTGTGTTTTTTTTAACTCAGTCTTACTTTAGTTGCTGTCTGATTAACTTTGTCTCTATACTACATCATTCTTGTATTAACTAATCAATTATCTAAACTTGACAAACCTCATGTACACACACACACACACACAAATATTTATATATAAATGCGATTGTACAGCTATGTGAATGAATTCGCCGAAAAGAGTCTCTTCGCTGAATGTCTTCTCTTTTTAGGCATAGTCACATGTCCATATCAGTGTGTTATGGTTAGTCTGACATGCTCTGTCAAATAACTACTTTATGAATCTGCTTGGCGTTATTTGGTTTTGGAAAGCCGTCAGAATTGATAAAGGGTAGAAAAATTGAACTTACCAATCAATTTCTGCGGAAAATTGTGATGCGCGAAGTAAGCTTTGTGCGTGAATTAGTAGGCGACGCTGCAGGTGCCGCATAATTGTGGTCTCCGTATCTAAAATTTTCGTGTGTGAAAGGAAAAGCAAATGTATTTAGTTAGAGTAGATATAGATGTAATACAGTGTTAAACTAATTTTTCATTAATTATCAAGTATGATTTTCTGATTAATCGCCTCGTAAACTTATTTTTCAGGTGGCTGAGGAGACGGCTCAAAGTGGTAAAGGTGACCAGGTGTCGTAGGCCCTTAACATTTTTGTGTACCGCATTGTGCTACATGTTGGCAGTCTTTTTATATCCGTTGCGAATGTGGTTTAATGACGTAGTCACTGCAGTATCGAAAAATAGATTGTGGATTGGAAAATTCACTTATTTACACCTCTGTAATCAGGAAATTTTAGCGGACCACTTACAACTAGTAGAGTCCTATTTCCTGGTACACGTATAAAGAAAGTGAAGTTTTATTGCCGTAGTGGAGTCTTGTACCACCATACTTTACACCGCACTTGATGTGGCAGATAGGTTATACTTCAGAGAGAAAGTAAAATGTAAACCAGCGGGTCATTTCAACGGCCGAACTTATCCGGGTCAGTAAATTCCTATTCTCCGGTAACATAACAGACCCCGAGTAACTGCTCCAAATGGCATACAGCTAATAACGCTGTATCACTGTGCATGTCAAATAAACCTACAATATGGAGTTGTTCAGAAATTGCCAACCAGTGCCGTCTCTGACTGTCTAAGTTTCAAGGTAGAACTTGACAAAGGCATGCTGGAGCCCAAGTCGCTACACTTCGTTTTGCACGCGAAGATGAAGAAAAATCATAAATTGGAAAGAACTAGAATAGACAGAAATATACAACAAGCAGGATATTACTATTCCCAGGGTTCCAAGTAGAATCTCAGTTTCATCCTACTCTTTACAGTCCGCTTTAACTGGCTACATGGTTGCCCACAAGTTTCTGTCTTCTCACACGATCTCCTTCATGTCAGCCTGGGGTGTCCAATTTTCCGGTCCGTTCCATCCGAGGGACTGGCGCACGATGTCACTCAACGGTCTTCGTAGTATGTGTCCATTGCATTACCTTTGTTGGATTTGTTGGATAATAGGTTCCTGGCCAATTCATTCCCAGAGTTGCCCGTCGCTTATGAAGCAAAGACAGCAGTAGCCAGTTGGAAGTACTTCTCGTTGTGCTGCAAGTCCCTGAATCATGTCAAGGAACTGACTAACTGACATTGGTGTTGAAAATCCGAATTCTGTTCTTTATGCTTACTGTAGGAGATCTCCAAAGTGGTGAATGTCTGCCTTGCCTGTCCAATTTGTCTAACTTTGACATAATTATCCATGTCAATATATTTAGTTGAATTGAAGCTGCCTAGATAAGCGGAGGAAGTGACTTCATTCAAATTTTTCCTGTCTATAGTGATTGTTGTTGTTGGTCAGCAGGGTATCTTCATCACCTCAGTATTCTCTGTATTCACTTGAAGTCCTGTCTCCACTACCAGCCTCTTCTGCTAACTTCGTTTCCGCTTGTGGGTATACGATGTCATGTGTCGTGGGAGAGTCCTCTGCACTCTCTCTCTCCCTCAGATTCCTAGCACTTTGTTGGCATATCTTTCCAATTCATTTGCAATCTGAGCAGTCTTTCCAGCTTTCAACATTGTGAGAACAGTCAATGACCTCATGCTTATTTTCATTGTTATCGAAATAAGATTTTAACTCGGAAAAAATCAGGGTTTTCATGGATCTGGAAGATTACAAAGAATAAATGCATTTGTGCCAATGGTAACGTTTACGAGCCATATCATCAAAGTGTCAAGCGGTTGTGTCTTAGCATCCCGAGGTCCGCAATAAGTCAGTGTATATCTGCCTACGTGACACAAACTAACAGTCAAAGACAACATGAATTGATGATAGGGTTTGTTTAACCACTTACTCACTTAACACTTTTTCAACTTAGGTATACGTCGGCTAGCATCGCTCGACAGGAAATGCGGCGGTTCAGCATGCACAACTCGCTTCCTAGTCGTCTCAATCGATGGACAGAATTTTTAGTAGCCCACTGATTCGAGTAAGCTGCTTCGCAGTCTCATCGCTTAACTCGTAACCTCAGCATTACTCACAATAGCATATTGTTTAACACAGGTGACAAAATGCAAAAATCCTTCGTGAAAGACTACTACCATTTCTATTACAAGTCGGGTGTCATGCCTACACCAAAGATGACGCCAGTTGGCGAACGCCATATGAGCTTTTTGTATTTATGGGGGCAATCAGTCCAACGGGGCTGATGTATCTTTTGAAATGAAGTAAGTGGCCGATACAACCCACCACTTCACTTCTCATCTTTAAGCTGGGAGTCAGTGGGTACCAGTCCTGTAGCATCATGGTAAATTTGACAAGAGCGGATTGCCTGTCAAACATTCGATGTCTTCCGTTCAAGGTGTTCGAGAAACTGCATCTTTGTCAGCGTTTTTCATCTTGGAGGACCATAACATCCACATATTCTAAGTCTTTAAGGCTATCTCTTGGTTACGAACTCATCACTAAGCTGCTAAAGTCAGAGTCGATTGCATTAGGGCATATATGATGAAATAAAACACAATTGGCACAGTGAGTATCCCTGACGGACACCACTAGCTGTCACTTCAGATGACAATTCCATAATTTCACAGGATTGCTTGACTTCAAGTAGAGTGCCTTGATTAGTTCGACATACTTTCTAGACACTCGTTTTATGGTCAAACATTGGCATAGCACCTCTCGGTCAAGGTAGTTAGATATTGCCAAGTGTTGGACGCTGGTAAGTATACTTCCGTTCCGCGGTCGCTGCACCCTCTTCCTGACCTAAAAGCTGCATGGCTTTTCCGGTTTTGTCTCTCCCGTCCACCACTTGGTCTCCGTGTGATTGTTGAACCCAGGACATTATATACTTCGTTTTTCAAGTTTATCTGCCTATGATTATCTCGGGAAGACTTGCCTCCCTTCTTATAAACTGGTATAGTCATTTTAGTGGAAACATCTTAGTTAACCCAGAGAGCAGTTCATTACTAGCGTCATTTGACACTTCTGGAATCACTTCATCATGTCCTGCTGCTCTGCCTAGTTTCATGTCAGAGAAAGCCTTTACAACCTCAATTAAAGTTAGACGACCGATGTCGAGATCCCATCTCTAGCGTAAATGTGATGTCCAAATGCCTATCAGAGGCTGCATCTATCATACTGCAGTTCGTCCTAGCTTAATTCACGGTTGTGAAACATGGCCACTGTAGCCTGATATAAATAAACAAAAATTTCTAGTGACCAGTGCTCGTACTAATCTGAGGAATGCTGCACGGTTTCCTGCCTAGATGTGGTATATTAGGCAAAATAGGACTGTTAAGCATGCCTGCAGTAAAACTTGGTATAAATCAACTGACTCATTGACTGTCCGTGTGAGCCATACCGACTGGTTTCAATCGTCTGAGTAGTATGCTATGAATAGACTCATTTTCAGTGCAGCAGATGTATTCACTCTTTGTCAACCAGACTCTGAAAATCTTTCTTGGTTTCCTTTTCATCTCCCATCGAAGCACATTTATTTGTCTTATGTACCCTTTTCGTGCAGCCTTGCAAAGTTTCTTGTTATTCGTCTTGTCATATTAATGTAATGTATACAGACTTGCCCTCGTAATTCTACCGTCAAATGAAAACATTTATTCAAAGCAAGGTTTCTTTTATCATAAAATACTTACCAACAATACTATACATCACATCTCCGTATCGCCGATCAAGTGCTGAAACAAAGTGAGGCGTGAATTGGTTTTTGATGTGACCACTTACTGCGTGTAGTATCGTTTCGATAGTATGCTATTTTCGTCTCTGTAAACTGAAATTATAAAAACAAGTGAAAATTCTTTAACACACCCACTTTTAATTTAATTAGTGTATAACATCGGTATCTCATCTTTGAATTGTACGTTTAGTCTTCTACAAGACTCAGACTATGCCATGTTATTCCAACATGTATAAGTGTAGTTCAGTGTGATGGGATATTCTTCAGGAAGGTTGAGCTGCCCTTATGTTCTAATTTGAGAGCAACTCATGGTATCCTATGTAACATTCTTAATATAGGTGGCATATACTAGGCTATGAGCTACACGTATTGTTTTTTGGACGGATACTATTATGCCGTCACTTGGACTAAGGTAGGTGCAGTCGGTCCCACTGTTTGAAAGTTGAGTGATGAAGCAAACGACAACGTCATTGTGTTAGCATATAGCACATAACACACACAACACATGGATCAGTGAAAGAATGTGAGTACTGCGCAGAAGTTCTCTCTGTCCTCCTCAGTGGCTGTAAGACATGGTCATTGAAAGCGGAAGATATGAAAGAGGCTGGCTGTCTTTGGCCACAGGTATTTGAGTTCTATCTCTCGTGTTAAGTAGTACGATGTGGTGAGTAATACTCAGAGTTTTAAGTAAATAGAGTAAGTCAATCAATGAAGATGTGAAGCTACATCAGTTGAGATGACCAGGACATATGTTGCGCATGAGCAGCTATCGCTTTCTCCGAAGAGCAATGTTAGTCGAGGTGGACTGAGGCTGGAAAATAGTTAGGGATGGTCAAACTAAAATCCAGCATCAGCCCATCAGTTCTTTGTCAGTTGATTTGAGCTATTTAGACTCCCTGGTTTGAGTCCGGAGGACGCTAAGGGTCAATGACTGGAGACTGATGGTTTTATGGTTTATGATTTTTCTCAATGCTGCAGATGTATTAACTCTCCGTTATGTTTCTCCATGTTCCTGTCCTTCGCACTGACATTTCTGCGTATTATAATAATAATAATTTTTTCTCTTTTATTATCTGGGTTGTAGTAACTTGAACTGTTGCACTTGTGTGCCATGTTCCATGTTGAAGCTCAATCAGTCAGTCAGACACAACACAAAAATCGCTAATCTAGTCTGAAGTAATACGTCACATCGTGTTTTAACAGAGTAGATACTTGCATCCAAGCAGCATGGTTTCATACTCCTATGGCGTCGTTCGAATCCCTAAGTCGGGAGGTATCATGACAGCACTTGACTAGACGAACTACCGACACAACTTAACATAGTAATCATAAGAAAGTTTTTCGTCTTGTATGTTAGTAACAGTAAAGTGAGGGACTATAAACTGGACTAGAATTTCAATGAAATCACTCATAGTTATAATGATAATGCACTGAATGAGAAAAATAATCAGTGTGCATAGTAGTCAATAACTTACTGCGAATTCCAAACAGCTTATATGTATGTCAGGTGTTTCCACTTCGACTTTCGGAATTTTCAACAAATAACCGACCTGTAGAAAACAAAATTATGCAAGTTCATAATTAGTAGGTATTTTAGTTTTCACACTCAGGAGAAACGTACCATGGGGAAGTAAACTAGCCCACATGTTCGTATATTTGCACGAAGTTCCGTTATTTGACCTTCCGCCAGTTCTGATAACAAATCTGGCAGACATGTGTATGTTTCATTCCCTGTAGATGAAATAAAAGGCATCATTACTATTATTGTTAATCTAATACTGTTGGTTAACGTTGTGTTTCTGCAGTATAACAGGTTAAATTGTAACTGAACTGTCGACAAAATGAACATATTCACAGTGATGTCATATCGTTTAAAAAAATATTTGATTCCCAGTTCGATCTCTTGGCTGGTTAGATTCATTTTTGTCTTTTTGACCTACTGAAAATATTCTCAATAAGGACTAGGCTTATATGTGGAGAAGTCCACATACCTATGTGTGCAAACCTGTCACGTAAGTAAGGTTTTGAACATCTTTGGTATGCATTTCATTTGCCTCGATGGCGTGACCCAATACAGAAGTAATAACTGTGCACTTTTAACGACTGCTTAACCGGGAAAGAACTGCTGTGTTTACAGCTAGTTTAGAATATGATCTTCAGAGAATTTCATCTTATTGACATCATTAGTGCTGATGTATAGTGTTTACTGGTCACAGTTTTGCTACATTTTGCGAAAGGGTAAGCACAAACTGCATAAGCTATATTAATTAGTTGTGAAACTGTAGACTAAAGCCCAAACTATTAGTTGAATCTGTAGGAGTCGTCCGTAGTTCTACTTCATTTCCGCCTACTATTATTAAGTGCCTTCAACTTTTGTTGTATTATTGTTGAAACGCAAACATTTGACAAAAATATTATACTTACACTGATCCAAAGTAGGATCCACTCCGCTCCGAATAGCAAATTTTTGTTGTCTTCTGGTTCTTTCTGTTTCGACTACATGAATTATCCAAGACCTCAAGTTCTGCAGCAACCTTTTGTCGAAATTCTCTCTCAGTAATTCTCGGACTGGATACAGCTTTTCTTGATACATTCCACAAAAGTCAATAAGCTTTTTGAGTGAATCTAACGTCTTTCATATTAAACTGTTTGGTGTGATAAATGACTTTACTTGTATTATTAATTTCCAGTCACTTGATAAATCCGATAACGCCTGAATTCTGAGAATAATTTTCTGAAAAGTGTCAAAGTGCAATGGAATACTACTTCAGAAAACCGCTTTTCATTATCATATTGAATGTTATTGTAAACACTTACGCCCTCAAGAATTATTTTGCTAACATTACTGAGTGAAATTGAGTAACATGTTTTCTGCCTAAAATGTGACTTATTGTAATGTTCGGAATAGACTGCTTAATCGGATAGTAACGATTTCACTTCTGAATGACTTATAATGTTGAAATGTGAATATTTTCGATCACGCTCTACAAAATAGGACCACTTCAGTAAACTGGCTTTATGTGATGGTTATTAAATCTGAAACAATAGGCTGAATTTCAGTAGAGTTCAAGTCAGTAGTCTATGAACTACTGATGTGTCCCCTTGATAATCATAGTGATGAAATGAAGTTGTGGTCAGTCGCAAAATATTTAAGCTCAGTGGATTTAGTCATTCAAATGATACTGACTTGAGGTCTATATCAGTCTGCACTTAATTTCACCCATCACCACCCTTAATATCGTTTCAGTAAAATGTGACAAAATGTAAGTATTATCCAAAAAATTGGGAATCTGCCCGTCTTATGATCAAAATATTATAAAAATTCAAGAACATCGGCATGCATTATCCATTCGTATCGGAATCTTTCGTATTTCGAATTGCATAAATACATTAGATCTATTGGCTAACTGTTGTAAACAGTTTCTTAAAAATCAACGCTTTTGATCTACAGTGTCTGTTTGGTTGTGCGACTTTTTAACAGCAGACTTTCAACTAACTGCAATTGGAAACTAAGTACATGAGTAACCGCCTGTAAATAAGAAAGAAATTGTTCGATAAATTCAATACATATTTTCATCGTGTGTTGTTTTCAGTTTTTCGGTGGGTGCTTCAGTTAGGTTCAGTGAAAAGCCGTCTCTTAGTTTTGGGCGCCTTGTTCAGGTTAAATTACACTTTGTGTTTACTCCGAACGTATTTAATTGTAAAAGGGACTTTAGAGGATGTTGCTTGATTTTTTGTTGTGGTAGGTGCCGATACAATGTAGCATAGCAAACGAAACTAATCAGCACGTCTTGTGTTATTCAAGCGGAATCCAGAAAATGAAATAAGGCTATTACTTTCCTGAAAGCTATCTTTTGGTGACAACTAAACTCATAGGTGAATGTTTGATTGTTTCAGTCACTGAGAGAATGGACTGAGTGTTACTATAGTTTGCGTGCTCGTAACAAAAAGCATACAACAATTCGCTCTGTAAACTTTATCCGTTTCGGTCGAGCAAAATCATATTGGTATGAATTTAAAAGAGAAATATTCATATATATTAAGAAATTCAACATAGAGGACATCAAAAAAAGACAGTTGTGACAAGTATGTTTTGAAACTTTTCAGAGAACCTCGGTAGTTTGTAACCGACTCATTCTGAAGGAATATTACTAAAGAAACACTTCAACTATACCCATTTGACTTTAATGTTTCGTTTGTACATTAAACTTTCACATCGAAGTGATTTTGAAACGGTTTTCGCCTCTAAGTAGTCTCTTACATTCCAAATTTGCATTAAAAGTTACAACGTTAGTGTGAATAATGTGTAATTTTGCATGGTGCGCATAATGTATATCTATGATAGCGACTCTGAGCTACACAGCACTTTTCTACCTACATAAATTCCTGGAATAATGATTTCTGCCTACCGACAACTGAATAAATCTTCCTTCAGGACAGGCTGTATTTGTTGTTGTTAGCGTAAACAAACATCAACTGTAAAGCTTCTCCAGAGGTTACCCAAGTGCGTTCTTGAATGACATATTTACACTCAGCTATCAATTATTATTTAACGACTCTGTCAGTAACCGATCTACAAACAGCCATTCTCTAGATTGCACAAACTGATAGGTCGTTAGATGGGCGCAGTGCTTCTTATACAGTGTGATCTCGCACTACTCTTTCACTGTAAACGTAAACTGATGAATCCGGCTATTGGCGGCCGTATAATGGAAAATAATATATCCTTATTTGATACGCAATGCTTTTACTAGGGAATCGTTCAGTGGAACATACAGTAGTATTGCAGTTTGCACTAACTTCACGTAGCTGTTTGATGGAAAGTCGGATATTAGTTACATATTTTAGAATTGTTTGAATGAAAGGCAAACAAAATGGTCAGCGAATTTGTAAGTAAACGTATCCAACGTCTGTGAAATAGAAAGACTGTCAGAAATACCTGCATATTTCCAGTCTTTCTCAGAATAGATCTAATTATGGTTAGTACTTCTCCACCTTTGTACTCTAGAAGAAATTCCACTGCATCCAATCTTTGTTTAATTGATCTGTTGTTCCGCAGAGGAAAGTGCATCCACTTTCTTAATTCTGCTTTACCTTGAGTTGTCACACAGTGATTTATTATTTCTGGAAATGAAGTAAAAGTGTCTGCTTACTGAATAGGCTGTACACTGGATCACTGATTGAGTTAGGCATGATGGTTTCCTCAATTCTTTCAAAGCATTTGAAAATTTCCAAGTGTTGTAAAGTAAGTCTATTGATGAATAGCATGTCTTGACTAAAAAATTCCGTCGGTACACAAAATATGAATTACTTATTGAAAATCTGTATATCCGTTATCTGTAACAGACTGTTATTCAAATCATCACTTTGCGTGTTTTTGGACACAGCTATCTTGAACACCAAACCACCTAGAGCTCTCAACTTTCATAGGTTAGATTTGGAATGTGAACAAACCACTAGGCTTGAATTAACTTGGAACAATGACTTCACGAAAATTGTCTTCCCAAACTCATCAAGATTGGGAGGCATAGAAGAAATCCTCAACAAATGGCAAGAATCTTCCAGAAATTCCTCCGCTGAAGATGGTTAAGGTGTAAGGAGGTCTTACTAAAGTAATTTTCAGGAACGACTTCTTTACACACTTCTGAAGTATCTGTCAGTATTTTAAAAAGTTCAGACGCTTTAAGTATAGTAGTCTAGACTCTTACTCTCAATACACAGCACTGAATTCAGTGTATCAAAAGTTGTTTCTGTGGCGAGAAGTACTGTTGGTTTGGCACGGTGAATCACTGTAAGGTTAGAAAAATATCTGTCATACTCTGTTTTAATCGCATATCCTCAACTTCTAATGAGTTATCAGGACAGTACTGCAGTATATGCGTCGATGCATTCCACAGAACAACTGCAATATCACCATTCGAGATACAGAGAGATATATAGTTCTGGATATCTAGGTTTTCTCCCACTTCTAGTTCCATTGCAGATTTCATCACCGACATCAGCTTGCGACTTCGTGTACCCGCCTTTTGTTTTAGTTTCGATTATCTGGCCAATGTACAGTTCCAGATAAAAGAGATGGTGAGCCATTGTGGCTTGTGTTAATGCTTGCACCAGCTGTCTCTGAAGAGATCTAATTCCTCTTTGAAGATGAAGTTAATAATACTTTGTTAGGTGAAGAGTTCCAGTCGTGGACAATCCTGTGTAAGGATTGGGAGCTATCCAATATCCAATATCCTGATTACGAGCTAGTATAAACCAGTGATTTCTTTGAGCTCGCTTCTTGATTTTAAGGTAGAGGTTCCAGATCTTCGGTGAACTTATGCGTAGTAAATCCCGCCACTCGACTGCTTTAGCTCTGGTAGACTCCAGGAGGAGTGATGCGAGGATTGGTCAAGATTGTGGTTTGTGGTGTGCAGTATGTTAGGACTCAACTGCTGCCGTGAATGGAGTTTGACCTAACACCCGTTGGTCATTCGGTATAGTCATAAAAGTAGAGTAATAATAATAATAATGATAATGATAATAATAGGTTGTAGTGTAGATAATATAGGTTGAGATAAGTGAAATAATAAAGAAAGAAAGAAAAGATAGAGTAGTCGGTACAGTGGGAGAAGACAGGACGGGTCGTGGGGATTTAGCTTGTATGCTTATCCATTGACAATGTGGTTTCAAATTTTAAGAGGGTAAGCCATTGAGACACAAACCATGCATTTCTGCATGATTGTCCAGCTTCCGTTTAAAAATCTCCACAGATGGAGCTGTAGTTACGGCCGCCGGTAAAGCGTTCCAGAGACGGCAAACTCGAAGCGAGAAGAAATGTGAACGCACTCGAGTCCTTGGTCTCTGGTGTGCTATCCTTAGCGGGTTACCTCGTGGAAGCCTATAATCACTTAATGGCAGGATGCTCTTGTTAGGATGGGCCTGGTCATTTAGGATCTTATAGACGGTGATGAGGTCTCCCCTGTGACTACGGTAACTAAGTGTGAAAAGACTTAATTTCTTCAGTCTGTCCTCATATGATTTGTTGCGGAGGCCGATCACCCATTTTGTCGCTCGTCTCTGGACACTTTCTAGCATGTTAGCATCCCTTTTGAGTAGCGGAGGAGCAATGATATTATGCACCTCAAGGAGTGGCCTCACGTATGTCGTATACAACGTTAGGAATAGTTCAGGAGTAAGAGCTTCCAGCTGCCTATGCATAAAGTGTAAAGTGGCGTAAGCTTTGGCGACGTCCCTCGTGTAATTTACACTGGTGTCTAGCTTTTCTGTTAAAATAAGGCCTAGATCGCGTTCTGATGGCACACAACTCAAGTTCTGGCCACCAAGGGTGTAATTTGCACTCTGTGACCTGCCGGAATGAAGTTGCACTACTGTGCACTTCTTTAAGTTGAAAGGCATTCCGTTAGCCAGAGCCCAGTCCCCCAGCGTTTGCAGGTCAGCCTGCAATCTGTCGGAGTCTTCCGATGAGTTTATTGCTCTCCAAATCTTTACGTCGTCAGCGTAAAGAAGCGCAGAGCAATTCAGTTGACAGGGCAGGTCATTGATAAAAATCAAAAACATCAACGGCCCTAAGATAGAACCCTGAGGAACCCCTGATGCCGAGGTGTGCCAGGATGATCGGATGCGGTTGACTTTGGTGCAGAATTCTCTCTCGCCTAAATAATCTTCCAGCCATGCGAGAAGTGCTCCAGAAACACCCGCTTTGCTTTCTACGCGTTTATCAACTTACTCGTACGGAGCAACCATGCTGTGACAAATGGCGGGCTATGGGTGACTTGAGTGCAGTAAAACAAATCTGCTTGACAATGACCAATATTAATCTGCATTCAGTTGAATTCACATCTGGTATTACTTGCAATTTAAGTGATGTCAAAATCACAAAAATTAGTCACTCACTTTAAATTAATACACAACTTGAATATAAAACAAGATACGATGCCGCACACAACAAAGTTATATGGAGGAATTGACTTCAAGCTTTATTTTTTTCCCAAATATTTGTAATTTATCCGACACGTACTTGGGTTTTTTTTGTTAATGCGAAGACAATATTTCTATATTTCTTTATGTGCTCCATCGAACGACTAACTATCAGAATGTGCTCACTAACTGATGTCAGAGAGGACAGCAACCATGTAATTTCACTATAAATCAAATTCATGTAATTTAAATAATACTTATCCATGCCTGTACAACTGGTGTGTCCTACATTGATAGGAAAATATATATTATGAGGTTTTCTAAGATAGAACCCTGAGGAACCCCTGATGCCGAGGTGTGCCAGGATGATCGGATGCGGTTGACTTTGGTGCAGAATTCTCTCTCGCCTAAATAATCTTCCAGCCATGCGAGAAGTGCTCCAGAAACACCCGCTTTGCTTATTTTGTGAAGGAGCAGACCATGGTGAACTGTGTCGAATGCTTTCGCAAAGTCGAGAAAGATCATATGGACTGGTACCTTTACATCCCAGGATAGTGTCCAATCGTTCCAAGCTAGTAGAAGATTCGTCACACAGGATCTTCCCTTCCTGAAACCATGCTGTGCTTCATGGAGTAGGTTAGTCCCGTCGAAGTATTTTCTCATGTGGTCGTCAATGAGACTTTCCAATATCTTCGATATCACTGGGAGTAGCGCAACTGGTCTGTAACTGGTCGCGTTCTGCCGGTCACCACCCTTGAAGATAGGGGATAGGATGGCTCGTTTCCATTCACATGGAAGTTTCCCTACATCAAAGGAGTGTTGAAACAGATCACTTAGAGGTTGGCAGAGACTTTCTGAACACTGCTTCAGGACGGATGGTCTTATGTCGTCGCAACCTGCAGACTTTCCCGAAGCCAACTTTCCCAATTTTATGAGTACCATAGCCGGGGTAATTTGAAATGTACCCAGCAGGTTTTCGCACGTTGGTCTTGCATTGTAATCTTGATGTTTTGTGAGGGTAAAATCCTCGTTACTGTTCAGTTGCCTGTGAAAGGCTAGACTGAATGTCTCTGCCATTTCAAGACTAGTAAGAGATTTCCCATCAGAACCCACTATATTGCAAGCTCCCTGGTTGGTCGGTTTTCTTTCAGACATAAACCTGTATAGGCTTTTGGGGTTCACGAGAAGCTTATTGGCGAGGTTTCTCTGAAATGTCCTTCTATCACTCCGGACTCGTATGTTACACCGATTCCTGAGTTCGAGGTACTCTTCATGTTCGGGTTGACTCTGCGATACTCGCCACGCAAACCAGGCTTTTCGCTTCGCCTGTAGAAGGCGTTGTGTCCCCCTTTTTAGCCATGAACGTTGCTTTCTAGCTTTAGGTGTGACCAAAGGAACAGTGTCTGAGATCGCCTGGTGAATGATCTCCTTTACCACTCTCCAGTGTTCTTCTACTGTAAGCTCTGTCCAATTTTTTGGCCAATTTGCTTCAGACAAAAGTCTTCGCATTTCGGTGTAATTGGCTTTGTTATAACACAGATAGGGCTGTGTATTGTCCCACTGTAAACGCTCGCGGAGGACTATGTCGAATGTTATGACCGCATGGTCACTACTACCTATGGGAGTCGTGATCTGAACGTTTTCCACTAGTAGCTGGTCACTAGTGAGCACGTAATCCAGTCTGGAAGACTTCCCATCTGGGCCCCATCTAGTATCCATTCTGACATTTTTGGTGAATCCGGCCTCCGTGATGGTATGCAGCAGATTTCGATCAAATCTGTCCTGGGCACATCCCGTCATCAAGTTAAGAGATGGGGCATTGAAGTCTCCAGCTATGACAATTTGATCATAACCCATGTCATGTGTCGCTGAAATTGCATTCAGCAGTACCTGGTTGTGGTCTGCTCCACATGAAGGTGATCTGTAAATGCTGCCCACTAGATACTTACAGTACCCAACGGTGAAATGGCACCATATGGAGTCAGGGAGTTCAATGAGGGGAGGGTCGATTGCATGGACACATCTGAGCTGTTTGTCGACGTATATGGCGACTCCACCTCCTTCTTTCAGATCCCTATCTCGCCTGACAAGGACCATATCATTTATACTGACTTCGCTGTCTGCCACCGTAGGGGTTAGCCAGGTTTCCGTCAGTATTATGATTTTGGAGTTCAGCTGTGATTGTAGGTATCTAAGTTCAGCTATTTTGCCTCTTAGACCTCTCACATTACTGTACAGGCAACTGGTAGTCAGTCTCACCACGTCCCCGTATTGGGGGGTGGTTGACGTGATGTGGGCTGTCGGTTGAGGAGTTATCCTACGAACTAGTTGGCCGATTCCCCGGGAACCGGCCTGTTGGAGTTTTTTTCTTCTGATTCAATCGGAGCACTTGGATGGCACTGGCTATCATCGTCCGTGCTGCACCGCTGTATTGTGACTAGGGGTTGGGGATGTTCTATGACAACGTTTTTCTCCCTCCTTTGGGTACGAGGCCGGCTCTCGCAGCAGCGAATGTGTCTGCTGACCTTTTCTTTGGTCTCGTACCATCTCTGGAGAGCAGTAGTCAAGTGGTCTCGGGAGCTAAACTTAACAGCTAACAGACGTGGGGTGTTAATTGACATTAGGTGAGTGGGTCGAGGCAGTCTAAAAATAGAGACAGCCCCTGAACTTCCCAGACCCATCTGGGATGCCAACCATCTCCATTTCTGGACATCGTGACAGTGCTTCTCACAAGCGTTCCCAGTTTCCAGTTCAGGAATGCCGTGAACAACCATGGAGGCAGAAGGAATAAGCTCTGGCGACTCCCTCGCCATCTGTCTTTCCTTCCATGGCCTATCTGGCCTAACACGTATATTGCAGGTCCTCCCTATAGAAAGGACTTGGGAAGTCAATAAAACTTTTTCGGCATCTTCGGCAGAGCCTAGTGTTACCCTCAGTGGGGATGGTTTGCCTTGAGGAGCAGCAGTGCCCTTACACAATCTGCACAGTTTTACTGGTTGGATGTCCAGACCCAGTGTGCTACATAAGTTGGACCACTGTTCCTGATCAAACAGGGCCCTGTTTTCCAGCAGACTACTGCTACAGTCTGGTACATTAAAGAGGATAACGCAGTTTGATCGACTGACCGTGGATTTAGGTTCGGTCCTCGCACATTTGTCATCCCCCTTAAGACCGTTTTGTTTCATCTGGTGCAACTGGGTATTATTATGTGTCGCAGTGCTGTGGCCACTTTTACTGGTGGACGGTAAGGGTCTTTTCCCGGCGACAGGTACCCTTGGTGCTTCAACCTCTGTGTCTGGGGCAGTTATGGCAGGAATTGCAAGTATAACCGGTGTGGATTTTGGTATCCCCGATTTACATGCAATTGTGCTGTTTTCTGAGTTGGTGGGAGTGAAACGTTTCACGTTTTTTCCTGATATCTCTATGACATCTGTAGCTTTCGAGGAACTACACGAGGCTGCATTAGGACGGCAACTTGGGCAAATGTACCAGAACCATGGGCATGGGTTCTTACGCATAAAATCGTAATATACCTTTGGTACTCCGGTGTCACATCTACAATGTACCCATTGCTTACAAAAGTTACATTCGAAAGCAGAGTCTGCTTGTTCGACAATAGAATTGCAGACCTTGCAATCGTCTGCCTTCTTGGGGAACGTTGTAGTCGTCTTGCGACGTCGTGAACGTTTCTTATTGGCCTTCCTGTTTGTTTCAAGGCCTACTGTGGATATAGGTGTCATACTATTCACCTGTTTGCTTAGTTTGGCTGAAGCTCTGGTGACTACGGTGCATGGTCTCCCATTACTTATCTTGGGATGAGAATCTATAGTCATTTTACTCCTAAAATAATACCGATGATTAAATGATAAGAGAGAGTGGAGTTTTGTCCAATAGACTGACAGCAAAAGACAGTAGAAAGCACAGAACAGAAAGATAAAGTATATAACTAAAAGCTTTTGACTTTACCTGTAACTTTCGGGTTATTCGGCTTCACAACAATCACGTAACAGACCAACAAGTCCTGTATATTTGAAAGAGTGAGGGGGATGTTGCTACAGAAGTAGCACCTGAAGCTTGGGCAGTAGTTCGAGACAGTGGGAAGTACCAAACATAGGCTCGGTGAAGAAGAAATGGTTGAATAAAATTCGCCGGATAGGAAGATCAGGTTTCCCAAACGAATTATTCACAAAAGTGGATATTTTATTAGGCCACAGTCCGAGCACTCTTTTGCGATGTTTTAGGTAAGGCATCCTTGAGAGAAGTTTAGAAATATCAGCCCTATATTGTTCCTCAATGTGTGATATTCCAATATTAGGCCACCTCTCCTTCCGTATGATAATGAGTAAATTTATTTGATAAAATCACACACTGGTAGGTAGTATTATTTACTGATAGCGTTTTGGTCACTGTTCACTGTTCATAATCATATCGAGTTAGCCACACAACCTTCCAACTTCGTTAATGTAATCCCATTATTTTCATTGTGTATGCTTAGATTTGACAGTGAGTGGAAATACTAAAGTGCGATTATACTGGTGTAGATGATTATGAGGCAAAAATGATTGCCATATGAATAAGCATATAGATAAAAAGAATCAGTACAAATTCAGAAAAATTCCAAAATTTAGTGTGGCCACGGGCGATAATTTTGCTCTAAATATTACGTTCGTAATTATATTTTTTGTACGAGTTGATCACAGATTGATATCAGTTAGAGAATCATTGTGTGTCGGTGGCACAGCTGTTAGAACGCTCGCCGACCATACACATGTTCCGGGGTTCAATCCCCGGCCGACGCACTCCTTTACCTCGCTCAGCCAGGACTAAAAGCTAGTGAAGAGGAAAGTTTGGTCATGAGACTAGCAACCCCATCCTGTAAAAATAAACACTGCTAAAGAAACTTCAAGCCTCTAGCTTGAAGCCCTATGTTCCACTGGGAACGTGAAGGAATAAAAAAAGAACCATTGAAAACCAGGGAGTTCTGGACAGATGCTGTTTCATCCTAGTTTAGGAATCATCATCAGTACGGACCCACCACATGGGTTTGAACCCAGGACCTTCCGGTTACAAGGTTAGCGCGTATACTATTCAGCCACAGGGACCCTATTCAATGGCTCATGAATTCTAGCTACTACCAATTCGTGATTTAGCGCGACCCCAACCATTTTCTTTGGTGGGACATCCATCCACACACGTGACATCTAATTGAATACTCACTAGAACTCCAGGAAACTCCCTCCTGTAGCAAGTCACTAGCAAGTATCAGATTGATTTTCTATAGTTTGATTTGCAAGGGTGAGTTATGTTTTTACGAGTTGATCATGGATTGATATCAGTAAGAGAACCATTGAAAACCAAGGAGCACTGGACATCTAATGTAATCATAAGTTTACATTATTATTCTTTTTGTGTTCCAGGTGGAACATAGGCCTTCAAAAACACATCTCCACTTTCTTCTATTTTCTGCCGTCCTCTTCAACTGGATCCACAAGTGACCATAATCCCTCGCCTCCTCCCAACACGATCTCCTCCATGTCATCCTTACACTGACGACCCACTCGTTACTTCCCATTTGGATTCCACTCGAGCGACGGCCTGCATTGCGTGCGACATCATTCGATGGCCTCCTCGCTGTATGCCCGATCCACCTATATTTTCTCATACATATTTGTTGAGCGATGGGCTCTCGGTGGGTTCGTCAGTTCTATCTGGCCGGATGGCTAGCCATTTTAGCTTCAGTATGGAGCCAGTGCGGGGAGCAGCTGTTGATAAAACTCTGTAATTTGTTGGAAATCATTTCTGTGAAATGTAGTGCCAGCTTCTGACTCATATAGAAGCACTGACTAACTTAACATTTGTATTGAAAATTCGAATCTTGTTGCCTATGCTGAGGGACAGCAGAAGATTTCCACAGTGGCTTCAGATTGATGCAGTTGTATCTTGTCTTTCCGATTCTGGTTGGCTGGCTGGTTTTGACATCTTCATCAGTTCCGACTCCCAGTGGTTGAAACCAAGCTTTCAAGATGAGTGAAGGAAGTGATACTTCTGTGAAATCTCTCCCATTGATTGTGATTGGTGCCGGTTGCTGTTGCTGTTCGTTGTTTATCTTCATCAGCTCCGTCTTCTCTATGTTACCTTCATGTGGAGCCCTGTCTCCTGTGGCTACTTCTTCAGCCAGTTTTTTGGTTTTTGCCTGTAAGTCTTCGACTTTGTGTAACATTAACCATAAATCATCCACACGCGAAATCCAGATCTTCTTTATTCTTCTTATCCGTTAGTGTGGCGTATTCTCGTAATTTCAATCCCATGCACAGTCTGAGGCACAATCCAGTCCACCTCAAACAGGAATATCGCCATTTTTGATACATATAATGGGCAGTCTTATTTTGCTTCTTCCTGTCTTCACTTCGAGTGCCTCGTTGAATCTTCTGCTGTGGATCACCTGACACGTGGCATTGTCATATAGCCAGCGATTGAATGAGGTTGATAAAGACTTGAGCACTGCACGCCGCAGTGTTGAAGCAGTTCCTGGGTTACTTCTCAGTCAACGCTATCTGTCGAATGCCTTTTCGAAGTCAATGATGTTGAGGTAGAGGTTTGACTGCTATCCAATATTTTGTTCTGCAATGATGACGCGTAGGGTAGCAATTTGATCAGCACATCATTTGTCTTTCCTGAATGCAGCTTATTCCGGCCGGAGTTCTGTATCCAGTTAACCCTTGATTCTCCCCAGGATGATGTGACTTACCACCGTTTTACTTGGCGTGGACAATAGCACCATTCTACGACAGGCCCAGGCAACAATATTATTATTGTTTCCTTTAATTCCTAGAGGAACATAGGGCTTCAGCCGTGCGTCTCCATTGAGTTCGGCTCTCTGCTAAAGTCTTCACCTGGCTCCAAGTCTGCCCACACGTTTTCATCTCCTCTTCACATGACCTCCTCCAAGTCACCCTTGCACTGACAACCAACTCGCCGCTTCCCATTCGGGTTCCACTCGAGCAATGGCTTGTCTAGTGATGTCACTTGTTGGTTTACTCAGAGTATGGCCAATCCATCTCCACTTCTTCCTGCCCATTTGTTTCACAACCGGTTCCTGGTTGGTTCGCTCCCAGAGATCTCTGTTGCTCATCTTTTCTGAGCGGCCATCTGATCTTGAGTATTGAGCATATCTGCCGTGGTCTTTGGGTCTGTTTTCAGTGCTTCGGGTAAGTGAGGAATTCCGTCTGTTCCTGCTGCCTTTCCAACTAAAGTTCAATAGCTTGGTAACTTCCAGGACTTCTGCTTTCGTTGGAAGAGCGGTGTTCACTGACAGGCAGTTCCCTGAGTATTGTCGGTGGTGGTATTTGTGGGCGAGTTGCAGGTGATGGTTGACACAAGAGTCCCCTGAAGTGATCAGGACATTGTTTTGTTTGTTTCTCCGCCTTGATAGTCAGGTTCCCTTGAACATGTTTTGTGGTTTTCAACACCATCACTATCAGCAGGAGACGGAACGAAGTTTGGCTTGTTGCTCAACACTGATGGTGACCTTAGTGAATGGTTTACAATTTAACATTCATACGAACCTGTTCTGATTGCCTGTACAATAATCGAACAATTTAAACTTTTGAAAAAGTATCAATTTATGATACTTCACGATTGTAATCTGTAACATGATTGTTCATGCCTGTAGAAATGGCATGCATTTCTTGTAAACACCAGTTTATACGAAATACAAATAATAATTATTATTAAACACTGAGTCGGTGGCATAGTGTTTAGGACGCTCGCCGACGATACACATGTTCCGGGGTTCAATCCCCGGCCGACGCACTCCTTTACCTCGCTCAGCCAGGAATAAAAGCTAGTGAAGAGGAAAGTTTGGTCATGAGACTAGCAACCCCATCCTGTAAAAATAAACACTGCTAAAGAAACTTCAGGCCACTAGCCTGAAGCCCCATATTTCACGGGGGAACTTGAAGGAAATAAAAAACGCTGCATTTACTGAATAACTCTAGTATGTGGAGGGCTGCTCTAGGCAGGTAATATAGTGTTAAAATGATTGCAACTCTTTGGTTCGGCTTAAACGCATTTTACAAACATAAAATCATTTTATTGTTTGATGGTCTGAATAATCTCCTATTCAGACATTTAGGGGATAACATAATATTTACTGCTATTATCTTTCGGGTTCCGAGTAGAACAGCAGACTTCGGCAGCCCGTTTCTATTGCATATCATCCTCTTGAGTAATTTTCAGCTTGCTCCATGACTGTTTATAAATTCTCCCCTCCTCCTTACGTGATCTCCTCGATGTCACATTCATCTAGAGAATAGTTCAGCTGTTGCATTACATACAATTACACACGACCATCCATGGTCTTATCTTATTCGGGTCAAGTAATCTAGATTTTGCCAGTTCTTTATGTTCAGCTAGTCTGACTGCCCCTGGTCTACTAGTTTGACCTATGTATTTCACCTGACAATCATTCCAGCAGGGTATTAGATAAACCTAATTGTTTTGTTTTAAAGGCTCCACAGGCAGGATCCTTTAACCGACAAAGCTTGTTTCTAATTGAGTTTGTGGGGTGAATGCCACTTGTATTCCTGCCTTGTTAAGAACGCTGCGTAAAGTTTCTGAGGTTACCTCCTTGTATGGAATTACTACTGATGATTCAGATTCCTTGTTGTTGGTGTCGTCACTAATATTATTATTGTCACTACTATTATTATCATTATTATTGTTATTATCACTATCGCTACCATCATTATTTATTTTATTTTTACATTTCCTTACATATTCCCCGACTAATTTATCAGGGTAATTACTAAGTTTCAAGACTTCTTTTATGTGTATCACTTACTGTCTTAGATTTTCCTTGGTACTACTTAGTGTTTGTGCTCTGTCATTTAAACATTTCACCAATCCTAATTTTACTGACATAGGATGGGACGATCGGAAGTCCAAATATCTGTTTGAGTGTGTGGGTTTCCTGTAAACACTAGTGTTTAACTGCCTATCTTCTTTCCTTTTTACGTTGCAATCTAACATTGGAAGCTCCCTTTCCTGATTTTCCAATTCATAAGTGAATTGAATTGCTTCAACCTTCGAGTTAATGTGTTCGAAAAATCTATCTATATCTTGTGTTCTAAGTACAGTGAATGTGTCATCTACATACCTGCACCATACTTTCGGGGTGGGGGTGAACGTTTCAATCGCCATGTTTTTCCACCTATCCATGAATATATCTGCTACAACTGGGGATATTGGAGATACCATGGCAACTCCCTTAGTTTGTTTGTATAATTTCACTCGGAATTTAAATACTGTGGAAGTCAGGCACAGATGCACTCCCAGCATTATGTCCTCAAGTGGCACTTTCGTCCTAAGTTCGAGTTCTTGGTCAGAAGTGAGTTCGTTTCTGACTGCCTCTATAGCCATATTTATTGGTATACGTGTATATAAACTGACATTGTCAAAACTGACTATTTTTCTTCATTATCCGATTTTAAATTATATAATTTATGTTTTAGTCAATAAGAATTTGTTAGTATTTTAAGGAATTTAATACTATGACTAAACATTTAGATAATTCATAAGTGGGTGAATTTCTAATTTCAACTATAGGTCTAATAAGGTATCCTGACTTATGAACTTTAACTACACTATACATGCTACTGGGATTATTAGTTTTGGGCATTAAATTAAACCACTTAGACTCACCTAGAAACGGCTTCATTCGGCGTATAAGATCCGCTGTGGATTTCTTAACTTTATTCATAATTGTGTCTATTGATTTATTAATTTCCTCATATGGTCCTGTTTGTATTTGGGTATTGAACTTGTCCACATGGTCTGATTTGTCTAATACTACCGTTGCATTTCCTTTGTCTGACTTTGTGATTATTATATCCTTGTTATTCTTAAGGTGTTTCAGGGCTTCTATCTCTGGTTTTGTCAGGCTGGGCTTTTCACAGATGACCTCAGATGACCAGCATTCCAGCCAACTATGCTCTGTATCCACTCCGGAGACAGGAGGTTCGCAAAGCTCGACCCCAACAATTGTAGATCCTGACTGACGCCACCTGTGGTGTTCCGTAACCAGTGGTAAGTTTACTAATAGGGAATTAATCCAAGAAACCAGTTCATACAGGCCGTGTGTGACCAGCCAGCATCAAGCAGTTGTCCTCTGGGCTCTGTGGTCACGCAACACTAACCGTCGTCCTGTTTCAGGTACCCGAAGAATCAGTCAACTTCCACAGTATGGGCAGCCAGGAAGTAACAACCACCCACACACTTCCAGAAGCACACGGAGCCTCCTCGAGCATCATTCTCTTTAATCCACGTCACCCTTATCATCTTTCCCTCCCACTGTAGTCAGTACTATCCTTCAGGCTAGTGAGTCATCTTCAATTCACTCTGTGACCACAAACAGCGATGAGAGCCATCGAAACACCCCCGAAGCCTCTTAAAGCTACGTTATCAACTTCATATAGGAGCATTTAACGTCAGGAGCCTCTGCCAAATAGGACAACAGGCATCACTAGCGCATCATTCTGACCACGCTCTGGACTGCACACGTTTATGCTTACGATTAAACGGACATGAGAAATTGTTGGCAGCGAAGCAGTTACGTTATCTCAACTTCCTAGGACTTTAATAAGGCTGAAATGTTTTCCCTTTTTCTCATTTACACCCTTTTCTCGCGTAAAGTTCGGTTGCTCTGATGATAAAAAGAAACAACACTCATGTTTGAGAATAACTTCATTTTCATGAAAAACGTCATAGTTTTCCATCGTAAGACCAATATGGTTAGCATCATACGTTGCAAATGTGCACTATCATATTAAGTACTGTATAGCTTATTCTTGTATTTTTCTTGTAAATATACTTCCAATAATGTATTATTCATGATTGCATTTTACACCACTTTATAGCTGTGCAGGATTTTCACCTCTTCCTGAAATAGCGTTCAAACCCGTGGAGTCACAGTACTCATTCGAATATATGTTGTTTATCGATGGGCCATTACTATCATCAGGAAATGGAACGAAGTATGGGTTGTCGCTCAACTTCGATGGAGACCTTCGTGAAAGATTTGCAAATTAACAATTATAAGAATCTGTTCCGATTGCTTGTACTATAATTCAACAATTTGAACTTTTTAAAAAAGTGATAATGTATGCTAATTCACAATTGTAATTCGTAACATAGTTGATCGTGCCTGTAAAAATGGCATGCATTTCATGTAAACTTACCCGTTTATACGAAATATATATTATTATTAATATGGTGGTATTCAAGGTTCTAGGCTCAATAAAAATGCATAGACTAAGCAGTCTATGGGAAGAACAAACGCGAGGGAACCAGGCAGGCTTTAGACCAGGAAGAGGATGCATCGATCATGTTTTCACCCTTCGGCAGATTCTGGAAAATAGGCACACTTATCGGTGGTGTCCAACAGTTGTCATATTTCTTGAGCTAAAGGTGGCGTTCGATTCTTTCGACCAAGAGGTATTCTGACGATGCTTGACTGTAGAAGGAATGCTGAGAAAGTACATTGCACTGATCAAGGCACTCGCTCTGCTCGAACTCATGCAGCCAGTCGGGTGAGAGCTTACGGCAAGGTGTCATCCAAACTGGTGACAACTAGTGGTGTCCCTCAGGGATGTCCACTATCCCCATTTCTATTTAATTTCAAAATGCAGAATCTTCTGAACACCTTGGGCTGCAATCTACGAATGTTTGGCGTGCGATTCCCTCGTGCTGTCAAATGTAAGATGATGTTACAGGATTAGACTACACTGACTCCTAGTTTGGAAATAGGAAGTGAAGTGGTTGAACATGTTGACCACCTCACTTATTCGGGAGGTCGCGTCAGCCAGCTGATCACTGACGAAATCTCAGAACAGATACAGAAGGCTCGTTTCGCATACGCCAGTTTACGCCGTCTCTGGCGGAGAGGTGATATCCGGCTATCGACTATATGGCGTGGGTACTGCTTAGCAGTCCGCTCCGTCCTCCTTTATGGTTGTGGAACCTGGTCACTGAGAGTAGAGGACACGGAAAGACTGGCTAGCTCTTTTTGATCATATGTGCCTACCTTCTATCTCCCGTGTGAAGTGGTATAATAGGGTGAACAATATTCAGGTTAGGCCTCGATCGAGTGCTAGGTAAGGAGGGGATATAAATAGACCAGTCTGTGAAGTTACATCGATTGAGATGGTTAGGACATGTGTTACGCACGCGTAGTCATCGCCTTCCTCGACGGGCGATGTTAGCTGACATAGGGTCAGGTTGGAAAAGAGCTAGCGGTGGTCAAACCAAGACATGGCTTCACCAGTCAATGCAATCTACAACAGTTATTTTAGGCCACGTAGGAAGGTGTAGACTTCCTGATTGGTTGGGGTCCTTGGGGAGGTAAAAACCAATGAAGGCCCGCGGCAATTGGTGATATGGCTCAAAATCGTCCTCGGTGATGGCGGAGATGCATCCACTCCTTGTGACTTATAATACCCAATGAAACTTTATCGTTCTTCCATATTACTATTCTTTTTGCCTCATATATCTGTTTATTGCTTCTATTTTGCGTTTCTTTTTACTTTCTTCTCTTGCTTTGTGTGCTGAGTGAAGTGGGGCGACTCGAATAGCTGCACATCGGTGAAAAGTTGTATGTCGAAATCAGTCAGTCACCTTCACTGAAGTCATCACAGTAACGTCGGAGACACAACGTGGTATTACTGAGGGAACCGGTGTGTGTGTATGTGTGTGAAAGAACACTGGAACCCTCTGAAGGCGATATCCGAGGAAACGTGTACACATGTTCTAGGAAAGAAGATAAGACAAGACAAGGAGTGCTGCCAACTGTTATCTGGAAGCTAATCGATGAGAGAAGGGTGGTGAAAGAGAAGATGACTCAATTCGAAGATGGATAACAGAAGGAGAAGCTAAGTTCACAGCAATGCAAATTCCACTGAATGAAGAAGTGAAAAAGAATGCTAGGAATCACAAAAACAACATTAGGACACACTGGCTGGCAACCGAAGCAATGCAATCAGTCGCTGAATGCAATCAAGCTACTGAATGTTGGCCGGGAAGGCAGCAGGACAAGATGGAATTCCCCACCCACCCGAAGCACTGAAAACAGACCCAAAGACTGCAGCAGATATGCTCACGCCATTGTTGCAACAGATTTGAAAAGAAGGAAAGTACCTAACGACTGAAAGAACGACTACCTCGTCAAACTGCTAAAGAAGCGCGACCTAGGCCTGTGCAAGAACTGTCGTGGAATCATGCTCTTGTCCACGCCAAGTAAAATTCTAAGTCGCATCATCCTGAAGAGAATAAAGGATGCACTAGATACAGAAATCCGCCGGCCGGATTCAGGAAAGGCAAATCATGTTCTGACCAAATTGCAACTCTACGCATCATCATCGAACAAAGCATGGAATGCCAATCAAACCTCTACCTCAACTTCATAGACTTTGAGAAGGCCTTCACCAAACAGCGATGACCGAGACGTAATTTGAAAACTGCTTCAACACTATGGCATACCTCAAGTCCTTATCAACTTCATTTAACTGCTTGCTACATGACGATGCCGCGTATCAGGTGATACATAATGGTAAAATCGGAGAGGCGTTTTAAGTCACCAGATCGACCACACATAACGCAGCCTTCAGCTGTTTCGCGTATTTTCGACATATTCAAACAATGATGTTGCCTAGGATGACGACATATGAATTGTGTTAACCCATGTAAAGTGTGCTTACAGGCATTATCGCATCACCTTTCCTTGTATGTATTCATATTTATATGTATGCTGTGTAAGTGAAAAATTGCAGATATGCTTACTCCATGTATTAATTCCTTGTCATATTGATGATGCTTGTAAACTGGGGTCCCTCATGTGCATGAAGTGATAATATATTATTATTATTTAAGAAACTCTGGGAAGAAACCGACCAAGAGCTAATCGTTCAACAAATATATAGGAGCAAATGGGGACGGATCGGGCACACGTTGACGAGGCCGTCGAATGAAGTCGCGCACGATACAGGCCATCGCTTCAGTGGAATCCGAATAGGAAGTGACGAGTGGGTCGTCGGTGCTATTGTGACATGGAGGAGATCGTGTAAGCGGGAGGAGAAGATGAGAGATTATGGTCAGTCGTAGACGCAGCTGAAGAGGATGCATAAAATTGAGGAAAGTGGAGCACTGTGTTTCACTCGGAACCCAAGGGAAAAATTAATAATAATATCTTACCAATCACCCAGTTACCACGAATGGCGGCAATCTTAACTCTGACACAACTTTAAATACGTTTCTATCTATCTTTAGGAAATTTTTGAAGGGTAAGGTGAGACAACATTGTAGAGTGTTACTGGAGCGTGCTTCACACGGAACAATAATGCATTGAACTATATATTATTGGTTATTACATTATTTCAAGATTCAGCACAAGCAGAAAATATCTAGCCGTGAGACTCCCTGAAAATTCTGTATTACACCTAATGGACTTTTCAGAATAATTATATATTCTCACTTCATGCACATGAGGGACCCCAGTTTACAAGCATCATCAATATGACAAGGAATTAATACATGGAGTAAGCATATCTACAATTTTTCACTTACACAGCATACATATAAATATGAATACATACAAGGAAAGGTGATGCGATAATGCCTGTAAGCACACTTTACATGGGTTAACACAATTCATATGTCGTCATCCTAGGCAACATCATTGTTTGAATATGTCGAAAATACGCGAAAAAGCTGAAAGCTGTGTTACACAATAATAATTTGTATTTCGTATAAAACGAGTAAGTTTACAAGAAATGCATGCCATTTTCACAGGTACAACCAATTATGTTGTAAATTACAATCTCGAAGTATCACAAATTAATACTGCTTCAAAAGTTTCAATCGTTCAGTTATTGTACAAGCAATCAGAACAGCTTCTTATAAATGTTAAATTGTAGACCCTTCATTAAGGTCACCTTGAAAGCTGAGCGCCAAGCCAAACTTTTTTCCGTTTTGTGCTGATAGTCATGGTCAACCAGTGAATGGCGTATATCTGGGTTTGATGGAAAAACAGAGCGATATTGTTTTTACTGACGTTTCGCTATTTAATGCTAATAACTTTATCAAAGTAGTAATAGTATATAGTAATATATTTATGATTTAGGTCTGTACATCCCTTATACTTTTTTGTTGAGGGTCCAGACTAATGTTTAATTCTCGAGCTGTCAAAAATGCATGTTGCTGTCCCGCAGATCGGAGCGATTCACATTTGTGACCACTACCATATCTGCTGATCAGTATGCACCCCCCTATCTCCTTTTCGATGTTAAGCTGTCACATTTTTTGGCAAAAACTGTATCTGCAGCATTGTATTGCTTTGAGCCTGTCTCAATCATACAGTATACTGCACATTAATAGCTTTCATGACAAGTGCTTCCCATTAGGTTACCAGATACATCGATATATGAGGACATTCTTAGCAGTGTCACTTTTATTCATGCATACATGTTTATAAGTAGATTATTGAACACGACCACGAAATTTAGTTTCCCTTAAAAATTTATAAAGTATGGGTGTAGTTAGCATTACAGTAACTTAGTTACAGTCTATTTAGCAGAGTTAAATGGGAAGTGGGACAATCAGAGATCAAGTTGTGCTGTGGTGCTGTGGTGGCATTCATGACGAATACTTCCCAATAGGTCACCAGATGCAAAGACACATGTGGACGTTCTTAGCACTGTTATCTTTATAAATGCACATGTGTAAATAAGTAGGTTGTTGCAAATGACTAGGAAATTAAAAGTTTTAAAAATTTAGAAGTGCAGAAATCGTCAGTGCTGCGGGGAAATTAAGTCACAGTCGACTGAGCCAAGTGAAGGGAATAATGAAACGGTTAGTAGCAAAGGTAGGTAGTATTGTGGTGAGAGCTGGCTGCCAGTCAAACTGGTAGACAGTAATTTACGTCAATGTTTACGTCCCCAATATTGGTTATGGGCGAAATACGGACGAAAGCTGACTCAACAACCAATTACAGAAGCCTTTGTGTAGGCGGATACAACTTGCAGATAGATAATCTGAACTTCAAGAAACGGCCAAGAAGAGATGAAAGATAAACGTTCAGCGAGAAACTACCAATCAGAAGACTGTGTTTGTTTGCTTACAATAATCTATAATAATGTACATGAAAAACTTTGAATATCTCTTGATTTTCGCAATAAACGATCTGTTGCCTGGCCCCTGTCTTCTGTTGTTACAGTATGATCTTAAGAAAGACATTGGGCTAGTAGCACATACGGTGCTAAATTTTCATGACTGCTTCTAACATGGTATTCGCTAGATGTTGCAAGGAGTCTTTCCACTTATATTATGAAAAATATTATCAAACATTTTAAAAGTCTTCTTTTTATGTAAACGTATTTCTCTGGAAGCCCAGTTGGTAATGTAGTGATAGAATTTCCAGTCAGCCGAACAACTGCACCTTGAGGTTAAGTACTGACATGAAACGGGAAGAAGTTTGTCACATATCTTTATGTGTGGTACGACAACTAGGGTGAATCAATTTCTGAGGGTGCGGGGTGTTGCACTAGGGTTTCTGGTCGGTTATTTATGCTGCTTGGACGGATTTGAGCTGACCCCCTTTGCTTCAACTAGAAAAAACATCCATGAATTCTGTGTGGTCAGCCTGCTAGACTTGAGCTTTGACCACACTACCCGTCGACTTTTTAGCATGGACCACCTAAACTGGTCGCCAGGCCGTTCTTAGCACCGCCGCGGCTAGTGAAGGCAGAATATAACACTTACGCCTGTTCAAAGGTGCATTTGCTAACGGTAATGTGAAAGGAGTATGGAGATACAGTCACACCAAAACTCGGCTGGCAAGCCCTTGTCCCTTGAAGATCCAATTAACCACTTGTCCCAATCCCTGCAGACAAACAGGTTGACTGCTGAAGGTCAAACGGCTGAGGTTCAACTGATTTAAAGAACTCCTCTGACCACATACCGTACCAATACTGATTAAATGGCCGATGTAAATGAAGCGTCGGTAATTAGATCGAAGGACATCTATTGGTGGGAATTCACACAAGAGGCGTTGGAATTCAGTAGGACATTGGTAAGCACGAGCAGAAAGTGGAAGTCCATTCTACAATACACTTGACCGTATCGTTGAAAGCCATGAGCTGCTGCTTTCAACGTTGCTGTATAAGAGGCTGAACACGAAAGTTATGTTGAGCTTTGAGGGCTCTGATAAGAGTGGCTCAAATTCATATCACCGAAAGTCAAGTCTTTATATGTGTAATAGGCACCGTGTAAAGCCTTGCTGAATATTTTTAATAAGAACCCTATCATATCTGTATATAAGAACGGAGATACTTGTGTTATACTGGAATACTGGCCGAAACATGACTTCGTATGAGAGGACTTTAGCCTCGGTTGTATACACTTTTTGGTATAAAAAGCCAGTGAGTCCTCGGCACTTAGAGACAACCGATTATGAATAGCGACTATATGTTAAGTTTCGTAAGTGAGTAAAGCTCAGGTCTTTTGTTTGGTTTTGGGTTTGGAGGAAAAGATCATGCGGTCAGAGTAATAGTTACTGAAGTATTGGATCCCACAATTTTCAGAGCTGAATGGTAGTCAGCAGGCATTGGGCCAGTTACATATCCTTTTGAGGCCCGTTCGTATCTAGCTAATGTTGGCTTAGGGGTTACTTAATTACCACCTACGATATTACAAGTGACCAGAGCCGACCAACAGTACTGTCAGTATACTCCGTGCAATTCGCGAACGTTGATACCGTCAGCCTTTAGAACTGACTCACAGAAGAAGTGATGTCTGCAACCTCAACTGATTCATTCAAGAAGGGTTTGGACAAGCATAGAAACTTACTAGAAAAGGATTAACATAGGCTTCAAGTCCTTTATCTTCTACCAAGAAATCTGAAGTCTTAATGCGAAGTCCGAATATTGTTAGAAATCTTTTGTATTGAACCATGCAGCGACACAAGGACTTCATCCAAATGGCCTATCCCCTTAAAATCGCATACACCATTCAAAGGTAGACAATTAAACTGGTCGTTTTACTTCTTTACATTCTCTTCCGTCTTACTCTCCTGACAGCTTTAACTAAACCTATTATTATTATCATTATTACTGGTATATATATTATTCATATTATTCTTCAAATTTAATCAGCTGACTGTTGTTACGTTTTCTTATTCTTTTTCTGTCTGTTAGTCTGAATACCTTCACTAATTATATCTATTATTATTATCCCTTTTCTATTTACGACGATACCGAAGGACCAACTGGTGAAAGGATCAACTCCATTCACAGTAGTAACAGTCTTAACACACCTCATACTACAAACCACATATAATTAATCCCTGCACTACTCCTTTTGGAGTCAACCAAAGCTACGGCATTCGAGTGGCGGGATGAGCTACGCAGACGTTTACCGAAGATCAGGAACCTCTACCTCACAATAAAGAGGCTAGCACAGAGAAATCAAATTGGTTTATACTAGCTGGTAAAAACGATATTGGATATATTGGATATTGGAGGTTGCGTGGGAATTACGGTTTTTCAAGGTCTCTTCCAGAACCTCATGTGAACGAGGCTTGACGATTACTTTCCTGTTACGACAGTACACTATCAAGGTAGATGTTACCTAAATCACCTTAATTAGCTATTTGAAGTGATTAACACGATTACTTCAAGCCTACTATCCTGTATAACTAGAGAAACACTGATAAACTTCCTTTTAACTACAATGGAATCTATTGATTCGATGCTGTATTATTTTTCACCGACAGTAATTGATTTCCCGATATATTCGAAAAGATTTAGGCCGAAGTTGAACTATTGCAACTAAAATCACAGTGACATCGAACGATCATCCAGTGTTCAGACACTAAATGCCCCCCCCCCCTAGTCGTTGGAAAATGCATTAAGAAATACTGAAATTGTTATATTACGCTAGTTAACTGCCACTTATGTGTTGCAATGATTTCTAGTCGCTACACGCATAGTTAATAAAGAATTCATACCATGCTCGATAGACATATCATAGTACTTTGAAATCCAGGCAAGAGTAAGCAATAAACACCTAAGTCAAATGACTTTGACTTGATGGTTATACATGCAGATGCAACCACTTCACATGAAGAAGTCTGTAAATGTTGATAAGTCGTACATAATTGGTGATTTTTTCAGACACCTCGAAATCAAAGCTCTTCCTTAGTAATATTGCGTATATGCAACCAGCATCTGCTACAGATGGAGAAATAGAGAATACATTGGTTTGATATGTCTATAACCACTTCTATAAGAACCTAGGACCAGTTTTTGCAGCATATTAGAGATATATACCCTATATGATTCATTTTAATTACATATATATCTTAAGGTACACTTCCTTGTAAATTGAGTTCAACTTTTCGCCTAGAAGAATCTGAATGGTTTTGTCATTTGACTTTGGTGTCTATTGTTTACTCTTGCCGAAATCCATTGATATTTTTGACATGGTTCTTCAACCTCCCCCTAACTCTATCTGTAATCTTAACCCTAACTTTAAATCTAATCCTTACCTTAACCCCAGACGGTAACCTTAATCTTAGAAAAGCATAAGAGTATAGATCTACAAGGAAGTTCCCAGTGGACGAGTATAATACTGTATTTACCCTCACCAAATCAAGAGAGACACACATGGTTTGATTTGAAATGACCTTCCATGGCATTCCTTGAATCTGATTGTTCCTTCTAGGTTAGCTGTTGACAGATCTTGACTTTGACTGTGATAGTTTACATCTGCCGGCTTTAATTCATTCACTTTTATAGGTGAAGCATGTGCGTGTTGTTTACCATCACTTAGATTTTGTGTCCACTACTTTATTGTTTAGTGTGTATTATGTTTGATTTACTTTCCAGGCTCTTCTGTATGGATTTGATGTCTAAAGCCATATTAATTCACACTTTCTGGTGCCAGTAACATTACACCGCATACCTAAATATTGCAACATTATGGAACGTCTAACATTATTTCACTTACGGCAAGCGGATAGGAGTAATGAACCGGAGACGAAGACTATCATTGATCAGATGGATACAGAAAGTATTGTTCGGAAGGCGTACTACGAGAAACTTTGTCAGTGGAAAGACGACGCACTTCGACTGTTCAAACTGAATCATGTTAACTACCTCTACAAGAGACTTTATAATCTGCCCTCTAGTTTCGAGAATCTGGATGCAAGTCAGTCCTGGCTGGCGTATTGGATGGTACATGGTTTAGGCCTGTTGAACGTCGAGATTCCGGAAGAAATGTCTCTGAAATTGATATCACTAATTGCAGATATGCAGGTATTTATCACTTGTTATTTTCAGAAATTTCTCTAGAAACCAGGTTTGTATTTTACCCAGTTTAAGAATTATAGTTATTTTTGAGGCCTGTGAACTATTATTGATGATTGGAATTAAGTCTAAAGTTTCCGTATTCCACAGATTAATGGTGCATCTCATAATTTTTACTCAGTGTTTTTAAATGGACTCTACTTGCTACTTACTATGCGATATGATCCGGTAAAACTCCTTGGAAAAGCAATGCGTATAAAGCCGCTTTTAATGAAAGCATTAAAAAATAATTGCCATACTCATGTAAGAAGTCTCGGCTTTCCAGTTTCTGAAGAAATTGTCAAATGTAATATACCAGTTGGTTAACTAGTGTATTGCAGTTGGTAGTGCTTCACAATAATTGTTCACCTTGAAATCACTTTATTAAGGCGTATGTTTGCCTTTTTTTTAACCTATCGTTAGAACTCCTTACTGCACCTTAGTTGTGGCCGGTGAACTGAATCGTATTGTTTGTTTGTCAATAATATGTAAACTAAGCCTTCTAGGTTGTTAAACAGAAGTATGCTTTGTTTATATTTGATATTCGTTCTTCAGTAGTGAAGGCATATACACTATTCCTTTAGCCCCATTGTTATGATGTCTTATATTCCAAAGAAGTAAGTTAATTCCGACTTGGTTTGAGCTAGTAGTCACTTACACAGATGAAATAAGGCTTCTGTTGGTCTACTGAAATCTTTCACCGAATTTGGTCATCCCGACTGATTAATGTGAACATTGAGTTAATGTAGAAAAATACTGTTGCATTACAAGCACTTGGTAACTACACACGCAGGTCATATCTTCTGTGAACTAGTGTTAGTCTGACACATTTACTGATACATCAAAACAGTTCGTGTTTGTCTCGTCCGACTGTCAGACTCAGTGATCAGGTAACAGTCATTATCCTTCTCTTCCAAATTCTTAAAGAAAAAAGTGATTTCAGGTGAACTGAACAGCTGGGGATTTTCAGTCACCTCCATGTTTCTGGTAGCACGCAAAAATTGTCTTATCATCTACTCATTCTATCAATCCCCATTACTAACAGTGTTCTTTAATCTCATGTCTAGCTATTTTTAGTTGATATCGTTAACACTTCATGACAACCTCTATTGTAATCAATTCCAACTGTATGTTGGCGCTTCTATGCCTAAACCAAGTGCTAACCCGAACAACAATGATTACTTGACAAAATTTGGGTTGTACATAATATTTTATGCAAGGTTCATGTGCGTTTATTCATTTTACTCACCTGAAAAATGTGGTTTTATGACTAGTTCTAATCTGCTCAAGCTGCTATATCAAGTTCACTGAAACATGTGTTAGAAGGCTATATGAATTTGATAAAAGAAGTAAAGGTTATGATACTAATAAATAACTGTTAGTAGTTCTCCTGTTCACCCATCGGTTGAAATTCAGATTAGGTGAAATATGAACTATATATAAATGATCATTTTAGATGTTAACACCAATGTCATTTTTGACTAAACTCATTTATTTCCTCGTACAGGACCCAAATGGTGGCTTCGGCGGCGGACGTTATCAGTTTCCACACCTTGCAACATCATATGGTGCAGTCAACTGTTTAGTATCACTTCGTCGTCGAGATGCTCTAGATATTATCAATCGAGATGCTCTGGCTAACTGGATGCGGAAACTGCGCCAACCAAATGGTTCTTTCTTAATGCATGTAGGCGGAGAGATCGATGTTCGAGGTGCATATTGTGCTATAACAGTGGCTAGACTGACAGGACTTCTCAGAAAATATCCTGATTTGTTCGAATCAACCGCGGAATGGGTGGCTAGTTGTCAGGTTGGTTTTAACGCCTAACATTTTGGTTGATATTAACTGCAGGCTGAACACAGTATTCTTTATAAAACAAAAATTTGTACTTAATCCCTTTTGGATATATTAGTTTTGGAAGCGTTCATGAATTTCCATCACAGAATAAAAGTTAATACAGTGATGACGTCTCGGAGAGCAACTTATAATTATAATTAAAAATTATATCAAGGCATTCACATAACTTTCAAACTTTATACTATTTCTTATTCCTTTTGATTTTATTTGTAGTAATATTTTACGTATTGGCGTTGGATCATACCTGTTGTGTTAAGTTTAGATTGCATGGACATAAACCTCTCTCTTCACCTACCCGTATTACTTTTTAGAAACGTAGCTCTATCCCACCCTATTGTGTACTAGTATGTGTATTTCAGTTACTTAATTTTTCCCTTAACTAACCATCTTGCTAGCGTCAATTAAATAATTAAAAAAAAATTTCGTAGATGTATTACCCTTTATGGAATTTCAATGTAGGAAAAACAACGGTACTATCGTTTGTTTCGTCGGCTCCTCATCATCTGCGTACAACCTGAAATAATTAATTATATTTATGTAAAAGGCCTTTTCAAAGTGCTTCGAAAGATGGCATGATGTTAGTTAACAGGAGACTGAAGTTAATGAACAGTGCTCAGAAATCACACGTATGAATTATGCAGTGAAGGTTTAGGGTTAAGCAAACAAACAAACAAAATTAATGTTTGAATACAATGGGAAAAGAGTTGCGAAATAGGAACAGGAGATGGATGAGATGTGAAGTAAACTAATAATAAGTTGCATAACAGTGTGTTTAGTTCAGTGTAAATCATAGAAACAAAAAGAGGATACTCAGAGATGTAACCTACGAAAAAGCAATAGGTTAAAGAAAAAGAGATTGCGTAATTGGATGAGAGTAAAAAGTTAAGAAATCAAGCTACCGGGGCAAGAAAAGAGTGACAACTGCTTCTTTCTGAACGCATAAATCTGGTTTTAAACATTTTGTGGCAGTTGCTCAGTCAAATCTGAAGAGAATTGAACTGTACTATCTGTTGGTAACTTAAACGAACTTCACGGTGTCCTCTTCATGACCCATTTCGCTGACACACCTGGCAACAGGATTGTAGGCTTTTTAGTTTATGTTCAAAAAATATAAGATGCGCCCTTCTTTCTCTTCTCCCAATGTAATTGATACGACAGATGCGTGTAAACTCTACCATACCATATTTAGCACGAGTTTTGTGTGAAGAGAGAGTCAGATGTCAGAAAAGAACTTATAAAGTTTTTAAATCAGTAACTGAACTGTAGAGTATGAGCAGAGATTATTATTATCGCATGTATTATCTATGATATTATCTATTTACAATTCATTATGTTTCCTCCAACCTTCACTTTCTTGAGGTTTTATTATTGATTTGTTGAAAATTTTATGTATCTACACATTTGTAAATGGAGCTAAATTGTCGCAATAGGTATAAAAGTGCTGAAAATTGCATTCTGTATAATTATTATTGTTTGGAACATAGTGATTATTATTAAGCTATCTATTGTTCTTTGATTGTACCAAATAGCTGCAGGATAACTTCTGACTAGTGAAGCATTCAGTCTTCTGTTGACTGTTACTGAAGTATTGTCACCTTTGGAATCGAGTTGTATGAAAAAATAGGCTTCTTTTTCACTGTGATTTGTTTCACATTTGCATCTTCACATCTTCTATGCCCGTTAATTATTTTTCGAAGATAACAGGCATTTTTCAATATCTCAACAGCCACAGACTCTTCCCCGCCAATTTGTCAGCAGAATATGTTCTTCTGGCTTTGTAAAAGTTTTGACGAATGGTTGTTTTTTTTAGCTGGAGCCTTAGATTCCACAAAGTGTATTTTTACTCAAATGTATTCTCGTTTTACCACTATGCAATGGATAATTCAGCATCTTGTCAATCATTTCCTTTATTAGACCTATGAAGGTGGTTTCGGTGGTCAACCGGGATTGGAGGCCCATGGTGGTTACACTTTCTGTGCTATAGCGGCATTGTGTTTCTTGGGTAGATCCGATCTAATCAATTTACCCAGACTGTTGCGTTGGGCGAGTCATCGGCAGATGGCGACTGAAGGTGGTTTCCAGGTAGATTTTTCTTATGTTTAATTTATTATTATTATTGGTATCAGTAGTAATGCAATGATGCTATTAACCTTGCCTAGTCTACCAGCTTGGGAACAGAGGAAAGGTATGAGGTATGGCTCCCCTGGGAAATCAACCAAATTGCTATAGGAAATTTAAGGCACAGAGAAATACGGGGAAAAAGCCCATTGTTCTCTGGGATCACGGGGACGGAATAAAGCTGGCTGGCAGAAGCCAGTCAGTCGATGTGGCTTCTTCCGATGAAAGTGAAAGCAGGCATAAAGACATGATGTATCCGAATGATGCTCACTGAGCTGGCATGGCTGCTCAGATCGCCGAACGTGTGAGAAAATATGACATCGAAGTGCTTGGGTTCTATGAGAAGAGATGAAATGGATGTAGACTCTTCATATTATTAACCGCATAATCAGTAATCTACCGAAGAAAGGCGACACTCAGCCTACTGGACACAAAGTAGAGCAGATTTAAGTTTAGGCTACTGTCAACTGCAAGGAATCCTCACGATCAAGTTAAAAGTCTTCGAAGAAGCTGATGATGGACCATAATACAAATTGAACACTCAAAAGCTGAAGGAAAAAGGACACACATTCACTGCAGTCATCGGGGAAATGCCTGGGGCGTCAATCAACATCACTGAGGAAACCTGTATGGGAGAACATTGGAAATCTCTCTCTCCCTCTAAACAAACTGAAGGAGTTGCCATGGTATCACCAATATCCCCAGTTGTAGCAGATATATTCATGGGTAGGTGGGAAAGCATGGCGATTGAAACGTTCACCCCCACCCCGAAAGTATGGTGCAGGTATGTAGATGACACATTCACTGTACTTAGAACACAAGATATAGATAGATTTTTCGAACACATTAACTCGAAGGTTGAAGCAATTCAATTCACTTATGAATTGGAAAATCAGGAAAGGGAGCTTCCAATGTTAGATTGCAACGTAAAAAGGAAAGAAGATAGGCAGTTAAACACTAGTGTTTACAGGAAACCCACACACTCAAACAGATATTTGGACTTCCGATCGTCCCATCCTATGTCAGTAAAATTAGGATTGGTGAAATGTTTAAATGACAGAGCACAAACACTAAGTAGTACCAAGGAAAATCTAAGACAGTAAGTGATACACATAAAATAAGCCCTGATAAATTAGTCGGGAAATATGTAAGGAAATGTAAAAATAAAATAAATAATGATAGCGACAGTGATAATAACAATAATAATGATGATAATAATAATAATAAAATTAATCACGAAAAATACCCATTTATTCATAAGTAAAAACACAGTTTTTTGTTCAGCGAAGAAATTTCTTTTCAACGACTTCATTTTCAAGCTGTACAGTCGTATTTATATTACAGAAAAGGTTATTAAGTGGCACTGAATAATTGCTCAGTTAATATACATATATGTGATAAGAATAAGAATAATTAAAATGTTACAAGGGGTAGAGTTGAAGTGGACAAATTACAAAATTATTAAAGATTGTTTTATAAGTGAATTGAAATCAGAAATGTTTTAAAAATAAAATGTAATTTCTGTAATATAAATACGACTGTACAGCTTGAAAATGAAGTCGTCAAAAAGAAATTTCTTCACTGGACCGAAAACTGTTTTTACTTATGACTAAAATTAATGACGACACCAACAATAAGGAATCTATATCATCAGTAGTAATTCCACACAAGGAAGGAACCTCGGAGGTTTTACGCAGAAGTCTTAACAAGGCAGGAATGAAAGTGGCATTCAAACCTACAAACTCAATTAGAAACAAGCTTTGTCGGTTAAAGGATCCTGCCTGTGGAGCCTTTAAAACAAAACAATTAGGTTTATCTAATACCCTGCTGGAATGATTGTCAGGTGAAATACATAGGTCAAACTAGTAGACCAGGGGCAGTCAGACTAGCTGAACATAAAAACCTAGCAAAATCTCGATAGGTTGACCCAAATAAGATAAGAAATCTAGAGAATAGTTCGGCTATAGTACTACATGCAATCACACACAACCATACAATAGGATGGGATAGGATGACAGTTTTAAAATCTAATGTCACAGGGTATAGGGAGAAATTGATCACAGAAGCTTTGTTTATCGAATCAACTGCAAATACATGTAATAGGAATGATTCATCACCTATCCCAGATATCTGGAAAATTCTACTACCCCACAGACGACAAATAGGGGAGAACAAAAAGACTATAAAACTCAAAGTCGTGTGATTACAATTGATATGATTATGAAGAATAAGTGAATTCTGTTCGAAACGTCATCCAGTAAATAATACTGTTTCACTGTGTGATATATCAAATAAACAAACTAATATGGAATTACTTACTACCACAGTGCCCAAGTTTTAAACATATACTCTAAAAGCTTCATGGAAAAAAACTTGTAAAGATATCTTATTCAAGAAGAAGAGGCAGAACAAATAATATCTGTGTAGGGGTATCCGAAAGCTGAGAGAGGGACTGTGAAACAGAAGACGAAGAATGAATACAATCTACAGTGGGCTCAACAAATGAATGGTGAAGATTGCTGGGAAGAGGAAAGACTTTTCAACAACACCACTGACAAGTGAAGCAAAACAGACTTCAATTAAAAGGAGATCTTAGGACATTTTATGAGATCACCAGTTCTCTATTCGGGACGAGATCAACACAGATAAAACCAATGAAGGATAGTGAATGAAAATGCATTACTTCTAAAGGCTTGGAATAGGGTGAATGTCACGCTGTTGACCTCAAAGAGCTTTTGAATTGACCATCGGCTACAACTCCTCCAGCAATACCACCAATAGGCATAGAACTGCTAGTGAACACCAACCCTCCGTCAAAAGTAGAAGTCCTGAGGACCATGCCGTAACTGAACTCTCAGAAAGCAGAAGGATCAGATGAGATTCCCTTCAGAAGCACTGAAAATGGACATACGATACTATTGCAGAAGTTTCAGAAGAAAATACAGGTACCTACTGGCTGTCAGAAGCGTTGCTGGACACAAAACTCGGTCTGGAATAAGCTGGTTTCAGGAAGAGCAAATCATGTGAAAATCACATTGTGACGTTACGCAACACCACCGACACAGAGCATACAATGTCAATCACCTTTCTCTACCTTATCGTCATCGAGTTTGAAAATGCTTTCGCAGCGTCGACCGTGAAGTAATTTGGAAACTGCTTCAGCTCTACGGAGTGCAGCGCCGCCAACCATGTGTCGAACTATAAGCCATTTTTTTTGTATGAAGACGAAACGAAGTGGACAGTATTATGTTGAGTTGTTAAATTCAAATACCTATTTCAAAAAGAGTTAAGCACCCAATACCCTGAGAGGTATTTTGACGACTGCCTCCTACACGATATCCTTTTTTGAATAAAAGTTAATTATATGATTACAACCATGCTTACAATTATTATTCTCCTCAAATCTTGTTTAATCCAAGCATATATAATCAACGGCCCTCACCCTCTGATTTTTTTGTTTTGTCTTTTCTCTGAAGGGTAGGACAAACAAACTGGTGGACAGTTGCTATTCATTTTGGCAAGGTGCTGTTTTCCAAATAGTTGAAGAATTGTTATGGTTGTCAGGTGATCCTGCCCTCAATGATACGGACACCTTATATAATCCATCTGCTTTGCAAGTAAGACATGACAGTTTATTATATTATTATTATTGTTCCCTAGGGTTCCTAGTGGAACATAGGGCTTCAACTGCACGTCTCCACTTGCTTCTGTCTTCTGCTGTACTTTTCACATGCATCCATGTTAGTCCATACCGTTTCAGCTCCTCTTCACACGATCTCCTCCACCTCACCCTTGGACGTCCCACTCGCCGCTTCCCTTTCGGTTTCCACTCGAGGTCCTGACCCGCTATGTCACCCAGCGGCCTCCTCAGTGAGTGTCCAATCCATCTCCACTAATATTGCCTTCATATATATATATTATATATATATATATATATATATATATATATTAAAGCAATTAGTCCCTCTGATAAATTTGAATAAGGTATTTAGAAGACAAATTTCGCGAGATGATATCTTCATTTCGTAGTTCCTTTACAACCTCTTTACAACTAACATGCTTCATAATAATAAAAAAATTAAATGCATGACAATTACTCAGTTAAATAAAACAAAAGTACACACTAATGAACAAACCAATCATATTTAAATAGGTCAAGTAGTCCATAGTAGAGGTAGGTTCAAGTCTAGTGCTTTTTGTGCACATAGTTTAGGATATATGTGATTAATCACTCTATCCCAACTACAGTTGGAAGCATTATCGTACGAGTTGAAATACAAAAGTATCCCTATGAAAATTTAAAAAATGGAACTACAATCACAGTATGAAAGCCTCTATGAATAAAACTCTGATTCAACTCCCTCTAGTAAAGATAACCCGGACTGGTTTAAAGTTAAACTGGTGGATATTTCTCACCAACTTCTGAATGCCAGAATACACCAGAAAAATGGTTTATGAAAAGAACACCACTCCTCAATTTAGGAATTAATTAATCGATAAAGATAATCTTATTATCCTTAAACCTGATAAAGGAGAAGGCGTTGTCATCATGAATAAATCGGATTATCAAATTAAAATGAACGAAATCGTCAAAGATAAGTTGAAATTTCTGGTGGATACTACTACTAATTATGTGCTGCTTGTGGAAAAGCAGATCAATCGTCAGCTTCAGATTTTACTGATGCGCATGGTTTTATAAATGAAAAACTCTATATACAACTTGAAGCTGTTGGATCACACAGTCCCCGGCTGTATGGCCTTCCAAAGATTTACAAAACTGGGAACCACCCACTCAGACCAATCTTAGATATGTCGACTTCACCATATCATTAAAAAATCGCAAAATGGATTATAGAGGTCCTTACGCCTGTAAGAGACTTATTATCAAATCATTCTGTAAAGAGTTCATTCAATCTGACCAGTATGCTAGACACCTTGAACATTAAGGAAAAGGGTATGTGCTCAATCGACGACATAGAGCCTTTATTCACCGATGTTCCTCTTCATGAAATTGTTGATTTCATTTGCGATTACATCACAAGCAATGGGATAAACTTACTTATTCCTATCACTTACATCAGGGACATTATCTTAATGTGCACAGGCAATATCAGATTCACCTTCCAAGAAGAGGCATACAAACAAGTCGATGGTGTTGCGATGGGGAGTCCTATTGGCCTTTTGATACAGTGTAGAATTTTCCGCATGTAATACAAAATTTCACCTAATTTACTCTTTTCGTTACATAGGAGGAGAGGAATAATTTTCAGGAGTTAGTGTTTGTAGGGATTTGATTTATTTCAAGCCTGACCACGGATTGATTTCAGTGAGGGAACCACTGGAAACTGGGGAGTATGATAGAGAAGATTTGTAGCTTAGGTGGATGATTTTGATGTGCTTGTGTTCTCTGAGCTGGATAGTTTATTTGCGAAGCTTTCATCCCCCTACTAGGCGACATCTTCAGCGCAAACTTCAATTTGAAGTGAGCTTTTAGATTTCTCCACGAGTTTATTAATGATCTCTCCTGGTGACCTTGGACTTGATTGGTTGTTTGTGTGTGTGTGCCAAGCTTTTAGAAGCTTGGCATTCCAGTGAATTATCAATCAATAGACACATCGAGATAGACACAATTTATCAACCGATAAGAAAGAAACCTCACACACAAAGCGTCAAAGTTCACAATAAAGAAACAATCAATTCCAATACAAATAGTCTAGAAGGTGTGAAAACACAAAAACAACCAATCACGTCCAAGGTCACCAGGAGAGATGACTAAGAAACTGGTGGAGAAATCTAAACGCTCACTTCAGTTCAAATTGAAGTATGCGCTGAAGATGTCGCCTAGTAGAGTGATAAAAGCTTCGCAAATTAACTATCCAGCTCAGAGAACTCCATTATGGAGTAAATGACACACACACATGTATATAAATGAAGGAAAAATTTGTGTGAGTAGTACCTTGATATGATTATGAGCAGTAATAATTTGTGCTCAAAACGTGGTCATCAGTTAATATTACTGTGTAACACTGTGTGATTTTATCAAAATAAAATCTTATCTATAATGGAGTTATACTCTACCACCACAGTGCCCAAGTTTTATACTTATATCAATAATACAGGTCATTTACACTGATAAGGATATGAATGTAAAATTGAGTAGAAATAGTGACAACAATATCTATTAATGACAGAAATAATAAAAAAATGGGGGGTGGGTTGGCTGTTTATTTACTGCTTCATTTTCAAACAGTACAGTTATATATATATATATATATATATGTATATGTATATATATATATATATATATATATATATATATACAACGGAAAAAGGCTTTACTTTGATCATAGTTATGTTCTTTTTAAAAAAGAATCTATTTTTTTATTTTACCATCTGAATTCATTCCACTTCATCTTCGCCTTCTTTACTGATTTCATTATCGTACTTTTAATATTTGTTTTTTCAGACAACATTTGACCTGATATTTTTAAAATCTTAATATTAATTCACTTAGTTAATGATATTTTTTAGAAGTTTTGTGATACCATCCACATTTTAACTCTACGTGCTTATAACATCATTTTTAATTACATTTATGTTTATCATACAAAAATGTGTGTGTGAGTGCTGAATAAGGTATCATAAAGGTTTTGTGTACCTAGTTGTCCGAACATATAGCCCTTTTTATAATATCTCTTAAGTCCTACAAGATGAGATCCAAGAGGAGAGTTTTGTGTAAAGGATAGGATGCTCAGAGTTCCGACAAGATGATCTGTCTGTGCACAGCTGTATAAGCGCGAGTTACTTGGTTTAGCGACAACTCACTCGCCCTACTAACAGCTTTTAAAATGCCCTTTCCAGTGCGTAAAAGTCTTACTTAAGCAGGTCAGGAAAGATGAAGCTGCGGAGAGTAATGAAGAAGAATTGGGTAGACAATAAGAATTAACACACTGTAGAAGTAGGAACCTGCGTTGGTGGCACAGTTGTAGAATACTCTCTTATCATGCCTCACGTGTTTCGAGCTTCGATCTCCGGCCACCGACAAGGAACTCCTTTACCCTCACTGAGCCATTAATAAGACTGGCAAAAGGAGGGAGGTGGGGCATGAGGCTAGCAACCCCATCTTGTAAAAGTAGAAACACCACTGCTACCGAAACTTCAGGCCTATAGCTTAAAGCCCTATGTTCCACTGGGGACGTAAATGATTAAATAATAATAATAATAGGACAGGAGTAAGACAAGGCTGGCTGTCTACTATCGCCATTGATTTTCCTGATTGCAGTAGATTGGATAATGCGACAAACAGTGGGCAATGAGGAAACCGGCATAAAATGGACTCACACAAAAAACTTGGAGGATCTGGACATCACCGATGATATATGTCTGATTTCCCACAAACTGGAAGATATGCAAGCGAAAAGCAACAACTTGGTAGAAGAAGCATCCAGAGAATATAGGACTTCAGGTGAACATAGAGAAAACAGAGTTGATGAAGATTCCTGGGCAACACCACCAACAGCAACAACAATCAGCATAAATGAAAGGAACTTGAAAGAAGCAACCTCTTTTACCTACCTGGGAAGCATCGTTTCAACTACAGGCTGGCGGAACTGATGAGGATATCAAAGCAAGAATCGGAAAAGCAAGACAAGCTTTCACTACTCTCAAGTCTCTGTGGAGGTCAACAACACTCAGCATCAAAAATAAAATCCGGATTTTCAACTCCAATGTGAAGTCAGTGCTACTATACGGATCAGAGACTTGCACTGCGCTTCATAAAGAGCATCTCAAACAAACTACAGACCTTCGTTAACCGTTGTTTCCGCTCAATACCACTCAAGAACAGATGGCCAGAAAAGATCAGCAACAGAGATCTCTGGGAGCGAACCAATACAGCAGGAACCGATTGTGTAACAAATAGGCAGGAAGAAATGGAGATGGATGGGATTGGCCATACTCTGAGGAAACAAACCATCAAGTGACATCACTAGACAAACCATTGCTCGAGTGGAACCCGAAAGGGAAGCGGCGAGTTGGTCATCAGTGCAAGGCAGAGAGGTCGGTCGGTCGGTCGGTCGGTTTTCGACATAGAACTTTGCACATATGTGCGGCAGTTCAAGTCGCCACAATCTGTGTAGCACACAAAGCAAGAGAAGGAAGTAGAAGAAGTGCATAATATAGACAGTAAACAGAGGTGTGAGACAAAGGAATAGTAATAACGAAGAACAAAACAGTTTAACTGGAAATCATAAGTCACAAGGAGTGGATGCATCTGCGCTAGCCACTGAGAACGATTTTGAGCCATGTCACCAATCGTTTCCAACCATTGGTTTTTACCGTCCCGAGGACCCCAACCAGGAAGTCTACACCTTCCTACGTGGCTTAGACTAACTGTTGTGGATTTCATTGACTGGTGCCATGTTTTCGTTTGACCGCCGCTAGCTCTTTTCCAGCCTGACCAATCCTATATCAGCTAACATTGCCCGTCGAGGAAGGCGATGAATTGCTAGGCATACGTAGCACATGTCCTAACCATCTCAGTCGAAGTAATTTCACAGTCTCGTCGACTGATTTCCCCGCCTTACCTAGCACTCGACGCCTAACCTCAATATTGCTCACCTTATTATACCACTTCACGCGGGAGATAGAACGCAGACACCTATGATCGAAGACAGCTAATCTTTTCATGTCTCCTGCTCTCAATGGCCAGGTCTCACAGCCATAAAGGAGGACGGAGCGGACTGTTGAGCAGTACACACGCCCTTTGGTCGATAGTCGGATATCGCGTCTACGCCAGAGACGGCGAAAACTGGCGAATGGGAACCTAGCCCTCTGTATTCGTGCTGAAATTTCGTCAGAGATCAACCCGTTTGGGCTGATGGTACTTCCCAAGTAAGTGAAGCGGTCAACGTGTTCTACCACTTCACTTCCTATTTCTAATCTAGGGGTCGATGAAGTCCAATCCTGCAGCATCATCTTACATTTTATAGGGGCGAATCGCATGCCAAACATGCGGAGATTGTTGCTCAGGGTGTTCAGTAGACTCTGCATTTTGTCAGAGTCCTCGCCTAGAAGGACTATATCGTCCGCAAGGCAGAGAGAGAGAGAACCGAATGCAATGGAGACGCACGGCTGAAGCCGTATGTCCCTCTAGGAATTAAAAGAAAAAAATATTAATGTTAATATTAATAATAGAAGTAGAAACTGAGTCATACCATATTGTATTAACTTACTTACGTACAAAGTTAGACGAAGTATCTTTCTAGAAACTAATATAAATGTGGGAAAACGAGCAAGACGACCAGAGAAAAGACATATATTATTCTACTTAGTTCCAACTTGAATGCCATTTATGATATAAGAATTATGACAACGAACTAGTTCGAGTGAATCACGTTTGCGTTTGAAAGTGAAACTAACAGTATTTCGCTGAAGACCATTCATTGGACAAGGATCACTAACTAACTTCTGATAAAACGATACTAAGATTGAAGCAATCTGATTAATAAGATAAGTAACGTGTATGAAAAAAAAATAGTCTAATCATCGTAATACCTTGACACAATTCACTTTTATCAGACTGAAGCAAGTCATGTAGGAGGAAAGAAAACAGAAAGAGAGACACTGGTTACGGTAAGTAAGACAGCGCGAGACTTTTGTTTGCTTTTATATACTGTGGTATTTCCTATCAAAAAAGTAAGAATGAGACTACTTATGGAATCAGTGCCCTCTGTTTGAATCACAACTAGCTTGTTTAGCAAAACAAAAAAACTAGGCCAAGGTACAGAGTCAGTCAGATGTGTAATCAAGGAAGGCACGCCATTGTCTATGATATATGTAAATATATAGATTTTCTTTGTCTTCTTTTTGTGTCTCACATGACTTGTCGCAACTCTAAATCATTTGCTCTGTTTGAGGTCAAATCTCTCTTCGCTATTTCATATTGTTATGCTGATGAACGTCTCTTCATATACTATTGATCAGTGTTATCAGTAGCACACGTCATATATATATATATATATATCTTAGACAAGTATGTGTGAATTCCCTAACGAGTCTTAACAAAGTTTGATTTGTTGATGAAGGAAATGGTGGTCACCATGATAACATTGTCTGCTTATTTGCTATTATTATTATTACTATTGTTTTATTTCAACTCTTAATGTTACTATTTATTCGTGATTCATTTAAAACTATCCTTTGTCACTACCAGTATCTTAACTCGAATTATTATTATGACTATTATTATTATTATTTTTATTATTACTATTATGAACGCAGGTCAGCGAAGCGATCTGTTTTCGTAACTTCACTTCAGAGTTGTGCAGTGATTTGCGTGAGGCGGGGTTATATTATTATTATTATTTTTATTATTCCCTAGGACTTCAAAAACACATCTCCACTTTGTCTTATTTTCTACTGTCCGCTTCAGCTGGGTCCACGATTGTCCATAATCTCTCATCTACTCCTCGCCACACGACGACCTCCATTATGTCTCTCTAGGACGGCGCACTCATTGTTTCCAATTCGGGTTCCACTCAAATGATGGCCACCCGACGTATATCTAATCCGTCTCCATTTCTTCCCACATATTTTTTGAGTGATCGGCTCTTGATTGGTTTGTTGCCAGCCAGCCAGCCAGAGTTTCTTGTTGCTAATTCTTTCTGGCCGGTCGGTTGGCCATTTCACATCTTCAGTATGCAACCAGCGAAGACAGCTGTTGATAAAAGTCTGAAGCTGGCTGTTGGAGATGCTTTCCGTGACTCTCTGGCCACGTTTGTGACCGGTTTAGAAGCGATGACTGGCGTAACATTTGTATTGAAAATTCAAATCTTGTTCATTATGCTGGCTGAGTGCAGAAGATTAACACACCGACTTCAGATTGATGCAGGTGTATCTTACCTTTTCGATTCTCGCTGGCTGACTGGCTTTCACATCTTTATCGGTTCCGCCAGCTGTGGTTGAAACCGTGCTTTCTAGAAAAGTGAAGGATGTGACCTCTTTCAAAGCTCTCCTGTTGATGGTTATTCGTGCTGTTTGTTGGTAATCTTCATCACTTCCGTCTTCTTTGTGTTCATCTGGAGTCCTGTCTTCGCTGCCAACATCCTCAGCCAGGATGTTGGTTTTCGACTGCAAGTCTTCAAGTTTGTTTATATATATATATATATATATATACATAAACAGCAGTAAAAGAGGAGGCTAGAGAGAGCGCGCGCAAGAGAGAGAGCATTTCTGAACACAAAGTTCGGGTTTTTCCTTCTGGATTGCTTAGGCTTCGGCTGCATGAAGAAGTTGTAGGCGAAATCGATTAGAACAGACAGCTTGATCGTACTTTATGCATGACTGAAGTCGAAGTTTGTGCTGATGTGCTGCGTGACCAGAAGTAATAATGTGCAGTTCTCGTTATTTGCAAATCCCTTCTCTGTTAACACTAATTGTTCGTTTAAGTGATACAAATGAAACGTTTTTGTTTTCGAAATTTCGTTACGTTCTCAGTGGAACACAAGGAGGCATCAACTTCAGTTTTGAAGTTTTGGTAGCAGTGGTATTTATTTTCACGCTATGGGTTTGCTGGCCTCATGCCCAAGCTTCACTCTTTACTGGTTTGATTACTAGCTTAGCAAAGTAAATGAGTGCCTCGTCGGTCGGTGATCGAACTCCCACCCCCCCGAACCATCTGCCTGGTTGACGCGCAAATGAACCGTAATGCATTATTATCTTAGTTATAATCTCTCACATATCTTCCTGTAAAGTTTTCTGCTGAACAATTCTACCCAAATTCAATGAATTCATTGAATCCAGCTTTATAAACTATTTGTTGCTTATTACGCCAACATTTACATATAAGTGCCTGATGAAAGCATAGTCTCATGTACAACTTTTTCAGAAACACAGCTAATTTCCTCTGTTAAAGATCACGTGTGACCTTTAAGTATTGTGTAATATAGAGGGGGGACATGGAACGTCCGCACCATGTATGAGACTGGCAAAGCTGCGCATATTGCAAATGAGTTGACAAGATATGGTATTCAAGTACTGGGAATATGTGAAAAAGGACGGAATGGGATTGGACTCACAAAATGGCTGGACTTATCCGGCATGTTGGTTGAAATTTCGCTCGGCAAATTTTTTTTGTCAATAATTTTTAATAAAACTTTGTTATATGTTTTCTGGATTGATAGGAATTCTCATTTCCTGGCGAGTTATGTTGGTGTCCGCGTCATTTAATCTGACTGCGACACACTTAGCATATTGGTTGTAATGATTAGTGTTTCATGCTGCACGCGTCAAAACATCTCTACAATGAAGAAGATGGGGTAGCTGGGGGGTAATGTCATCTACACAAATAGTTTATTTCTTGTAGAAGCTGCAGCTTTCGACATAGTGTCATTCAATGAAGACTACGTCAAAACGTGGCTATTTTCGTGTGAAGAACAGTACTATTTTACAAAAGAATGCTATCAGTACATGGGAATCACCCATAAATGCCAACAGAACGTAAAACCAATGTGTAAACGAACGGCTACGGAACTGCAATCCAACATAACCGACTAACATGGACGAAAATGACCTTTGAGCGTCTCACTCCATCAGTGACCTTGAGCATGCGGGATAATTTCAGCCCACAAAATTGCCAATGGGAGAGTCAGTGATCTACTCCGGTCACCCAGAAGACAACCACATGCACACCGAGGTTGTGGCTATCATGATGTCACTGACGGCAATGAAGGTCCTGATACAATGATAGGCCATCTCTCTCAGGATAATGACCACTATATTCAACTCAAAGGAAAGAGAGTGACAATTATACAATGCTATGCAGCCACAAACAACGCAGACCTCTAAAAGAAAAAAGAGTACTACAGCCAACAATGGATAATACTCCAGTCGGTGACATTAAAATTCTAATGGGCAACATGATCGCCAAACTGAGACCAGACAACACAAGAAGAGGAGCAGACGTCAGCTCACACCACTATCTCGTACAAGGAGTACTCCAAATCAAATTAAAAACTCAAAGAAACAGGTGATGAAGATGGATCACAAACCAAGTTCAATATTCGAAAACTGAAGGATCAGGATAGAAAGGATATCTTCACTGCAATCATAAGGAAAAAGGCATCCAGAGAAGATAGGACTTCCTTAAGGTGAAAATAGAGACAAAAGAGGTGAAGATTCCTGGCTGCGGGGAGCAGCAATAACAACAGTCAGCATAAATGGGAGGATTCTGAAAGAAGCGACCTCCTTTACCTACCTACCTGGGAAGCGTCGTTTCAACTACACTCGGACGGAACTGATGAGGATATGAAAGCAAGGATCAGGAAAGCAGAGCAAGCTTTCATTTCTCTCAAGTCTGTATTGAGGTCAACAGCATGAAAATTTGATCCGGATTTTCAACTCCAATGTGAAGTCAGTGCTACTTTACGGATCAGCGACTTGGCGCCGCGTCACAAAGGGCACTTCGAACAAACTACAGACTTTCATCAACAGCTGTCTTCACTCGAGAATCAGATGGTCAGTCAGAAAAGATCAGCAACAGAATGGGATCTCTGGCACTGAGGGAACCAACCCAGCAGGAACCAAATGTGAAACAAATATGGAGGAGGAAATGGAGGTAGACTGGCCATACTTTGAGGAAACAAACCATCAAGTGACATCACTAGACAAGCCATTGCTCGAGTGGAACCCGAATGGGAAGCGGCGAGTTGGTCGTCAGTGCAAGGGTGACTTGAAGGAGGTCATGTGAAGAGGAGATTAAAGCCTGTGGGCAAACTTTGAGCCAGGTGAAAACGTTGGCAGAGAACCGGACGCAGTGGAGATGTGCGGTTGAAGCCCTGTGTTCTTCTAGGTATTAAAGGAAACAATAATAATAATATAACGGACAGTGATCTTTGAATTTCAACGCTATTTTTTATCGCACGACGTGAGTTTTCACTTGAGTACAAATGTCGTATCGTAAATAAACAGAAGCATCAATCTAGGACGATATTGTACTTATTATACAGCTAAGCTATCGTTTTGAGGGAGACTGAATCAATCTATGAGAATGTGAAGCTACATCGATTGAGATGGGTAGGACAAGTGTTGCGCGCAAACCAAGCCACTGCCTTCCCCGAGGAGCGATGTCAGCTGATATAGGGTTGGTTCGGGAAGGAGTTGGGGATGGCAAAACCAAAACCTGGCGTCAGTCCTTAGCATCTCTGACAATTAGTTTGACTCACTTATTGGGGTGTATGGCATCAGCTTGTGGTCCTCGGGACACTAAGAACCACTCCCTGGAGACCATTGGTGATATTTCTTTAAATCGTTGCCAGTGGCGCAGATGCATTCACTCTTTATGACCTTCCATATCCAATACACCCTTATGTTTTTCCATGCTAATATTCTATCTCCTTCCCACCCTACATCTCTGTTTATTATAGTTCTTATCAATCTCTTTGTCTACATTTGTGTGCTGCTACATGGAGTGTGACAACTTGAACAGCTGCACTTCTTTGCAAAGTTCTCCGTTGAAACTCAGTCAGTTATGGTTTTTAGAATGAGCATACTTGATATGATGTGTAAGATACAATTAAGAATGATGGTATTATCACAAGACTGCTATCATGTATCTGCAGCCTTGAAGGAACTCATGTCCCTTCTGAGATCCAATACAGTTCTACAGGAGGTCAATCACGAGCCCGAATAGCTCTATAGTCTAACGTTTCTGACTGTAGCACTGGGTGACATGGGTTCGAAGGGGCATCATGACTTCCTTCAAGGTTTCAGACACACCTTGCTGACTGACTGGTTAGCACCAAACCCAGGTCGAAGGCTTCCTGCCGATCGCCTCCAACCATCTAATAATAACCAGTGTCTTTCTTAACCAGTAATTATGAATGAGAATACTGGCACTTTGATTATTTTGAACTATTCAAATTCATTTAGTAGTGCATCAACGACAAAGGTGATAATTTTTTTCTCTCTCTCTTTTATTTAGGAATATATACTACTATGTTGTCAGAAAGTATCTTATACACGTCCAGGTTTGAGTGTGCATACTAAAGACGACTCTTCAAGTGAAACATCATCTATGAAGAGAAGTTCAAGTCCGGAACAGAACATGCCTACTTTTGACGGTGGTGGACTAATTGATAAGCCTGGAACAAATCCTGATCCTTATCATACATGTTATGCATTAAGTGGACTAAGTCTGGCACAACATTCTCCTCGATATCATGGACCACCGCCAACAACAATAGACAAAAAGCAATCTGACAATCTTTCCTATCCATCCTCAGTTGTTGATCTATTGGGTGCAGAGTTTGGAAATGAACTGGCTGATTTAGATCCCTATCATAATATTATACATGACAGGCTAGCATTTGCTTTAACCTATTTTAGAGAGTTAGACAATGGTCAGTCGCCAGAATGTGCAGAACAATCGGCTTTAAAAGCTGCTGAAGAATTCTCTACACCTATAGCGTCAGTAATTCGTAAGGATAATATTCATATAGAGCTGCTTAGCTCGAAGACGGAAGATACTGATGAACAGTCGTCGTCTAGTTGTGTCGGCCGATACGCCGAATCTGATAAGCATACATGTACAGTACCATAATAAAATAACGTGAAATTTTTGTTTAACAAAAGGTTATTTTTATTCACTGCTAAAAAGAAGAAAAAAATATACAGATTTGAGAAGGTTATATAATTTTTTTTCACAGTTAATAATAATAATAAGGGCTAAGTTTTCCATTCTTTATTTTGTTTCTTGTAATCTCCAATCCAACCGCTTAAATTGTCGCCTTATTTACATCTGAGCTTGTAGTACAGGCATCAGTTAAACTACAATAATTGGCTGGAAGACCATAAAGCACAGTGGCACTGATGACTAGCGTGGATCCGAGGAACAAATATCTAATTGAAAATTCAAATAATAATGATAACGATAATAATATGTGGATATGCGCTTCTTATGATGCATGACAGAGAATGCATTCAAATCGTGGAGAATAGCCATCAGGAACTTAGAGAGAGAAATATTCATTAAAACAAGCAATAAATTCGTATCGAGAAATAAATGTTCACAAGGCAGTGAAGCAGAGTTACCGGTGGCCACAAAATGTAAGGTCATCCTTTCAAATTCTTTAGCGTATGTACACCTGAGCTTTGGAATCAGGGTTTCGTGAGGAACTCCCGCACCGCATGGTGAATAAGTCTTTCCAGGCAAATGCCATGAACGTGTTTCGAGAGGACGACAACAAATCCCATGTCGGTCACGTGTGGGGACAGATATTGTACTCGCATTTTTATACATAAGTTAGCATAGTTACAATCATCGTTTAGTGCTAACTGTACTATAACAAGTGGAGATTAATGGTATACGAATAGAACTTGGGCATTGTGGTGATGGAGTAAAATTCCATTATGGCGATTAGTGCATTGCAAACTGTAACATCGATTAGATGTAATACCATTTATATTATTATATTATTGTTCCCTTGTGTTCTTAGTGAAACATGTCTCCACTTGCTTCTGTTTTGTGCTGTACTTTTCACATGCATCCATGTTAGGCCATACTGTTTCAACTCCTCTTCACCCGATCTCCTCCATGTCACCCTTGGACGTCCCACTCGCCGCTTCCCTTTCGGGCTCCACTAGAGGGCCTGACCGGCGATGTCACCCAACGGCCTCCTCAGCGAGTGTCCAATCCATCTCTACTTTCTCCTGCATATTTGTTGAGCGATTGGTTCTTGTTTTGTTTGTTCCCATAGTTTCTTGTTGGTGATTTTTTCCGGCCGTCTGATCTTGAGTATAAAGCGAAGACAGTTGTTGATAAAAGTCTGCAACCTGTTGGAAATATTCTTTGTGACCCGCCAAGTTTCTGATCCGTATAGAAGAACTGATTTGACGTTTGTACTGAAAATCTGAATTTTGTTGTTGATGCTGAGTGACGAAGATTTCCAGATTGGTTTCAGGTTGATGAATGTGTTTCTTGCCTTCCCGATTCTCGATTTGACATCCTCGTCCGTTCCTCCTGTAGTTGAGACAATGCTCCCTAGATAAGTGAATACCATGTACCTAGCCAGAAATTGGCTGGTTTCCATTGATTCGGGTCTCTGAGCTGAGTCAAGTCTCGCAGACGACTTCTGATGAGCTTAGCCCGAAACGAGTGAAGCGGCTGTTCGATGTTTAGATCACTTCGGTCTGCGGCTAGCAAGCGCCTGCCTGTGGTTGATCTGGCCTCAGTGATATCTAACTAGTAACGTTAATCAATCCGTAGTGTATAAGCTTCATGCGACTATAATATTATCAAGTGTTTTTTATGTGCTTACCTATTTCCTTCGTAGTAAATTTTGTAAGCTAGTGGCAATTGAACAGCTTAATCGTCCAATTATATTACACTGGTGCTTGAGAACATAAGTTGACAGCATACTCAACCTGGTTTCAAGACCCATACATTTGTGTTTGTTAGTTTTGCCTGTAAGTCTTCGAGTTTGTGTTCCACTGAACATAAGTCGTCGGCGAAGTTCAGATATTCTAAAGTCTTCTCATGAGTCAGTGCAACGTCCTTCTGTCTTCTTGCTACCCAAAGTCTTCTAGGTGCACCAGTCCACCACATTTACGAATATCATCGGTGATAATAGGCAACCTTGTCTTACTCCAGTATTCACTTCAACTGTTTGCTGAGTTTTTCTTTGTGGATCACCTAACAAATGACTGTTGTTGAATGAGGTTGATAAAGACTTGAGCACTGCACGTCAAAATGTTGAAGTAGTTTGCAATTTACGTCTCGGTCAATGCTGTCTGGTGAAGGTCTTTTCGAAGTCAATGAAGTTGAAGCAGAGAGAGGTTTGACTGCTTTTCTATGTTTTGTTCTGTGATGACGATGCGTAGAGTTGATGTTTGACTAGCACATGATTTGCCTTTCCTGATTCCGGCCAGCTTGTTCCAGTAGGGCGGATTTCTGTATCCATTACATCCTTTATTCTCTTTAGGATGATGCGACTTAGAATTTTACTTGGCGTGAACAAGAGCATGATTCCACGACAGTTCTTGCACAGGCCTAGGTCGCGCTTCTTTGGCAATTTGACGAGGTAGCCGCTCTTCCAATCGGTAGGTACTTTCCTTCTTTCCAAACCTTTTGCAACAATGGCGTGAGCACATCTGCCAGTCTCTGGGTCCTGTCGCCGTTCCGGCTAACGTTCAGTAACTTGATCGGATTTCTGATTTAGTTGAAGGATTGGTGTCCACTGGCAGGCAATTTCATGCGAGCTGTTCATGGTATTTCTGGACGAGTTGCAGGTGATGGTCGATTCCAGAGTCCTTTGCAGTGATCAACCCATTGTTTTATTTGTTTCTCCTCCTTGGTCATTAGGTTCCCTTGAACATCTTTTATGGGTTTCACCTGCGTTGAGCTCTTCCCGGATAGCGACCAGCCTGTTCTGTTTCAGTTGCCGGCCACTCTTCTCCACTTCTTTGTTCAGTGCAGTGTACATTGCTGTGGACTTAGCTTCTCCTTCTGTTATCCATCTTTGCATTGAGTTATCTTCTCTTTCACCATCCTCCTCTCTTCTATTAGCTTCTAGGTAGGTGTCCGTCGGGGGCTATTCCTTGTCTTGTCTCTTCTTCCTTCTTAGAACAGTTGTACACGTTTCCTTGAACATCGCCTTCAGAGAGTTCCAATGTTCATCAACACCAGTTTCCTTAGAGATGCCATACAGTGTCTCCCACTTAGAGCTGGTATCTACAGACAAAATAGGCATTACGTTAACTTTTTGACATTCTACTCTGAAGATGCCATTGGTCGTAGTGATGAAGCTTTCGCAAGCAATGCAGCAAGTTTCAGAGAACATCAAAGAAAATTCCCTTCTTCATTCTAAGCTATAAATCCCGTACTTTCTAATTGTGTCTAACGTCAGTGAGCCCCTTATCTGCATTAAAGATAAATACAGATCACAACAAAAAGAAAACCCAATTTCCAACTTACATGTTTGGAGTGAGGTCATCGAATACAAAGTAGGAGATAAGCGTCGATAGAATCACAGATAAACCCATAGAAAAACTTTTCAAAATATTGTCAGCATATTTCATTACAAATGCTATCGCCAATCCACCGAATGCTTGAAGTATGATAACTATCCATACTATAGGCGTGTAACCATGAAAGAAACCGAGGCTTTTCACCTTGGCTGCATCGTTCATATAGACGCCCAACAAACTAATCGGTACACCACAAAGAGCTGAAATATCACATTAATAATAATAATGATAATAGTGGCATTATTCCAAAACAGTCCGTTTGTTACAGTGTAGAATTTACCGCATGTAATACAATATTGCATCTAATTTACTCTTTACCTTACGTAAGAGGAGGAGAGGAATAATTTTCAGGAGTTAGTGTTTGTAGGGACCATGGATTGATTTCAGTGAGAGAAAAACCACTGAAAACTGGGGAGTACTGGACAGCTGTTTCATCCTAGTGCTCGACTCATTGGCAATACGCACCCACCACAGGGGTTCGAAGCTAATGTCTACACGTTCGGGAATGAGGACGAATACTTGTCACGGATGATATTAACTGGCGCCGCTCGCGCTAAAATCATGGGCAAGTGAGTTAGATCCCAGTGACTCGATGGTCCGCGAGCCTACCTTGCAACCGGAAGGTCGTACGTTCGAACCCCCGGTGGGTGCGTGCTGCCACTGAGTCCCGAACTAGGATGAAACAGATGTCCAACACTCCCTGGTTTCCAATGTTTCTCTAGCTGATGTCAGTCCGAGGAAATAATTAACAGGCGATTTACACTGACAAGGATATGAATGTAAAATTAAGTAGAAATAGTATATATATATATATATATATATATATATATATATATATATATATATACAATTGGGGTCGTCCTTTTCTCTAAAGTGGAGAGGCAGCATACTTGGCTGGCATGTTGGTCATCTGAGGGAAACACCTCACTGCTGTTACATCCCTGTTCCCCAGCAGTACGACGGCCTACAGACCCACAGCATAGTGTAAAAAAATTCTTACACATTGTCGGTAACTGCTTTAAGTCTAATCGCTATCCTAACAACCTTCTTGGCATAGTAGGACCTGCAGGAAACAATAGTTCCAGCCAGTGTAGCTTGTTGGGTCATTGTGGTATGCAAGCCCGACTACGACGTCAAGGTAGCAACTATCGGTCGGTGTGCTGCATTGATGGACGCTGCCAATCGGTATTTCTATTGTAAAAGTTGGTCAATATTATATCTGGCGAAGCTGTCGTCAGAAAACTAAATGCCGTATTAACCAGTAGCCAAATTCCAGCACAAAGTTAACCGCAAAGCTCTAGTTTCATGTTCGAAACCTTCTGTAGTCGACACTGTCCTCCCCCGCCCCCATCCTCACTAACTTTTTGTTTGAGTGAGTACACTTGGAATAGATGACTTAGTAGAAACAGCTTTCATATTTCTTTCAATGTCACTAATGTATTTTTATTGATTTTTACGTACTCAGTTTAAAAATATACCATTTCTAATTTACAATTCATATTCTGTCTATTGATCATGCTGGTGGTATATATATATATATATATATATATATATATATATATATACATTGTTGTAACCTTCAAGAAATGTATATACAAATAAACAACATTCTGATGAATGACCATTACTGGAAACATTGGTTTCACAAGCAATCCGAAGAAATCTGTTTCCTTTTATTGAGTGATTCATACACGACTAGGTAGGAAGACAAATTTCGTGAGATAATAATAATAATAATAGTAATTTGCTTTATTCCAAAACAGTACTTGTGATACAGAATGGAATTCTCAGCATTTTTTACTACAGTATTGCATCCAGTTAGTACATTATCAATAAATAGAATTCTACATAGAGATGATATCTTCATTTCGTAGTTTCTTTACAACCACTTTACGACTAATATGATTCACAATAATAATAAAATAAAATGCATGACAATTACTAGGTTATATAAAACAAAAGTACATACTAATGACCAAACCAATCATATTTAAATAGGTCAAGTAGTGAGTTCATTGTAGGCGACAAGGTTGCAGTATATTGTTGTTGTTTTTTGTATAAACATAGTTTAGGATGTATGTGATTAATCTCCAAAGTGCTTCCATCATCACCTTCAATAACCAACCTTGAGTTAGAGTTATGTGAAATAACTGTGAAGCATTCATTAATAATATTGATTTTGTGACCTGACATTAATAAGTGCTTTGCAATGGATGATGATGGATTTCTGTTCAGATTGATAAATGCATTGGGATTTTCTATGTGTTTTAATAACCATCGGTAACTAAATTATGGTAGTCCCTAATCATATTTTCGCTCTACCGATTTTTTTTCATTTTGTCTATTCAATTTGTGTACTCTTCCTTTATTACGTCAATTGTTATTATTATTGCTATTGTCACTTTGAATTGTCCCCGGTATTATTTCACTTGTTCTATTTGTCATTCTTAATCAATTCTGTTTTGCAAGGTTAAATTCTATGTTATCAAATTTCACACAATATTACGTATCGCTTTTATTTTATTCAATTTAACTACTAATCCTATAATTGCACACCCCTTCCAAGTTCTATCCATCCTATGAATTATTCTACATATGACATTAATTGTTTTACTACCTGACATATAACTATGATTATAATCACAAATAATTCTAGTAGGAGGCCGTGGCCAGTAGGGTACAGCAGGTTGAAGGTGAGACAGCAACTCATTGAAGAAAACATTGCGAAATAGTTGCGCTATGTCGTGTATTGGCAGAAGTTAGAATTCATGGGCTGGCTATTGGACCGGATCGGGTCCCAGTGGCTGAATGGTCTACGAGCTCACTAGCCTTGTAACCAGAAGGTCCTGGGTTCGAACCCCGGCGGGTGCGTACTGATGAAGAGTCCCAAACCAGGGCGAAACAGCTGTCCAGTACTCCCAGGTTCTCCGGTGGTCCTCTAACTGATGTCAGCTCATGATGAAATCCTCCATGCAAACAAATAATTTAATTGCATTTCATCCTACTGTTATTATTTTATGCATTCACACCTTTGATTCAATTCCCTCACCGGATATATCTTCTTAAAAACCATATATATACCATTGTACAGCTTGATAAGAATAAATCCGTTGAAAAGAGTCTCTTCGCTGAGTCACTTGTTTTGATTTTCTATATTGTCCATTTGTATAAATTTATAAGTTGAAGACTGAGTCAGTAAGTTGACGCTTAGAGGAACTGTAACTAAGCTCACTGTTTATAATCAACTATATGTACCTACCAAACAACAACACACTAGGACATGTGTTGCGCATGCCTAGCCATCGTCTTCCTCAACGGTACCATACTTGGCCCGTGTTCTAAGCGACAGAGACAATGTTAAGCGCGAAACCTATGACTTGCTTTGTTGTTAATAACATAATTTTAGGCTCTTTTATTTCTCTCTTATTTTGCATTCTATAGTGAACTCCTTCTTAAACATACTTAGCTACCTAAATTATTAACACTGGCTTACTTTTTGTACTTTACTGTATTCCTTCTTCTGTGTATCTACTGGTTCCGACTATATTAGCACTATGAGTAGTACAAAATTGTCCTGTCATTAACCATCATGTAATTATTAGTTTTTGTGGTTGTTGTTGTTTTTTGTTCGGCAATATTAACTGACAATCATTGGTTGTGAATGCCATTGTCACCCTTAAAATTTTGTATTATGCAGGATTACTCACACTACCACTACAAACACTGCATTAGACCTGACAATAAAAAACAAAACAACAACCCTGAAATGTTATTTTATGATTGTTTAGAGTTGTTTCAACCAAATTAACTGACCATCTTGGCGATAAACATTCTTAAATGTCATTTCATAACCTCTTGTATGACTATAGCTAATAGCTACTAATAAACTCCAAAGCCTCAGGATGGTCGGGGGTGGGTGCCTTGCGCTGCGGGTTGGCCACCCCTCCGCACACCTCTTGAAATGCTCCCATATGACCGGGCGTCTTACATAGCCTCTCCTGAGGAAGTCCTACTCACTGCCTTCACTTGGCGGTGTTTTTCACCAAAGTGAGAGGGCGAAAGCGGATGCCCGGCGCTCTTCACCGGGTTGAATGTCCATTGGATGACAGTCTAGGGGAGACGGCTAAACCCTGATTCCTAACCTCCAACGACTGGCGTATGAAGCTCACTGGAGCTCACCGGCAGACGTATGGACAAAGGGCTTGTTGGATGTCCTGGATGTCTGGCCCCATTCAAAAGGGCGTATGAACCGAACTCCGGTCACCGGCTGCCAATGGATAGTGGACTCCCTACTCCACTCCTACTGCCTTGTAGGTCACACTTGGTTGTGTAAAGGCTACAGCTGCACTCTTTAACAAAAGGCCGAGCGATTCTAGTGACATCACTCGTACCAAATTCCCATGAAACTTCATGAACTCTCTTACAAACGACTCTCACCATGCTACGGCGTTCCCGCAGATCGGCGCGCCTGGGTAGCGATGATTCGAGATGTTCATAAAGCCGGCTCATCCTCCCGTAGGAGATAGCCGAAGTAAAGAAGAAGAGTCACCATGCATAATTATATCATAGCTTCCATTACCCAATACTGAGATATTATTATATGCCGTTTATTTTCCTTTCTACTTCTTGGTATTTTTTCGCAAACATTGTGGATATTTGCTGAAAATTCCACACTGTACCACTAGTACCGTTTCTGGAATAAAGCAAATTATTATTATTAAAAAAATGTTGGCTGCCGATGTAAGAGCAGGTTGGAAAAGACCTAGTGGTGGTTAAACCAAAAAATTGGTCTCATCAGTCGATGAAATCCATAACAGTTAGTGTAAGCTAGCCAGCCACTTAAAGAGGTGTAAAATACCAGTCTGGTTGGAGTCCTCAGGATGGTACGAACCAATAACAACTGGAGACTATTGGCAGTGATATGGCTCAAAATCCTTGTTGTTAATAGCTGGCACAGATGCATCCACACTTTGTGTGATTTGTCATATCCAATCGAACGCTATTGTTCTTTCGTATTATTATCTCTCTTTTGAACCGCTCTTCACTCTCTCTTCTCATGCTTTGTATGGTACATGGAGGTAGTGTGGTAACTCAAACTGCTGCACACATGTGCAAGGGCCTATGTTGAGACCAGTCAGTCAGTCAGTCTCTAAACAACGATTACAATGAAACTCTACCATTGGAATTCTCGTCATGACACAAGACTACTGGTAAACAGGGTTTTATAACTCTCTTCAGTAATCCAGTTAGTGATCAGTTTACTTTTCATAATATAAGAAAATCATTTCACAGATGTCTTACCTAATTGAAGATTTCGCATCCATATTGAAGTCGGTGTTCCTTTAAACATTTTTTCAAGGTATACTCCAGCAAAACCACTAGTGACTGAAGCCAGTAAAATTGCTCCGAATCCATATAAGCTAGGCGAAGAAATACCATTTGACTTTGATGAATCATTCGTTGAAGGCAACTAAAATAAAAAATCATAGCACAACGAAATCGACTGGTAAAGTGCTTCACAGATTGTCGGTAGTGCTAGTGATAGAGTAGTCATTATGGAGTATTGATTGTCATGGCGTAGATGTCTACAATGTTTTGTTAAATTTTATAGGTATTGTTAAAATACGAGAATGTAAAAAAGAAGAAATTAGATTGCACTTGATAACCAATCGCAATCCCATGCAGTTGGGAATATGAGAGATACTTATATGGTGAAGACTAGTGACATTTTGTGGCCGTCCATGCCTCGGCGAGCTCAAATAGCTCAGTAGTGTAACGTCTCTGACTGCAGGACTGGGTGATACAGGCTCGAATCTCAGAAGAGATATGTGGATACGCCTTGTTGACTGGTGAGGACCAACTAGCACGACACCTAAGTTGAAGGCTTCCTGCTGATTACCTACAACCATCTAAAATCAAGAGTCATTAATAGGGTCCCAGTAGCCTAACGGTCTACGAGCTCGCCTTGTAACCAGAAGGTCTTGGATTTGAACCCTGACCGCGGGTGCGTACTGCCAAAGATTCGCAAACTAGGACGAAACAGCTGTCCAGTACTCGCCGGTTTTCTAATGCTCCTCTAACGGATGTCGGTTGATGGTGAAATCCTGAATTAAAAGCAGTTAGTAACTGTGTGTTGGTGGTACAGCAGTGGAATACTCGCCAACCACGCAGTTGGTTCGAGGATCGATCCCCGACCACCGACTCACTTCTTCACCTCGTTAAACCAGTAGTAAGACAGGTAAAGATGGAAGATGACAAAATCAACATGAATGTGATAAGCAATTTCATTATGTAAACACACACTGCTTTTATAATTTTGTACGCTCATCAAATGCACCAATCTACACCTGGTTTTGTTATCTTTACCAATTGGTCAATTTGACAATGCAAAAATGACCCCATACTGAGGAACGATGATTAGGTTGCTATATATAAGCTGAGTGGATTTTGTAAATTCTGGTTTAATAATACCACTTTGATAAAGCTATTAGCAGCAGCATTAAATAAACTGAATATTACTTAGTATAATAACAAAATAAATAAATACATAAATCTCACCTGTGTTAACACAATGCCTGCACTCAGCAGTAGAAGAGAGAACCATTGAAGTGAACGCAAACGTTGATTCAACAGTATTATCATGAATACAGCAGTAGTGAAAATTTTACTCTGATAAAGTATCTGATATAAAACAGCATTTAATCGTGATATAGCAAAATACAACAGATTATTCTGGATAACATACAGTGTTGAAGGAATAAGAATTTGTACTGTATCCTTGTATTGAATAAAGATTTGAGTGTACATTAATGAAAGACCACGTAGAAGGTTACCTAAAACAAAAAAGAAGAAGTAGGAAAATGAATAAGACGTGGTTACACAGTTCGCCTTCAAGTATTACATGGATTAGAAATATTCATTTGGTATGAGTCAACCAGGAGGTAGGAGGAAAGAAGCATCGTTTCAACTATAGGCGGACGGAACTGATGAGGATATCATCAAAGCAAGGATCATCGGGAAAGCAAAACAAGCTTTCATTTCTCTCAAGTCTGTGTGGAGATCAACACTCAGCACTACTCAGCATGAATATAATAAGATATAGTCCTTCTAGGCGAGGACGCTGACAAAATGCAGAGTCTACTGAACACCTTGAGCAACAATCTTCGTATGTTTGGCATGCGATTCGCCCCTGTAAAATGTAAGATGATGCTGCAGGATTGGACTGCACCGACCCCTAGATTAGAAATAGGAAGTGAAGTGGTAGAGCACGTTGACCGCTTCACTTACTTGGGAAGTACCACCAGCCCCAGCGGGTTGATCTCCGACGAAATCTCAGCACGAATACAGAGGGCTAGTTTCGCATATGCCAGTTTACGCCGTCTCTGGCGTACACGTGATATCCGACTATCGACCAAAGGGCGGGTGTACTGCTCAAAAGTCCGCTCCGTCCTCCTTTATGGCTGCGAGACCTGGCCATTGAGAGCGGAAGACATGAAAAGATTAGCTGTCTTCGATCATAGGTGTCTGCGTTCTATCTCCCGCGTGAAGTGGTATAATAAGGTGGGCAATATTAAGGTTAGGCGTCAAGTGCTAGGTAAGGCGGGGAAATCAGTCGACGAGACTGTAAAATTACATCGACTGAGATGGTTAGGACATGCCTAGTCATCGCCTTCCTCGACGGGCAATTTTAGCTGATATAGGGTCAGGCTGGAAAAGAGCCAGCGGCAGTCAAACCGAAACATGGCACCAGTCAATGAATTCCACAACAGTTAGTCTGAGCCACGTAGGAAGGTGTAGACTTCCTGGTTGGGGTCCTCGGGACGGTAAAAACCAATGGTTGGAAACAATTGGTGACATGGCTCAAAATCGTTCTCAATGGCTGGTGCAGATGCATCTACTCCTTGTGACTTATGATTTCCAATTAAACTGTTTTGTTCTTCGTTATTACTATTCCTTTGTCTCACCTCTGTTTACTGTCTATATTATGCATTTCTCCTACTTTCTTCTCTTGCTTTGTGTGCTACAAGGAGGGAGTGTGGCGACTTGAACTGCCGCACATATGTGCAAAGTTCTATGTCGAAAACCGACCAACCGATAATAAGATCCGGATTTCCAACTCCAATGTGAAGTCAGTGCTACTTTACGGATCAGCGACTTGGCGCCGCGTCACAAAGGGCACTTCGAACAAACTACAGACTTTCATCAACAGCTGTCTTCACTCGAGATCAGATGGTCAGTCAGAAAAGATCAGCAACAGAATGGGATCTCTGGCACTGAGGGAACCAACCCAGCAGGAACCAAATGTGAAACAAATATGGAGGAGGAAATGGAGGTAGACTGGCCATACTTTGAGGAAAGAAACAATAAGGTGACATCACACGACAGGCTCTCTCTCTCTTGAGTGGAACCCGAAAGGGAAGCGGCGAGTTGGTCGTTAGTGCGAGGATGACATGGGGGAGGAGGTCATGTGAAGAGGAGATGAAAGCATGTGGACAGACGTTGGTTGGTTCTGTTCTAATAAATGCACCTGTTCTCTTGCGGGTCAGGGCATAATTGCCTGTATTAGCTCTAGAATTACTACAGTTATCCATGTAGTATATATGATCTAAGGAACCATAGCTGATTTGATCAGCTATTCGCGGTTTCACCGTTTTAAGGTATGTAATTAGACATGCATGAGTTAATCTCTGAGACAAGCATATGACTACTGGCAGGATCAACCAGTTTATTCACACAATGATACACCCATTGACTGGGTATTAGTTTTCAGGAGAACCGAACACACCCATCCCTGCCTCTTGCGAGGTGAGACCGGCATGCAGGATTATCCTGTGGCGCAACCACTCGAGAGCGTTCTCCCTCGATGGACCATTCGCACCGTTAGTATACATAATAATGCATAGGTAAGCATTGTTACGCCGATCATTGATCGCGTGAACCAATTATGCACTGAATAGACAAGCCCAATAGAACTCATCTCGCATACAAGACCAGCCAAACGTATTATTAAATGCAAAAGTAGCACGCATAGCCACGCTGTAGTGACGATAGGCCCCTATAAACGAAGCCAGCAGCCACCAAATTCAGTGAAATCGTTATCCCTGCCAACCAATTTAGCATGCAAATAGCTTCTATACATCTGCCAAGATTATAGAAAAACATACACAGTCATATAAGCTAGCCATGAGAACCGTTTAACTCACGCTCATATCGTCTATATAGCTTATGGTGTGTTTACTATAGGATTTATCGCTAATAGGTAAGAGAGCCTAGCTGGACGCTATTAGGCCATGTGGGCAGACGTGGAGCCAGGTGGAAACGTTGGCAGAGAACCGAACGCAATGGAGACGTGTGGCTGAAGCCCTATGTTCTTCTAGGAACCAAAGGAAACAATAATAATAATAACCAGGTAGGAAGATGTACACTAGTGCCTAGTTAAGGACCCTTAGGATGCTAGTAGAGACAATGACTGAAGAGTAACTATGATATTTTCAAGTATTGGTTTTGTAGGGATTTTGTCTGATTGCATGGAGGATTTCATCATGAGCTGGCATCAGTTAGAGAACCACTGGAAAACCTGGGAGTCCTGGACGGCTGCTTCGTCCTAGTTTAGGACTCTCCAGCAGTACACACCCACCGGGATTCGAACCCAGGGCCTTCTGGTTACAAGGCGAGCCAGCTCGTAGACCATTGAGCCACTGGGACTCGATATGGTTCAAAAGTGTTCTCAACAGGTCAAGTGAACATCCACTCTTTGTAATCTACTATATCCGTTAAACCATTTATATATATATATATATATTTGGTGTTTTATAGGTCCTAATGACCTTAAAATTATAAGACTTCTAAAAAAATTAATTAATCTGTATTTCGCATTGCTTCGGCATATGAATATTTGGAAACTGTACATCTAGTAATCGATATTATATATATATATATATATATATATGCATATATATATATATACATATATATAGTAGTGGTCTCATATAGCCTTGACCTATTTATTTTGTTGTGAATTCTCGTTTACAAATGACCTGAATGTTCTAGTGAATTATTGCTATAGGTGACAAGGAGCATCGTTTAGCGAAGCCTCTGAATTATAGAAACTGTGGGTGGTGTTTTTTAGAATTTCGTTTATGACAATATGCTGATGTTGACATTTCAGATCAGGTTTGTCGTGAAACAGTGTGTGTATGTGTGTAAGCAGTCTTACTACTGGTCTTGAAAAGATTTATAAATTAGCACTTTGCATCGAAATCTCTTCAGTAACATTGGTTGACATGTATCATGCCTTGTTTAAGTACATAAGTACATAGTTAAGAACTGATATTAACCGCAGAAGCATTGAAGACTAACGAGCACTGGACTGCATTATGAAACAGACAATGGGGAGCGAAAAGGCGATGGACAGACAAAATGACTCTATTATAGTTGTGTTCTCTGTGGATAATTTGTGGCTAATGTCACACAACCTCAAAGATTTACAGGGGAATACACAATTTCAAGTGGAGATAGTGACGACAGAGGTGATGGAAATACCTAACCAACAAGAACAACAACAAGCATCTGACTGACTGAGTTCTAATCTACAACTTTGCACAGAAGTGTACCAGTTCAAGTTTGCTACACTCCATGTAGCTCATGAAGGTCGACAAAAGAGAAAAAAGTAAGATTCAAAAGAACTATAAGAAGCAGAAATATGAGGGAGAAGGTTATCAACATTGTTGATATGGTGTATATGGAGGATCATAGAGAGCGAATGCGTCTGCACCATTGAGAACGATTTTGAGTCATATCATCAGCAGTCTTCAGTGACTGGTTCTCAGCATCTCGATCAGGCAGACAACACTTCTCTACGAGGCTCAAAATAACTGTCAAACACTCTATGGACTGATGACATGTTTAGGTTTGACCAATTGTAACTCTTTTCCAACTTAATTCTCTATCAGCTGACATTGCCCCTCGAGGAAGGCGGTTACTGTCAATATGCAGCACACGTCCTAGCCACCTCTCTCAATGTGCAGTTTCATAAACTCATCGACTGATTTACCTACCTACGCCTAATTTCAATATTACTCACCATATTCTACCACTTAAAACATGAGATATAATGCAAACATATATGATAAAAGACAGCTAGCCTTTTCATGAAGTGTTGGAAACTTGAACTGCTATAGTAACTTTTTCTAGTAACTGCTGTGCGTTGTCGTCAATTCTACAAATAATCATGGTCAAGAGATTTTCTAGTGAGTCAGTGGTTTAGTGGTAGAGTGCCTGCTAGTCATGCACGCGGTTCGGGGTTCAGTTCCCAACCAACACACTTCTAACAATTCACCTAGTTTTCCAGATAACAGTATGTCTGAGAAAGAGAGGATGGGCATAAGGTTAGCAGCCACACGCCGTATAGACGGACACCACAGCTAATGAAAATTCAAGACTTCAAACTTGGGGCCTTATGTTCCACTCGAGACTCAAAGAAATAGAAAAGGCTATGGAAGAAATTACTCATAACCTTTCCCAAGTCAAAGATATGGGGTAGCTAATTTGCTTGGGTGGTCACCTTCATGTTACGGGTCATGGAAACAAACTCCAATTTATCTAACCATCCCGGGTAGTACACAGGTCCTCATACATCAAATGTGATCCTGAGTTGAGCAAATAAAATTGAATTGGTGAGCCATGCTAATAAGCCAAGGAAATAGTGGCTGTCCATATAGTGCGAAAAAATACTACTCTGCAGTCTATAAGCAACGGCTAAGCCAGATAAAGGCGAATCGCGGGGAAAACTATAGCGATACGTATTATATTTTGGGCATAACTTAGTTTCATAATTTATAAATCAACTCTCTAATACGATGGAAAATAGGTGATGAAATAGAATACCAAAACAAAGGGACCAGGAGCTATAGACACCGAATGAGATGTTAATTCCTCGTATAACTTTATGAAAATGTCAGCCATTCGGCTACATTTGACAGTTGTCGAAATGATGTCTGACTGACTGGTCTTAACATAGAACTTTGCACAAATGTGCAGCAGTTCGAGTTGCCTAAACTACCTACATGTATCACACAAAGCAAGAGAAGAGAGTAAAGAGAGATAGATAATAAACAGAAATGTGAGTGATCGAAAAAGAACAGTAGTATGGAAGAACAATAGCGTTCGATTGGATATGACAAATCACACAAAGAGTGGATGCATCTGTGCCAGCTATTGACAACGACGATTTTGAGCCATATCACCACCAATAGTCTCCATCTGTCATTGGTTCTTACCATCCCGAGGACCCCAAACAGACTGGTGGTTTTAGATGGTTGCAGGCAATCGGCAGGAAGTCTTGGACCTAGGTTTCGTGCTAGTTGCCACTCGTCAGCAAAGCGTATCTGCAACCTTGAAGGAACTCATGTCCCTTCTGAGATTCGAACCCGTGTCACGTGACGCGGACATGAGTTCCTTCAAGGTTGCTGACGAGTGCCAACTAACACGAAACCTAGGTCCAAGGCATCTAGCTGATTGTATCCAACCATCTAATATCATCAAATCAATATGCACCGTGATGGCGAGCTACCTAGAATGGTGGCCACATTACAAACCTGACTGATAGAATTCAGTCTGTCTGCACCAAAGAAAGGACTAGACACGTCACACTAGTTACTAGTGTCCAATCAAAATATGGGCTGGTGGTTTACACCTCTCTACGTGTCTGGCTTAAACTTTTATGGATTTCATTGACTGATGAAGCTGTTTAGATTTGACCACCACTAGCTAACTATTTTTCAACCTGATCTATCCTATGTCAGCTCAGCTAACATTTTCCATCGAGGAAAACGACGACTAGGCATGTCTAACACATGTCCTAACCATCTCAATCGATGTAATTTCACAACCTTATCCATTGATTTTCCCTCCTTAACTAACACTCGACCGATGACACACCTCAATATTACTCACCCTACTATACCACCTAACATGGGAGATAGAACGCAGGCGCCTGTGATCAAAGACAGCTATCCAGTCTTTTCATTTCTTCCACTTTCAATGACCATGTCTCACAGCTAGCCATGAAGGAGGAGGGGGTGAACAGCTGAGCAGTACACACGTCCTTTGGTTGACAGCCAGCCGAATATCACTTCTACGCTAGAGATGGCATATGTTGGCAAACGATAAACGAGCCTTTTGTATCCATGCTGAGATTTCGTCAGTGATCAAACCACTGACGCTGATGCAACTCCCAAAATAAGTGAAGCGATTGAGGCGCTCCACCACTTCACTCCTCTCTATCTGCAAGCTAGGAGTCGATGTAGTCCAGTCCTATAGCGTCATCGTCTTACATTTGGCGGGAGCGAATCGCATGCCAAACATTCGGAAGTTGGCACTCAAGGTATCCAGAAGACTGCGCATTTTGTCAGCGTCTTCTCCTAGGACGACTATATCATCCTCATATTCCAAATCAACGATATTATTCCCTGATAACAAGTCAATCGCTGAGTCACTGAAGTCATTTGGGGTTGCAGCATACAGTATACAGAATTCGGTAGGAGCTTTAGCTATAATTATTTCAGATGTATGTAGATCGCAATGTGAATAAGCTACAGTAATTTACACCTAGATTTGTCAAATAAGGAGGTCAACCTTGTGTTGTTGATTAGGAGGCAACCAGGAAATTTCCTAGTCTCTTCGTACAGATTACAATAATAACAACAACAAAAATTTAGCTTTAAAGCCTCTGTTAATTAATTAATTCTGTGTACACGTCCAAAAATATTTTCAATCTTGTCACTCTTTATTCGGTCGCTTTCGGTGCATTACTGAATATGATTAATTCGCGAAATATACCCATTAAGACATTGAAATAAGAACAAATTAGTTCAGCGAAGAGTCTCTTTTCGGCGAATTCATTCACTTAGCTGTACAGTCGCAAATATATATACAATTATTTTGTGTGTGTGTGTACATTAGGTTTGTCAAAATCAAAATCAAAATAACAGTTAGTGTGGGTTGTTGATTATATCATCAAGATAATGAAGAAGTTAAAATGTGTGATTAATACTCAAAGTTGTAACTAAGTGGGGTGAAGATTGGTAAGATGTGAGTAGAGTTACATCATCAAAATAATGAAGAAGTTAAAATGTGTGATTAATACTCAAAGTTATAACTAAGTGGGGTGAAGATTGGTAAGATGTGAGTAGGGTTACGTAATATGGACATGTTTAGAAAGATTAGATGCTAGTGAAGGAGTTTGGAGACAATTATGAAAATAAACTAGATAATAGGTGAAAAGATTGAATGGGTTAGTTACTAAAAATTGTTATACGAAAATTGCAAAAAATTTGATAACAAAATGTTGATGACAAATAAACTTGGAATTAAACCCACGGTAGTAGGAGGGGGTGGAGAAGTTTCTTCTGTGTGCATAACTCAGGCTTTTCCATCCAAATCGCTAAGGCTTCAGCAATACAAAGTATACGAAAGCTTGTCGATTTTGGAAGGCTTCTTTTGACTTTATAGATGACTTTGAACGACTTCTCCTTGCAAATCGAATGACCAGTGTTGAGTATATGCTCAATAATGGCGCTCCTTATTGCTCCGTTGTTACCTTTCCGTAGCCAAGCAGGATAGTGTTCTTGAACTCTTTTAGATAAAACACGCATCGAACGACCTATATACCTCGCTCCACAAGAGCAGGTGAATTGGTAGATACACATGGAAGTGGTCAAATGCGATAGTTTATCTTTAGAGTAGTTGAAGAACAATGGCCGGGAGGAAAATGTCAGTCGTAGTGTGGCAGCGAAGAATGTCCTTCTGAAGAGGATATCTACTGCTCTCAGGAGGACATTCTTCGCTGCCACACTACGACTGACATTTTCCTCCCGGCCATTGTTCTTCAACTACTCTAAAGATAAACTATCGCATTTGACCACTTCCATGTGTATCTACCAATTCACCTGCTCTTGTGGAGCGAGGTATATAGGTCGTTCGATGCGTGTTTTATCTAAAAGAGTTCAAGAACACTATCCTGCCTGGCTACGGAAAGGTAACAACGGAGCAATAAGGAGCGCCATTATTGAGCATATACTCAACACTGGTCATTCGATTTGCAAGGAGAAGTCGTTCAAAGTCATCTATAAAGTCAAAAGAAGCCTTCCAAAATCGACAAGCTTTCGTATACTTTGTATTGCTGAAGCCTTAGCGATTTGGATGGAAAAGCCTGAGTTATGCACACAGAAGAAACTTCTCCACCCCCTCCTACTACCGTGGGTTTAATTCCAAGTTTATTTGTCATCAACATTTTGTTATCAAATTTTTTGCAATTTTCGTATAACAATTTTTAGTAACTAACCCATTCAATCTTTTCACCTATTATCTAGTTTATTTTCATAATTGTCTCCAAACTCCTTCACTAGCATCTAATCTTTCTAAACATGTCCATATTACGTAACCCTACTCACATCTTACCAATCTTCACCCCACTTAGTTATAACTTTGAGTATTAATCACACATTTTAACTTCTTCATTATTTTGATGATGTAACTCTACTCACATTTTACCAATCTTCACCCCACTTAGTTACAACTTTGAGTATTATTCACACATTTTAACTTCTTCATTATCTTGATGATATAATCAACAACCCACACTAACTGTTATTTTGATTTTGATTTTGACAAACCTAATGTACACACACACAAAATAATTGTATATATATTTGCGACTGTACAGCTAAGTGAATGAATTCGCCAAAAAGAGACTCTTCGCTGAACTAATTTGTTCTTATTTGAATATGATTAGCTGACGGGTTGCGATGGACACCATCACAAAATTCTCCAGCTTATCTTGAACTGTCGTGACTGATAACATAATATGAAGTTGTGAATGTATGAGGAATATTTAATGTGTTTTGAATACTAACAAGACAGAAAGCAAGAATACCTGTCATAGTGAATTACCATAAATAGGATTTAGATTGGCTTTGTCAGGATTTAATTAATTTCAGTGGAGAAGCAGTCAAGAACCAATATAAAACAGATTATGAGCACTGGACAGCTTTATGCCTGCCCATCTCTTCAGAGAAGAGCACCCAAGACATTGTGAACGATCAACCATAGGAATTTCAAGTTTTGGGTCTCAGATATGCATACTCATTAACGATAAAATAAAATATAATTAGTGATACAAAATTTTGATTAAACCGATATTTAAAAATACGAAAAAATCACACAGTTATACACTTCTTACCTTCTTGAAATATTACTAAACACGCAGACAACAAGAGTTTTAAGAATTCGCTACACACGACGACTGTTGAAATCAAATATAATTCGGTGTCTTTCTGTGTTCGCGAAGCACGCATTAACAAAATCAAGCAGGAAGACTGGCATGTCAGGATAACAAGACTAGCACACTTAACCCAACTTTTGGAAGGAATTTCCTGAAATATGAAACCAATTCGATATGACTTAACACTGTGATGAAAATGAAAAGCGACAAGGTAAACGTTAAATTGTACCTTAACAATCAGCAGATATTTTTAAGTCTAACGTCACTGCAGAGAACGCGTTGAAACTCAGATTTAAAAACAGATAGCTTTATAAAGTGAATACATTAAACATGCGCAAACTTAAAATTACATGTAAAAAATTAAGGACATCGCTTTAAAACGACTACTAACGTTCATACTTAAATTAAGTACCGTCACGACACCAGCTGTCTGGTGAACTCAATAACGCGTAGAAAATTCATTTTGTGATAACATTAATAAATACACACATTAAAGGCTAGACAACAGCAAAAGTGGTCTTACTATGTCCAAATGAAATATCACCACTAGATGATAACACTAATATTGATGAATTGCGTCAGTTACCTGCTGCTAAATTTACTGGAAGCCATACAATTGGAAACCAAATGTACAGACTAACAAATCTATAGAGGAAATGTTGGCAATATTACAAAAGTAGTGGACGTAGTAAATTACAGGAATTATGAAACTTTAGGGGCGTAAGATGTGCAACGAAAACATCATGCCCACATAATACACAAGCTGAACGAAAGTTTTACGTTGCATAGCCAAAAATTAAGTATGAACTTCATTATACGGGTCATCCTTAGTGGGTAAGTTACGGGTTAAAACCTACGTCTGCAACTATAATCCCAGGTAATATTGTCAACTATTACACCACGAGAAATTAAGATAGTAAGTGGCCGATAAACCATGTAAATGGTGATTGCTGACGCTCATACAGTTAAAGCAACGTGGATATCAGCCTCAAAAGCTCATATGATCGATTCCTTAGGAGATGATGCATGCAGCATCCATAGAATGCATTCTATTTTGAGTGATCTCATAGTACATGTCTTAGAAAGTGTCGGTTCACAGTGTTTTGCGTTCTCAAAGGTGAAGATAAAGTGATAATCACCGTGTTTCTATACAATAATTGAGAACACGGTATGCGCGAAAAATTACTTTGAACCAATCACGCAATAAATAGAAAATCGCATAGGGTAGCTGTCACGAATTAAAGCTGAAAAAGCGATGAGACGAAATATGCAGAAAGTTACGAGAAACTAAACTAATTCCAATGGAAAAATACAGCTAGTATGGTCATGATTTCACCACTGATGAAACATCCGTCAAGGTTACGGCCTTAACAACCAAAGATATTTTATGCACACAAACGCAGTATCATGTACAATCAGACAGCAAGGTCTACATGAAATAGTACTGAATTTCGTTGATAAGTTTTTATGATTCAGAAGTTTCATCTTAGTACCTCCCTCAAGATTAACACTAGTAACGTGGGAACTGTGGAAAGGGAGAGAATTCCGCACGCCCTTATTTCATTTTAGATTCACATTTATTGGTTGAGGATAGAAGGCTTGCAGCCTATGTTAATCCTGCTTTGGTAAGTTCTGTGCTTGTCCCAACCCTTCTTGAGTGAATCAGTTGGTGTTGCAATCACCACGTCTTCTGGGAGTCGGTTCCAAGAATTAATGACTGGACGTGAGAACCAGTATTCCAAAGAAACATGGTTTTGTGGTGCTAAATAATTCCCCAAAATCATTAGCCTTAGCGTTCATCACTCAAAATTGGATGCTGAACCTCACTGTTTAAGTCAGCTTGTTCAGCTGAAGACTTCCGGTCAAGCACCCACGCTATTTGGTACTCCGTCGTGTCACGTTCGTTCGTTCGTGCACGATCCCTAGCTAGGCAATCATCTCGCACTCCGATTTGTACTTGAAATGTGTCTCGTATTTTGGACAATCAATTCTTGTGTTTTGCATTTCCTTCGGTCTACGCGGCATGGATACTACAGAAGTTGTGGATATTAGATCTTGCGTTAATATACTTGGTACTACCCGTGAACGTCAATATCCTCAGCCTCTAAAGTTTCTTCTTGGCTGTTGAATTCTCCTGCTGTGTTCCCTAATGAGTTCTGACCTGGTGGGAAGGAAAAGAGAGAATATATCAGGTCCATAGTTATTATTTAAAATTTTAAACATTGTGATTAAGTCCCCTCTCTACCCACGGTATGACAGTGAGAAAAAGTCCAAACTGTCTCGTCTTTCCTCGTATTCTAAGTTAGTCATGCCGGGAATCGTACGTGCTTCTTTCATTTGTATTGTATTGAACGCGGTTCAGCATTTGCATTACATTTTAGCTTGATGGCTATATATTTCTATTTTTGCTGTTAGACTTGCACAAGTGTTTCTCCAGTTATGCTGACAACTAGTAGTAGCATTGCTTCTACAAGCTCATCACCTGGTCGTGACATAGACCGCTTCACTTCACCTTATGTACGTGCCACAAAACTTCAGATACCAAGTCCAGTTTCAACACTTACTTCAGAAATAGAACGACTAAAGCTGTCTGTAGAAGAAACCGATGACTGAGATGCGGGAGATAAGGTGTAGTACAGCTATGAATGCAGGGTGTTCAGAAAATTTGGCCAGCATATATAAACTATAAACATAGATTAGTGATATAAAATCACATGTCTGTGAACTTGCACCTCTGAACATCCTGACCAAGACCATAAACCCTGGCGAACTTGACACAGAATCAGTAACTAAGGTAGAAACCTTGATATACTTCATTACAACAGAGGTTGTCAAAGTATGTGATAGTCAATAATATACCAGATAATGAGGGGTTGAAAAAGGTTCAAAGCATCTTACTTAGGCCGGCGAAAATGCCTAACTCTCAAACAAATTGTCACAGACTGGAGAAGAGTTAGTACGACTACTCCTGTCCTATACGCCTTCAGTTTGAAACTCAAACAGAGGCTAAAAAATTCACTAGTACACAACGCATCTTATTACAGGACACACGCTACAAACAAATAAAAGTTGTAGCAGATAAGATAGTGATTGAAAGGGATGAACCTGATGGCAAGACACCAGAAGTCACTAAAATAGATAAACACACAGCCAACACGGTAGAACTGATGGCCTACCCCCTCTCAGATCTCACAAAAAAGCTCCACAGAAAACGAAACCAAACGAAAGATTTGTGAGCTACAATCTTACTCTTAAATTATCCTCTCCTCCCTCTACCGTGGATCTAGATATGTCTCTGGATAGCCCTACGACAGAAATCAGTGCCTTTTATAAGTCAACAACATCCTCTTCCAGCCAAAGCGTGACAGTGGTTTTTTATCCAATACATCCCTGTCAGCGCTAACAAAACAGCTGGTGGGGATGTTAACTCTTCTGAACCCGTGCCACCAATGTCGGCTCCCTATCGGGAAGAAACAATACACAGACTAGTGCACACGGAATTAATAATCACACCCAATGTCTGTACAAGCATAGGCCAAATAAAAAATTGCAACCCAATTCTCCAACCTACTCAAGCCTAGAACTACCTCATCCTATAGTGAATCCAATAATAAAACCCATTATTCGCTAAAAGAAATAGATAGTAACTCGATAGACATAGGTGAGCATGGTACCCAAACTAGTTGCAACACAGGGTTGTTATGCCACGCTGAAACAGTGGATGCCAAACCACACCTGAGCCTGATTGACGAGCTTAAATACTTCAAACACTACTTCAACTCTCAAATTTACTTAATCCTTGTTAATGCTAGATCTATCCTAAACAAACAACCGATGCTTAGGACACACACTGGCATACAACCCCCTGATATTCATTATCACCGAACCCTGGTGTCACTCCAATATACCAGAGGAAGAGATAAGCATCGATGGGTACACACACTTTCGATGTGACAGGAAAAGTGGTTAGGGAGGAGGTTGCCTTATGTACTTCCTGAACACACTGTATTACAGCTAGAAAATAGGGAACTCGATGACATGCACGACACCCTATGGGTCAACGTACACTTCAAAAGTGCTACATTATTACTACAGAGCAACTGAGACCTTTAGGGATTACGAGACACAACTTATAAATGTGTTGGAGCAAGTATCCACTCTTCCATACGAGCATAAGATCATATGTGGAGACTTCAACCTACCTGAAATTAACTGAGACCTATTAGCAGGTTCAGTTAAATAAGATAAGCTCTTAGGTAAACTGGACATTTTCGGCTGGAAACAAACTGTCACTATCCCTACAAGAGGTGACGACGTACTGGACTTAACATTCTGTCACGATATAAGTCCCCTCTTAATCTTAGTGGGTTCTAACTTTACAGGTAGTGACCACAAAACAGTGATGTGTGCACTGCCACTTCCACTGAGTAGCAATGCAGCTCATCACTCCACTTCACAACAAGTAATATATAGGAACGATAGTAAGGCAAACTGGGATCTCGCATAATCAGTGCTATGATCCTCATAATGGGGTGAATACTTCACTACTGATGACCTCTCGAGAGTTCTGAGCATCTTCTACCATAACTCAAACACATGCTTAGATGCTGCCATTCCACTCCAAACACTAAAGGTTTCCCCTTATAGAAAGTCATTTATAAAACCAAGGGATCGTACGAAACTGAAGAGACTCTCAACAAGTTACTTCAAACACCACGACTTTGGCACACTAGGTTTAATACTCAACATCCTTAGCTCCTTCTCACAAGCTCGAGATTTCCGTATGAGAAACGAAGAAGGCACCGCAGTAGTCAGCCCTGCTAGGGTGTATGCCCTCACAGAAATCCTAAAGAAGCGATTGAATCACAAAAATCACAGAATTTCTACCCTCGTAGACAAAGGTAGGCTATGCACAGATTCTGCAGACATGTGCGAATTATTCAACAAGACATTTGCGGCTAACTACCTAAAGCCTACAATCCACTTACTTGGTGTACACCCTGCTATTAATATGGCACAAACTCCATCTCCACACACACCAAACCTAATTAGTACTGTTGAATTTGCTTATACTAACATTAACCAAACTATTAGAACCCTCAAAAGCTCAAAAGGTTTTGGCACTGACGGTATATCATCCCATTTCTATAAATATGGTGGCCCTGACATTCCCTTACTACTGATTAAAATCTTCACAATGTCCTTAGAAACCCAAACTTACTCGGATGTATGGAAAACAACATTTATTATGCCTAAACACAAATCTGGCTCGAAAACAGAAGTCAGCAACTACAGGCCGATCAATATCACACCTATCGCATCTAGAATTATGGAGAGACTAGGTAAAGATAACCTAATCAAGCTTATGCTTAGCTGAAACATTATAAGTCCGGACCAACATGGATTACTAAAATCTATATCTTGTTAAACAGGCCACTTAGACTTCTCTGATTTTGTGACCAGCAGTCGTGACAGACGACAACTAGTACTTGTCATCTACTTTGACATTTCTAAGGCATTTGACCGTGTCGACCACTCACTGCTAATACATAAGATGAACTCCTTAGGAATACGTGATACACTATTCGGATGGCTTAAATCATTCCTTAACAACAGGTCCTATATAGTTAAACTCATGGCTGTAACTTCCAAACCTAGCCCAATTACCTCTGGTGTACTACTAGGTAGTGTCATAGGACCCCTCCTATTTACACTATATATCAACGACATATGCGCTTGCTTCTCACATGAGAAACCATTCATCTCTGCAGATGACCTAAAGGTAGCTTATATATTCCAGTGTGACGATCTAGGGTACTTCCAGTGACTGTAACAATTAGATGACGCCTGTAAACTGGCGTCCCTCATGTACTGTACTGTGAGAATAAATTTATTTATTTATTTACTTCAATTGTTTCTCAGCTTCAGTCTGGATGTGGATAAATGCAACTTTTACTACAAGGCAAACAGAAGAGAAAAGGCGGGCAGCAAAGTACCAAAGAGGGAAGAGAAAGTATGTGGTCTCTAATATGACCCTAGCGTTTGTACTTATGTACTTACATTCGTTGCACATTTCCATTTTCCACTTGCCCGGTACGTTCGAACCAGGTGACGCTTTTGCACGTGTTTTCGTTTATATTCATTTATTGCTTACTGTTGATTGATCTTTAATAACGATGGGCCGAAATTCTAAAAAGAGTGTTCGTGTGAACACCAGTAATTTAGAAAATAGCACCAGCTCGTCTAATAACACATTACCACCCCTTATTATTAGTAGTTCACCCAACACAAAAGACTCGAACATAACTCCGACCCCTGTAATACAATTGGAAGATGTTCTGTCTGAAAAGGTAGAGCTCTCTTACTTAACATGCATTATTAAAGAGATGCAGCTACAAATAGATGAATTAAAAGCGAAATTAAGTTCATTAGAATGTATACCCGAAACTATCTCACTTATAAAAAAGGAACTGAAGGATCCTACAATCCTAAAGCTTTTTCATATGACTTCTAGAATCACGCCTACTGACTCAGAAAATGCGAAGGACTTAGAAAACGCCATTGACTTTCTATCCAGCGAAATTGTTAAAAGGCTGGTTTCGAAACAAAACGCTATAGTGTATAATGTACCAGATAGCGAGCCCATGAAGTCGGTCCAGCACTCATTGTTGAAGGCTGCAAATCTCTTGAGTGGACCTTGTCAGTGCATTCGCCTAAGTAAGAAAGACCTAAAGCACCCATGTCCCATACTCTTTAGATTCGAAAGCTACATAATAGCTGAACGATTTAAGAAGGTCGAAGATGTTCTGGCTACTGCCACTAAATTCAAGACTATTAAAGTAGTCTCGGATAAAACACCTAACCAAAGGTGGGCAACCAAGAACTCCTTCGATACAAAGTTGAACACACTTAGAAATACACCTGGTATCAGTGCTAAAGTGTCGACGGACACTGAAGCACAGCAAGTCACCTGTATAGTGTTGGGAAAAAATCGGCAAGTAAAAGCGACTCGAAACTCAGTAAGAGCAGTGTCACTGGGTGAAATCTTAAAGTACATGAGAGCATATCTGGAAAACCCGCTGACATACATGAGGTTGATATTGACTCACAAACTATGGCTGACCAGAAACCACTAGCAGACCACACTCAATCTGGATGCAAGCCCGAGAGTATCGCAGTAGAAACTGCAAGAAAGACCACAAAGCCTAGAGTCCCGCTTTAGACTTCGTCATACCTCCCTCTCAATAAGTCTAATAAGCAACATGTCAGTCTAAAAAATGACAATGCATGAGTAACAAACCATATTCCCAAAAGTGTCATGCAGCATGTGAGTAAGAACACCCCTTCCCGAACTAGGAGTAATATGCCAAGCAACGCACATAACTTGGGAAGGAAACGTAGAATGGATCATCAGGATATATGGAGCACTAAACGGGACTCATATAGGCACCATATGAATGAATATTCTTGTCCAAACTCTCACACTATCTATGTTAAACCTCAGCAACATAATGAGTATAGATCGACACTTGACCCTCTCAATAACTTCACTCACACATGTGATGTGAGCCAATATGCGTACGACTATGAAAGACCCATGAGGTACAACTACCAAGGTAATCTTAACACACGGTACCTAGGTCAAGCAAACTATATATCACCAGTAAATGAACGCAGATGCCCACCCATGGATGCTAAAAGTCAAAACATGCAACAGGATTATTTTCGGATGCAGCAAACAATAGCCCCACTCGCTGCACAATTCATCCAGGAAGTAGTACACACACTGACTCTTCTCACCTCAGAGCCCCTCCAAACATAACGTAGGGATAGTAACAAGTAACCATATTTACCTCTCCTCCAATAACTCCGGTTTACTAACGATTATGCTCCTAAATGCTAGATCTCTCCTTAATAAAATAACATCGCTTCGCAGCCTGGCATACATAGAACGGCCAACACTATTGGTGGTGAATGAAACCTGGCTTACTACTGATATACCTGACTCAAAGCTAGTAATAGACAACTAAGACATCTATAGGAACGATAGAGTTGACAAAAGAGGAGGCGGCTGCTTAATATATGCTTCTAAATCCACTAACTCCAGTACTTTTAATAACCCAACTACTGACAAACTCCCTGAATCTAAGTGGATAAGCATCCACACAAACGAAAATAAAATCCTCGTGAGATGTATATACAGACCCCCTAATAGCTCTGAAATGACTGATATAACTATTGGAGAAATACTAGAGCATGTAGCTACGCTGGACTTTGACTACAAAGTAGTCTGTGGCGATTTCAACTTACCTGGAGTAAACTGGGATACCTGTACAGGACCTAGAATCCATGACGAGTTACTACAAGCTATAGACGTAGGCGGATGGAAGCAGTGCGTACGCCTCCCTACAAGAAATGAAAACACTCTTGACTTAATCCTTTGTCATGAAATAGAGCCCATCTCGATAGAGGTAGGAAATAAACTTGATAACAGTGATCACAACATATTGTACTGCACGCTACCCCTCCGACTAACAACCAAACACACACCTAAAAATTCCCCGGTGCACTATCAATATAGGGACTATACGAATGCAGATTGGGAATTCCTATCAGATCTGTTGAGAAGTTCTGACTGGGAAGAATACTTCATCAACAATAATTTAGAAGTAACACTTGATATTTTCTTCAAAACAATTGGCTCAGCAAGAGACATAATCGCGCCCCTAAAATCTGCTCTAAAGACACCAACTCCATTTATAGACCGCAAAACGCGACTAAAACTAAAGAAATTGAAAAGGAAATACCATGTATTTAAGGAATTTAATGCGTTAAACCAAATAAATGAAACTCTTAAACGGCTTGAAGATAAACACAAAATGATGTCACAACTTGAAGAAAATAAAGCGCTTGTGGGTAACTCCAAAACTCAGGAACTTTGTAGGATATTGCAGAAACGCCTAAAAAGCAGTAATAATAATAATAATAATAATAGTATATTCTCATTTTTTACATGAGGGACGCCAGTTTACAGGCATCATCAATTCGATAAATTACACATACGATTAGTAATTACAGTTAGTAATGATAATATAATAAGGTACATATGTATTCATTCAAATATAGGACACACAAGTTGTATGGGAATGGATAAGAATTATTTAAGTTACATATTTAAATTACATGATTTACGGTTAAATAACATGGTTGTTGTCATTTTATCTTTAGTTTGTGGGGAAAATCGGACAACTGGTGATTCAATGGAACACACCAACAAATATAGAGATATTGACTTCGCATTAACAAAAAAAACCCAAGTATGCGTTGGATGGATTACATATACTTGGGAAAATAAATAAAGCTTGAAGTCAATTCCCTCATAATACAATAAAATGCGTCTTACAATAATATATTCCCACTTTATGCACATGAGGGACTCCAGTTGACAGGCATCAACAATATGATAATAATGCACACATGGAGTAAAAATGTTTAAAATTTTTCACTAACACAAAATATATATACAAGGGAGGATAATGAAATATTGACCGTAAGTACACTCTGCATAAGTTAAAACAGTTTATATGGCATAATCCTAGGCACAATTATTGTTTGAATTTGTTGAACATGAGCGAAACAACTGAGTGTTGCGTTACATTCGGTCGATATGGTGGGCTGGTCACAAAAGTATAAAAATGGCTTATAAAACGTTACTCAGTTTACCGTAAACGATGTTTTAAGCAATATAAACTGCAAAAGGCTCACCACAGCAGTTAGTATCCAGTTAAACATGCAGAGAAGTAATCATAATTCAGCAACTGGTGAATTTTTTATTCTTTTCGGTCTGGAACCTCAGTAACTGCGAACCAATCCATACAAAAATGTCGAAAGAGGCATGCAGGAGCAGAATTTTGCCATCGAATGAGTCATTGGGATCTGAGATGCAGCTATCAGCATATTTTCGTCATTTCATAGATATCCAGATTTATTGACGCTGTATAGGTAGTGATTTGGATTTGTCATCATGATCGACATAAGGACGAATATTCAAAATCGGAATACAACTTGTTTGCTTTTCGGATTTACTTAATTACATCGCGTGTTGGGTTTGATTACTCTGCGATTTTGATATATTCCGCGGTGTTGCCGTGATTATGGGAAGTGTGCATATGCTTTAAATGCATTACTTTGTTGGCTGCAATGTCCACTGGGTGTATACAACGGGAACTGTGGGTTTATGTATTTGCTCATAACTGTGGATAAAATATCGCCGCATTCCTTTTGGAAAGGAGACCAGTTGGTGGATTATAAATAATGTCCAAGTAACTTATATCCTTCCATGTGATGTTGTGGTAAGTCTCGACCTTGTTTTCTCATACTTCATTCGTATGTTGATTATGGTTCAGGCTTTGTATCAGGTAGACATAATTTGATCGACTCTTATTTGTATGAGTGTTATTTTCATGACTGCTGCTTGTTTGTCTGAAATTATAGATAAAGGCAAAAGAAACAACAGGTGTAGTCTCTATGTTCATACATTAAATGGGCCTATAATTTCTGAAGCTCTTACATGGGAATTAGCACTGGTTTCACTTACAAACCCACTTAGTGTGTCATTAAGAGCTTTTTCAAAGGACACTAGTGACCTTGCTAGTCGCATTTCCCCAGGTAGTTTGTTCCATATTTGGGCATACCTAATCATGAAAAATTTTTGCCTGGTGGCTGTAAAGACAATAATGTAAGCAGCTTGGAACATAAGGGTATAATATACAATGACCCCCAGTGAACTCCTCAATGAGTGGTTTTGCAATGACGCCAGAGTGCGCCCGACCCAAAATTTCCAAATGACCTGCAAAAGTAACCACAAATTAGGCGAAATAGACTTTAATATACAAAATATAGACTCAGCGATTAAGACTTTGAAGTTTAATGGTAGTACTGGAACAGATGACATGCCATCTGTCATGTACAAAAAGGGTAGCACGGAAATTGTAGTCTTGTTACGTAGAATATTTACTCTCTCGTTGGAAACTGGAACTTATCCTGAAGTGTGGAAAACCACATAAATATTACCTAAGCACAAAGCAGGGGCCAAAACCAGTGTATGCAACTATCGACCTATCAATATAACACCGGTAATATCCCGAATAATGGAGAAAGTGGTTAAAGACCAAGTGTCAGACAACTTACTAGAACATGAACTTATCAATCCATAACAACACGGATTTCTTAAAAAAAGATCATGTGTGACCTGTCACATAGACTTTTTCAATGAAGTTACCCGAAGTAGGGACAACAGAGAACTAGTAATTGTGCTATATTTCGATATAACAAAAGCCTTCGACAGAGTTCTACATAATCTGCTAGTCAGCAGGTTATGCTCACTAGGGATACGTGATCCTCTCCTGAGCTGGATAAAATCATTTCTCTGTGGCCGAGGTCAGACAACGAAAGTTGGCTCGATAATCTCAAGGCCTAAACCAGTAAGTAGTGGTGTGATCCAGGGAAGTGTATTAGGCCCACTCTTATTCATAATATATATAAACAGTATCTGTGGATGCTTTAGTGTAGGTAAACCAATACTATATGCAGACGACTTAAAAGTGACGTATAAATGCAAGAACACAGATCTTGGAATAACAGTAAACGCCATACAGCAAGAATTTAAAAAAATGGATAGATGGTGCGACACCTGGCAACTCCAATTTAATGTCGAAAAATGTGGCTGGCTCTGCATAGGTTGCAACAATTTAGAACTTGACCTGACAATTCAAGGCAATGCACTTCTACGACTGGAATCTGTACTGGACCTAGGGCTGAAATATTCACATAACTTATCATTTTCTGAACATATCTCCAAACAAGTGTCAAAGTCACGCAGACTTATCGGCTTTCTACTCAGGAACTTCTACAGAAATGAGTCTAGAATTCTGTTGTACAAGGTTTGTGTGCGTCCTTTATTTGATTACTGTTCATTCATGTATAGTAGCATACGCATAGAGGACAAATTGAAAGTCGAGGGAGTGCAGAGGTACTTCACGTTAGAATTACTCGGAACCGAAAATTGTGCGAACTACTCCACTAGATGTGATACCCTAGGACTAGAAACACTATGGCTAAGATGCCTGGGACTAAACTTAACACTTTACTATAAGCTTCTAAACCACTTAGTTTTTACCTCTACTAATGGCACTCGACTTTCAGATGACAATGGCTACAAACTAAGACACACTAAGGGTACAGTAGCTATCGAACAATGTAAAACAGCCAACAGGCAAAAGTTTTATTTGATTAGGTATGCACAGATATGGAATAAACTGCCAATGGAAATGCGTCAAGCAAGTACATTGGCCTCCTTCAAAAAGGTGCTTAATGACAAACTACAAGAGTTTGCAAACGATAGTAGTTCTAGTTCCTATCTGAGAGCCTCCGAAATTATAGGTCCATTTAATGTATAAGCTTAAATACTACACCTGTTGTTTTTTGCCTATATTTATAATTCTAGATAAAACATTAACGGTTAAGATACGTATCCTCAAACACACAAGAAATTTCGTTTGCAAAACTTCTACTCAACACAAAAAGTCAAATAAAATGGACATAAACCGACAACATGAAAAAGGTATAACTCACCACAACATCACATGGATAGATGTACGCTCGTTGGGCACCACATATACCTCACCAACTACAACATACCTTTTCTAAGATAACGTGATGAACTTATATCCATAATGTTGCTGAGCAGTTAATATTCTGAACTCCTGTCGGAACAGCTGAAACTCATAAACCTTCCTCACGCTAAGAAAATACCCACAAGCAGTAGAAATCCATTAATTAATGCGTCTGAAGCTTATGTACATTTACTCCCAACAATTACATTGAAGATCAAATGAGATAAACACATCACTGATTTCAAAATAACACATCAATGAACTATAATTCGAGGACTCTGCACACAATGAAGTTATGTATGAAAATTGACTTCAAGCTTTAGTTTTTTCCCAGGCACTTATAATCCATCCACCAAAGACCTGGTTTTTTGTTAATGCGAAGACAATGCTTCTGTATTTCCTGATGTGTTGCACTCACCGACAATCTAGCAGATTTTTCCAACTTTGCACAGAAATGATTGTATATAAGTGATAAGGCTGCTTTATACTACTGGGATTAACATTTATCAAGTGTATGTATAATCTCCAGCGAACATGTAAAGCATATCTTGCTACTGCCTGTAAATTGTGATTGAATTATATGGTTCTATTTCTGTAGCAATTTGACGATGGCTGTAAACTGGCGTCCCTCATGTACTTTACTATGAGAATAAATTTATTTATTTATTTATCTAGTAAACATATGTATTTATTTCTACTCAGTCTTATTATGCATCTATGCGACTAGTTTATTTATCGTTTGTAGAGTAATTAGGGAATTTATGCGCGTTTTTCAGGCACTGTAGTAAACTAATAATTGATTCGTTCTAGGAATAAATGGTCTATTAATGTAGTCAGTAGAGTGAAACAGTCTGTAGAGAGAACGTTTGAAACTTGTAACCTAGGTGCAAGTTCTGACTTCTAGGGGCAGGCTGTTCCATACCTTAGAATACATGACTGTGAAGAAGTTTTCGCGGAGTGTTGACTTAAATGCTTTTATTGTCAATGTACAAATTTGGTAACGCAGATCGTAAGAGCCTTCTAGTGAGAATTGTACGTCCTTATCATCTGAGAATGATATATTGTGTAGGATCTTAAAGAAGAATACTAGGTTTATAAGAAGTCGTCTTGTCCAAAGCGGGTCAAGATTTAGAATCAAGCACCAGGAGATGTAGCCTTTTGTACAATCGCAGCCAAATAGTTTGGAGATGAAGTATCGTTGGATACTTTCTATCCTTAGCTTGTCACATGTGCGAGTGCTGCTAATAATAAATGGACAGTATTCTAGTAGTGGCCTTACACATGTTTTGTATAGAATTAGCCTGGCTTTATTGTCGTGAAAGTTCCTGAGTATGCGTCCTAGGAGCATCCTCGACTTTCGAGTCTGTGATGCCACTTGCTCAGAGAATGTTAGGTCACTAGAGTACCTCAGGTCTAAGTCAACGACACTCCGGAGTCTGGTTAGGTTAGCAGATTGAAGCGTTAATTTCATATCGATTGAGGGTTCGCCGTAGCAGATCCAACCACACTTGTTCAGATTGAACTGTAGATTCCACAAAGACGACCGAGCAGTCAATTTATCTAATTCATTCCGCACAATATTCTGGAAGTACCCTAGGTCGTCACACTGGAATATATAAGCTACCTTTAGGTCATCTGCAGAGATGAATGGTTTCTCATGTGAGAAGCAAGCGCATATGTCGTTGATATATAGTGTAAATAGGAGGGGTCCTATGACACTACCTAGTAGTACACCAGAGGTGATTGGGCTAGGTTTGGAAGTTACAGCCATGAGTTTAACTATATAGGACCTGTTGTTAAGGAATGATTTGAGCCATCCGCATTGTGGGTCAAGTATATTAACACAAGATCTAATATCCACAACTTCTGTAGTATCCATGCCGCGTAGACCGAAGGAAATGCAAAACACAAGAATTGATTGTCCAAAATACGAGACACGTTTCAAGTACAAATCGGAGTGCGAGATGATTGCCTAGCTAGGGATCGTGCACGAACGAACGAACGTGACACGACGGAGTACCAAATAGCGTGGGTGCTTGACCGGAAGCCTTCAGCTGAACAAGCTGACTTAAACAGTGAGGTTCAGCATCCAATTTTGAGTGATGAACGCTAAGGCTAATGATTTTGGGGAATTATTTAGCACCACAAAACCATGTTTCTTTGGAATACTGGTTCTCACGTCCAGTCATTAATTCTTGGAACCGACTCCCAGAAGACGTGGTGATTGCAACACCAACTGATTCACTCAAGAAGGGTTGGGACAAGCACAGAACTTACCAGAGCAGGATTAACATAGGCTGCAAGCCTTCTATCCTCAACCAATAAATGTGAATCTAAAATGAAATAAGGGCGTGCGGAATTCTCTCCCTTTCCACAGTTCCCACGTTACTAGTGTTAATCTTGAGGGAGGTACTAAGATGAAACTTCTGAATCATAAAAACTTATCAACGAAATTCAGTACTATTTCATGTAGACCTTGCTGTCTGATTGTACATGATACTGCGTTTGTGTGCATAAAATATCTTTGGTTGTTAAGGCCGTAACCTTGACGGATGTTTCATCAGTGGTGAAATCATGACCATACTAGCTGTATTTTTCCATTGGAATTAGTTTAGTTTCTCGTAACTTTCTGCATATTTCGTCTCATCGCTTTTTCAGCTTTAATTCGTGACAGCTACCCTATGCGATTTTCTATTTATTGCGTGATTGGTTCAAAGTAATTTTTCGCGCATACCGTGTTCTCAATTATTGTATAGAAACACGGTGATTATCACTTTATCTTCACCTTTGAGAACGCAAAACACTGTGAACCGACACTTTCTAAGACATGTACTATGAGATCACTCAAAATAGAATGCATTCTATGGATGCTGCATGCATCATCTCCTAAGGAATCGATCATATGAGCTTTTGAGGCTGATATCCACGTTGCTTTAACTGTATGAGCGTCAGCAATCACCATTTACATGGTTTATCGGCCACTTACTATCTTAATTTCTCGTGGTGTAATAGTTGACAATATTACCTGGGATTATAGTTGCAGACGTAGGTTTTAACCCGTAACTTACCCACTAAGGATGACCCGTATAATGAAGTTCATACTTAATTTTTGGCTATGCAACGTAAAACTTTCGTTCAGCTTGTGTATTATGTGGGCATGATGTTTTCGTTGCACATCTTACGCCCCTAAAGTTTCATAATTCCTGTAATTTACTACGTCCACTACTTTTGTAATATTGCCAACATTTCCTCTATAGATTTGTTAGTCTGTACATTTGGTTTCCAATTGTATGGCTTCCAGTAAATTTAGCAGCAGGTAACTGACGCAATTCATCAATATTAGTGTTATCATCTAGTGGTGATATTTCATTTGGACATAGTAAGACCACTTTTGCTGTTGTCTAGCCTTTAATGTGTGTATTTATTAATGTTATCACAAAATGAATTTTCTACGCGTTATTGAGTTCACCAGACAGCTGGTGTCGTGACGGTACTTAATTTAAGTATGAACGTTAGTAGTCGTTTTAAAGCGATGTCCTTAATTTTTTACATGTAATTTTAAGTTTGCGCATGTTTAATGTATTCACTTTATAAAGCTATCTGTTTTTAAATCTGAGTTTCAACGCGTTCTCTGCAGTGACGTTAGACTTAAAAATATCTGCTGATTGTTAAGGTACAATTTAACGTTTACCTTGTCGCTTTTCATTTTCATCACAGTGTTAAGTCATATCGAATTGGTTTCATATTTCAGGAAATTCCTTCCAAAAGTTGGGTTAAGTGTGCTAGTCTTGTTATCCTGACATGCCAGTCTTCCTGCTTGATTTTGTTAATGCGTGCTTCGCGAACACAGAAAGACACCGAATTATATTTGATTTCAACAGTCGTCGTGTGTAGCGAATTCTTAAAACTCTTGTTGTCTGCGTGTTTAGTAATATTTCAAGAAGGTAAGAAGTGTATAACTGTGTGATTTTTTCGTATTTTTAAATATCGGTTTAATCAAAATTTTGTATCACTAATTATATTTTATTTTATCGTTAATGAGTATGCATATCTGAGACCCAAAACTTGAAATTCCTATGGTTGATCGTTCACAATGTCTTGGGTGCTCTTCTCTGAAGAGATGGGCAGGCATAAAGCTGTCCAGTGCTCATAATCTGTTTTATATTGGTTCTTGACTGCTTCTCCACTGAAATTAATTAAATCCTGACAGAGCCAATCTAAATCCTATTTATGGTAATTCACTATGACAGGTATTCTTGCTTTCTGTCTTGTTAGTATTCAAAACACATTAAATATTCCTCATACATTCACAACTTCATATTATGTTATCAGTCACGACAGTTCAAGATAAGCTGGAGAATTTTGTGATGGTGTCCATCGCAACCCGTCAGCTAATCATATTCAAATAAGAACAAATTAGTTCAGCGAAGAGTCTCTTTTTGGCGAATTCATTCACTTAGCTGTACAGTCGCAAATATATATACAATTATTTTGTGTGTGTGTACATTAGGTTTGTCAAAATCAAAATCAAAATAACAGTTAGTGTGGGTTGTTGATTATATCATCAAGATAATGAAGAAGTTAAAATGTGTGAATAATACTCAAAGTTGTAACTAAGTGGGGTGAAGATTGGTAAAATGTGAGTAGAGTTACATCATCAAAATAATGAAGAAGTTAAAATGTGTGATTAATACTCAAAGTTATAACTAAGTGGGGTGAAGATTGGTAAGATGTGAGTAGGGTTACGTAATATGGACATGTTTAGAAAGATTAGATGCTAGTGAAGGAGTTTGGAGACAATTATGAAAATAAACTAGATAATAGGTGAAAAGATTGAATGGGTTAGTTACTAAAAATTGTTATACGAAAATTGCAAAAAATTTGATAACAAAATGTTGATGACAAATAAACTTGGAATTAAACCCACGGTAGTAGGAGGGGGTGGAGAAGTTTCTTCTGTGTGCATAACTCAGGCTTTTCCATCCAAATCGCTAAGGCTTCAGCAATACAAAGTATACGAAAGCTTGTCGATTTTGGAAGGCTTCTTTTGACTTTATAGATGACTTTGAACGACTTCTCCTTGCAAATCGAATGACCAGTGTTGAGTATATGCTCAATAATGGCGCTCCTTATTGCTCCGTTGTTACCTTTCCGTAGCCAGGCAGGATAGTGTTCTTGAACTCTTTTAGATAAAACACGCATCGAACGACCTATATACCTCGCTCCACAAGAGCAGGTGAATTGGTAGATACACATGGAAGTGGTCAAATGCGATAGTTTATCTTTAGAGTAGTTGAAGAACAATGGCCGGGAGGAAAATGTCAGTCGTAGTGTGGCAGCGAAGAATGTCCTCCTGAGAGCAGTAGATATCCTCTTCAGAAGGACATTCTTCGCTGCCACACTACGACTGACATTTTCCTCCCGGCCATTGTTCTTCAACTACTCTAAAGATAAACTATCGCATTTGACCACTTCCATGTGTATCTACCAATTCACCTGCTCTTGTGGAGCGAGGTATATAGGTCGTTCGATGCGTGTTTTATCTAAAAGAGTTCAAGAACACTATCCTGCCTGGCTACGGAAAGGTAACAACGGAGCAATAAGGAGCGCCATTATTGAGCATATACTCAACACTGGTCATTCGATTTGCAAGGAGAAGTCGTTCAAAGTCATCTATAAAGTCAAAAGAAGCCTTCCAAAATCGACAAGCTTTCGTATACTTTGTATTGCTGAAGCCTTAGCGATTTGGATGGAAAAGCCTGAGTTATGCACACAGAAGAAACTTCTCCACCCCCTCCTACTACCGTGGGTTTAATTCCAAGTTTATTTGTCATCAACATTTTGTTATCAAATTTTTTGCAATTTTCGTATAACAATTTTTAGTAACTAACCCATTCAATCTTTTCACCTATTATCTAGTTTATTTTCATAATTGTCTCCAAACTCCTTCACTAGCATCTAATCTTTCTAAACATGTCCATATTACGTAACCCTACTCACATCTTACCAATCTTCACCCCACTTAGTTATAACTTTGAGTATTAATCACACATTTTAACTTCTTCATTATTTTGATGATGTAACTCTACTCACATTTTACCAATCTTCACCCCACTTAGTTACAACTTTGAGTATTATTCACACATTTTAACTTCTTCATTATTTTGATGATGTAACTCTACTCACATTTTACCAATCTTCACCCCACTTAGTTACAACTTTGAGTATTATTCACACATTTTAACTTCTTCATTATCTTGATGATATAATCAACAACCCACACTAACTGTTATTTTGATTTTGATTTTGACAAACCTAATGTACACACACACACAAAATAATTGTATATATATTTGCGACTGTACAGCTAAGTGAATGAATTCGCCGAAAAGAGACTCTTCGCTGAACTAATTTGTTCTTATTTCAATGTCTTAATGGGTATATTTCGCGAATTAATCATATTCAGTAATGCACCGAAAGCGACCGAATAAAGAGTGACAAGATTGAAAATATTTTTGGACGTGTACACAGAATTAATTAATTAACAGAGGCTTTAAAGCTAAATTTTTGTTGTTGTTATTATTGTAATCTGTACGAAGAGACTAGGAAATTTCCTGGTTGCCTCCTAATCAGCAACACAAGGTTGACCTCCTTATTTGACAAATCTAGGTGTAAATTACTGTAGCTTATTCACATTGCGATCTACATACATCTGAAATAATTATAGCTAAAGCTCCTACCGAATTCTTTAAACTGTATGTTGCAACCCCAAATGACTTCAGTGACTCAGCGACTCAGCGATTGACTTGTTATCAGGGAATAATATCGTTGATTTAGAATATGAGGATGATACAGTCGTCGGCGTGAAGCCAGCAACCCCACCTTGTAAACAAACTTGCTACAGAAACTTCAGCGTGATCAATCTGCTTGCGTCAAAAGAAAAAGTCTGTGTGGGGACATGGAATGTGCGCACCATGTACGAGACTAGCAAAGCAGCCCAGATCGCAAGCGAAATGAGGAGATACGGACTACAAGTATTGGGGATCTGCGAAAGCAGATGGAACGGAAACGGACTCACCAAATTTTCAACAGGTGAGTCAGTGATTTACTCCGGTCACCCAGAAGACAACCACACACACACCGAGGGCGTGGCTATGATGATGTCACCAACGTCTACCAAGGCTCTGATACAATGGGAGGCGATCTCACCCAGAATAATGAGCGCCAGATTCAACTCCAAAGGAAGAAAAGTGTCAATTATACAGTGCTATGCACCCACAAACAACGCAGACCTCGAAAATAAAGAAGAATTCTACAGACAACTACAGGCAGCAATAGACAATACTCCAGCCGGTGACATTAAAATACTAATGGGAGACATGAACGCCAAACTTGGACCAGACAACACAGGAAGGGAACTCATCATGGGTAAAGAAGCTCTGGGAGAGATGAATGAAAATGGAGAACTCTTCGCCGACTTCTGCGCCTTCAATGAACTAGTGATTGGTGGCAGCGTATACAAACACAAGGATATTCACAAGGCTACATGGGTGTCACCAGATGGGCGAACCAAAAACCAAATTGACTTCATCTCAATCTCGAGGAAGTGGCGGCGCAGCCTACTGGACACAAAAGCAAGAAGAGGAGCAGACGTTGGCTTAGACCACTACCTCGTACAAGGAACAATCCAACTCAAATTAAAAGCTTTCAGAGAAACAGGAGCTGCAGATAGACCACAAGCCAAGTTCAACACTCAAAAACTAAAGGACCAGGATACAAAGGATATCTTTGCTGCAAGCATAAAAGACAAAGCCAAGACACAAATCAACACTGGTGAAGAGGTCAGCGTCGGAAAACATTGGGACAACCTGAAAACGGCATGGAGCGAAACCTGCATGGAAGTTCTGGGCAGAAAGAAGAGACAGGACAAACCGTGGCTCACTACGGACACTTGGAGGCTAATAGAAGAGAGAAGGATGGTGAAACAAAAGATTCTCCAGTGCACCGACGAGCAACAAGAACAAGAGTTGAATGCAAGCTACAATACACTGAACAAAGGAGTAAAGAAGAGTGCCAGAGAAGACAAAAGAAAGTATTATGAAGCCATGGCCAATGAAGCAGAACAAGCAGCAGGCAAAGGAGACCTCGCAACACTCTACCAAACAACTAGGTACCTCTCAGGCAAAAATTCGTCACAAATTAAGCCAGTGAAGCATGACAATGGAAAGTCAATCACCAAAGAAGTGGAGCAAAGGAAACAGTGGGCTGAACACTTCAAAAGACTACTAAATCGATCACCACCTACAACGCGCCCAACAATACCAACAACGGAAGCAGAATTACCAGTGAACATCAACCCCCCGAGGAGAACAGAAGTCATGAAGGCAATCAAGATTCTGAAAGCTGGGAAAGCAGCAGAACCAGATGGAATCCCAGCAGAAGCATTGAAACTGGACCCAGAGACAACAGCAGACTTGATGACGCCACTACTGGAGAAGGTGTGGAAAGAAGGCAAAGTACCCGAGGATTGGAAGAAAGGATACCTATTCAAACTACCAAAGAAAGGAGACTTAAGTCAATGCAAGAACTGGCGCGGAATTATGCTCCTGTCCATCCCAAGCAAAATACTAAGCCACATCATCCTGGAAAGGATCAAACAAGCCCTGGATGAAAAACTTCGACCAGAACAAGCTGGATTCAGGAGAAACAAGTCATGTATTGATCAAATCGCCACACTACGGATCATCATTGAACAAAGTTTGGAATGGCAGTCACCTCTCTATCTCAACTTCATCGACTTTGAAAAGGCCTTCGACAGCGTCGATCGAGAGGTGATTTGGCAACTACTTCGCTACTACGGGGTGCCACCAACAATGATACATCTCATCCAACAGCTGTACGACAATGCTGCATGCCAAGTAATCCACAATGGGAAACTTACGGAACCCTTCGAAGTGAGGACAGGAGTAAGACAAGCTGGCTGCCTACTATCACCAATGATTTTCTTGATTGCAGTAGACTGGATAATGCGACAAACAGAGGGCAATGAGGAAACAGGCATAAAATGGACACACACAAAAAACTTGGAGGATCTGGACTTCGCCGACGATATATGTCTGATTTCCCACAAACTGGAAGATATGCAAGTGAAAAGTAATAAGTTGGCAGAAGAAGCATCAAAGATAGGACTCCAGGTGAACATAGAGAAAACGGAGGTGATGAAGATCCCTGGCCAACACCAACAGCAACAACAACAGACAGCAATCAGCATAAATGGAAGAAACCTGAAAGAAACTACCTCCTTTACCTACTTGGGAAGCATCGTTTCAACTACAGGCGGAACTGACGAGGATATCAAAGCAAGGATCGGGAAAGCAAGGCAAGCTTTCATTACTCTCAAGTCTGTGTGGAGGTCAACAGCATTCAGCGTCAAAAATAAGATCCGGATTTTCAACTCCAATGTGAAGTCAGTACTACTATACGGATCAGAGACTTGGCGTGTCACAAAGAGCACCTCAAACAAGCTACAGACCTTCATTAACAGATGTCTTCGCTCAATACTCAAGATCAAATGGCCGGAAAGGATCAGCAACAAAGATCTCTGGGAGCGAACCAACCAGGAACCGATTGTGAAACAAATAGGCAGGAAGAAATGGAGATGGATTGGCCACACTCTGAGGAAACCAGCAAGTGACATCACTAGACAAGCCCTCGAGTGGAACCCGAAAGGGAAGCGACGAGTTGGTCGTCCAAGGGTGACCTGGAGGAGATCATGCGAAGAAGAGATGAAAGCATGTGGGCAGACCTGGAGCCAGGTGAAAACTCTAGCAGAGAACCGAACGCAATGGAGACGCATGGCTGAAGCCCTATGTTCCTCTAGGAATTAAAGGAAATAATAATAATAGTCGTCCTAGGAGAAGACGCTGACAAAATGCGGAGTCTTCTGGATACCTTGAGTGCCAACTTCCGAATGTTTGGCATGCGATTCGCTCCCGCCAAATGTAAGACGATGACGCTATAGGACTGGACTACATCGATTCCTAGCTCACAATTTAGAGAGCAATTGCTACATTGTACTCGCTCTATTGGAAAGGTGCTATAGTCAGTTTCAAGATCGTGATGGGTTCCTGCGTCTGCTGGTTATATGTTTTCGTGAATTCGTTTTCCATTGAATTTTAAAGGTTTTTTTGGATGTTCCGCTTATTTTGCAGTGTTTAGGTCAGTTTTTGTTACTGGATGCTTCTATTAAGCTCATTTTTGGCCAGAAGTTCTCAGTTATTATGCTGGTAGTTAAGGATTATTGTAAACCTGCAATCATTGAGCTAATTCAAGTACACTATGCTAGTATAGGAACATTATTTAATAAATAAACTCCCTATCTCTTTTGCCATTGTTTGATTATGTACTTGAACCGGAACTGTGGGATTGTTTATCTGCATGACCGGCTGTAATTCACCACCTTGTTCTTCTTATTAAGCATTATCGAAGAATAGGTTAGAATGAGTTAAGAATTGTTGTAAGCCTGGGGTGGCTACGATATAGGCAATAAATCGTATTAGTCGCCGTTACTCGCCTGATAAAACGCATTGCATAAGGCACAGATCGGTGTAATTTATAACTGACTTGCAAAGCGCTCTCATCACGAAACAATCAACTGAAGTACGCTTTAAACTGTCGCTCTCAGGCATTTGAAGGGAAAGGAAGTTTAACACAGTTTAGACATACATGTTTATATTAATATAAACATAATTATGAATACAAATGGAAACAATAAGGTAATACAAATATTTTCACAAAAATGATGGATTTGTAGTGTACATTGTACCTTTGAACTTTTGTTTGAATGAACGCAACCTGACATGTTTAACCCCACTTCCACTTTTGTACTCCGGTTCCTCCTGTACGGTTACTGTCTCGCTCTCTCGCTGTACTTTCACCTAGTACACCCTACGAGCCGACAACCGTCTCACATCCAGATAAGTGTGTACTTTTTATTTCTTATCAAATTCCATATCTCTTTGTGTAAATACAATTCCGGTCCAGGCCAAGTTAAACTTTAAGCACCAGTAACTACCAATTAGCGAACGACGTCGATTTATCCAATGAGATTCACGAACGTAGTTCAATGTTGCATAGCGCTTGATTCATTTCACTGCATGCCATTACAAGGTTACGTTTGCAATTTGAGGAGGTTTGTGTCTATTATTATTGCCTGGACTGAGGCTTGCTTGGAAAGGAGAGTTGTTCGTGTGGTGGTGTAGTGACTCTTGAAAGCTACACTAGGTCAACTGATGGTTTTGTACATCGCTGTGGAATATGTTGGAAGCGAGTTAGTATTAGAGAGGGTAATATTTCTTAGGAACTTTTTTTGCTAGGTCGCATCTCTCCCTAACCTACATTTTGTACATTTGCAACTACTGGATACTGAAACAGCCTGTGATAGCCGCTGCTGCCGAGACGGAGAACAGCCTCGTCTCAACAGTTCAGTGGTATACCATTGGTATACCAGCACTGCAGGGAAATCGCCTCATGGAAAATGTACAGAAGTACTTCGTTGTTAGGTGGGGACGATGTAGTAGTCCATGTGGATGAGATAGTGTTGGTGAAGAAGAAATATAACCGCTGTCGTCAGAGAGCGAACAACATTTGGGTCATAGGTTTATACGACACATCCCTCCGAAAAGGGTTTGTTGAAACAATAGCAGATAGAAAGGCGACTACTCTGGTACCTATTATAAAGCGACTTGTGAAACCGGGCTCAGTTGTACATACCAACGAGTGGAAAGGCTATCATTTGGTGTGACTTCTCTATTGACAGTCGCACTCTGAATTGGGAAATGCTTCTGTCCCATGTCCGTGAAAGATACCCGTTGTAATTGTCTTATCCTATATTTTATGCATTTTTCTATGAATATACATTACCACTTATCATAAAGGCCTCTTTCATGTGATTGGTCCGTTCAAGGTCGTTTGCTGATTGATTGTTACTGGTGCTTAAAGTTTAACTTTGCCCATACAAGTGGTGAGCCCGAGTTTTCACCGTTTGCCTACGTAGTAGCCTAAAGTGTAAATAGTCCTTTTTCATATTGGTAATTTGTTTTTCACAGAGTTATAAATTTTATTTGCCTTGTTTTTACTCATATTTTTTGTTATCATATTTGTTGTTATCATTCTATTTATATATCGTCTTGTTCGCGGGATGGCTGTAACCGTAACTCAGACGAAGGACTCCTCTACTGAAGGGTCATCAAAATTAGATGTGGTGGCCTACATGGCTAAGCTTTATGAAGAGATAGATAAGTTAAAACAGGAGACGACATCTAGAGGTCGTTCACATAGCCGCACCAGCTCGACTCATGGCAGATCTTCGTCACTAGCTGGCAGCAGACGTCGTAGGCCTCAAAATTCCCAACCTGGAGTGTGCTGGTATCACCGGCGTTATGGTGATAAGGCCCAAAAGTGCACTCGCCCGTGCACCTTTGATGGCCAGCAATCGGGAAACCAGTAAGCCAGCACGTATTGGCGACTAACGTCGCTGGCGAACCACTTCCATGTCGCCTCTTCTATGGTACCGACCGTACCACTGGGACACGCTTCCTGGTTGACACTGGGGCGGAAGTTAGCATGATCCCACCGACATCTGAAGAGCGCAAGCGGCCACTTTCCTTACAGCTTCGCGCCGCAAACGGTTCGCCAATCACAACGTACGGCAAAAGGTTCCTGGATCTTAACATAGGCCTACGTAGATCATTTCGCTGGGTTTTCCTTGTGGCGGATGTAACTACCGGTATTATTGGCATGGATCTCATGCAACACTATCAGCTACTGGTTGATACTGGCAAACACAAACTGATCGATTCAGCTACAAACCTTTCGATCTCCGGTGTTGTGACACACACACCTGCATTAAGCCCAGTATATTCAACGCCTGCCTCTAACGGCCCTTACGCTGAAGTTCTTCAGTCCTTTGCAAATCTGTTCAAACCGGTTTCTAAACTTCCTTGAGTGACTTCTACTGTCACTCATCATATCGTGACCACTGGTCCACCGGTCTTCGCTAAGCCACGGCGATTGTCCCCAGAAAAACTACAAGCCGTGAAGGCTGAATTCGAACATATGTTAGATATGGGGATAATCCGTCCTTCCAGCAGCCCGTGGTCTTCCCCTTTACATGTGGTACCAAAGAATAACGGGATAGATTGGAGGCCTTGTGGTGACTACCGCAAGCTTAAAGCACGGACCGTGCCAGATCGCTACCCCGTACCACATATACATGACCTTACGTCGTCGCTAAAGGGTGCCACGGTATTCAGTAAACTGGACTTAACCAGAGCCTATCACCAGATTCCAGTTCACCCAGATGATATTCCTAAAACGGAAGTGATCACCCCTTTTGGTCTTTTCGAATTTCTTCGAATGCCGTTTGGGCTCCGCAACACCGCACAAACATTCCAGCGGTTTATTCACGATGTTTTGCGCGGATTAGATTGCGCATATGCTTACCTCGACGATATTCTCGTGGCTAGCCCAGACGAAGCTAGCCACCGTACGCATCTACAGATGGTTTTCGAGCGGTTAACAGCCCATGGTTTGACACTTAACATGTCCAAATGTCAGATTGGCGTACATTCATTGACCTTCCTGGCACATGTCATTAATGAACAGGGAATTCGCCCGCTACCTGAGAAGGTGCAGGCAATACGCGACTTCCCTGAACCTACGTCAATAAAATCTTTGCGCACATTTCTCGGCATGGTGAGTTATAACAGACGGTTTGTTCCCCAATGTGCACATATTTTACTGCCACTCACAGACCTACTAAAGGGTAGGAACAAAACGTTCAGCATGACACCAGAGGCTCGAGAAGCCTTCCAGAATATTAAGTCAGCAATTGCAGACGCCACCATGCTAGTCCACCTTGACGTCCATCTTCCGCTTAGCATCTCAGTCGATGCATCTAACACAGCCATTGGAGCTGTTCTACAGCAACTGGTACATACTTCATGGATACCAGTTGCCTTTTTCTCCCGGAAGTTGTCCGCCGCTGAAGCGAGGTATAGCACCTTTGGCAGAGAACTCCTCGCCATATACGTGGCTATCAAACATTTTCGCCACTTTGTCGAAGGTCGGAAATTCACAGTGTTTACCGATCACAAGCCACTGACGTATGCCCTCCACACTACTACAGATAGATATTCCCCACGCGAACTGCGTCACTTGGATTATATCTCTCAATTCACTTCGGATATTAGACATATTTCGGGGGTTGACAACGCTGTGGCAGACGCCTTGTCTAGGATATGTACCATGTCGGCGCCACCAACCATTGACCTGAAACAAATGGCGCAACGTCAGCTTACAGAGTTAGATCTTGATAAGCTGTCGTCAAATACCTCCTTACATATCAAGCGTATACCGCTTGTTAATGGCGAGGGTACCATCCTCTGCGATCTGTCCACCGGTACCCCGAGACCCATCGTTCCACCTTCATTGCGCCGTACGGTATTTGATAGCCTCCACAACCTTTCCCACCCAGGTATCCGGGCAACGGACAAACTAGTGTCAGCTAGATTTGTCTGGCCTGGTATCAATCGCGACGTGCGTATCTGGGCACGTGCCTGTGTGCCGTGCCAACGAGCTAAAGTCCACAAACAACATCACTCCAGTGGGTTCCTTCTCCACACCCGATGCTCGCTTTAGCCACGTACATCTAGATATAGTGGGTCCTCTACCACCATCAAATGGCCACTGTTACTTGTTGACATGTGTCGACCGGTTCACTCGTTGGCCAGAAGCTATTCCCATCTCCGATACGACCGCGGAAACCATTTGCCGAGTGTTCATGGAACGCTGGGTAGCTCAATTCGGATGCCCATCTACGGTGACTACAGACCGTGGACAGCAGTTTGAATCAACCCACTTCAAGAAGCTCTTAGAGCTGCTGGGGTGCAAACGCATCCGAACAACCGCGTACCATCCAGCAGCAAATGGACTTGTAGAACGTTTTCACCGCCAACTAAAAGCTTCGTTAATGGCTACCGAGAATACTAAGTGGACTGAGTCTCTTCCCCTAGTGCTACTTAGTATCCGTTCCACGCTCAAAGCAGACTTACAGTGCACTTCCGCAGAGTTGGTGTTTGGTACCACCCTTCGTCTACCGGGTGAAATTATCTCACCTGAAAGTGGTGAGACAAGTGCTACGGATGTACAGTGTTATGCTCAGAACCTCAAGCGCCTTATGCAGCGCCTGCAACCAACTCCCACACGCACACAAAACAAAAGAGTGCAAGTAGATGCTAGACTCGATGACTGTACACACGTTTTTGTGCGTTGCGACGCCGTTCGTAGACCCTTACAACCTCCTTATGATGGACCATTCAAGGTCGTTAGTAGGAAAGAAAAATTTTTTGTTATTGATCGACTTGGCCGTCAAGACACCGTAAGTGTCGACAGACTTAAAGCGGCCTACATTGAAGAATCTGTACCCCTCACGCCTACACAACCAGCAACTACGCCCACACCCACACCCCAGCCAAGTGTTATCGTCCAAAATCCTACTAAGCCTAGCAGTTCTCTGGATGAGACAAGTAAAGCACCGGTTACACGCTCTGGCCGGCGTGTACACTGGCCTAAACGATACTGTGAATTTGTTAACTAAACGCTTTTAATTACAAGAGTAACTCATACCTTCATGTCTTTTCTCACGTTACATTCATTTTTCATGATATTTACTCTTTTGGGTTTCGTTTGTGGGCAGTAGCCACTTTTTCATTTACTAATCCTGTTAGATTTCTTTCTCGTTACAGTGTTCTAACATTTTATTTTTGGCGTTGCACTCGAACCGCTAACTATACCAGTCCATTCCATTTTTTTTAAACAAATGGTGATTGTACTTATTCATAGCTATTGGTTGTACACACACTTCTCTGTACCTTGCATAAGTTTTCACAGTGTTAGCGATTCCCCTTGTTTTATTTCAATTTGGCGTACCACTCCCATGTTACACTAGTTCCTTCGCATTTATTCCTCTTAAGTTTTTGTTAACACCTTATGCTGATTTTTAAATCTTAACCTCTTCTTCTATTCTTTTCTGTTGCTTTTACTTTATTCCTCCTAATACGCTGGTATATTGATTGCCTTTGGTGTTACTACTAGTTTTAGTTGATGAAGAAGGATGGAGCATTAGTCTAAGAGGAAACTTAGACATAATGAGCCACCTTCCCGTTATAACAACGTGGGTAACGGAGGTAAACCATCACACCTCCACATAACCCAGCTCGTAATAGTATGTCGTAAAAAAAAACTCAATAAATAAATAAAATAAGAAATAAAAAAAGATAAGTAAAAATAAATAAACGAAGTTTAAAAAAAAAATCGCACCAAGGCACCAGCGTTATTCCACGAGTGTTGGGAGTCACCATACGACAATGGAATGGACTGGTATAGTTAGCGGTTCGAGTGCAACGCCAAAAATAAAATGTTAGAACACTGTAACGAGAAAGAAATCTAACAGGATTAGTAAATGAAAAAGTGGCTACTGCCCACAAACGAAACCCAAAAGAGTAAATATCATGAAAAATGAATGTAACGTGAGAAAAGACATGAAGGTATGAGTTACTCTTGTAATTAAAAGCGTTTAGTTAACAAATTCACAGTATCGTTTAGGCCAGTGTACACGCCGGCCAGAGCGTGTAACCGGTGCTTTACTTGTCTCATCCAGAGAACTGCTAGGCTTAGTAGGATTTTGGACGATAACACTTGGCTGGGGTGTGGGTGTGGGCGTAGTTGCTGGTTGTGTAGGCGTGAGGGGTACAGATTCTTCAATGTAGGCCGCTTTAAGTCTGTCGACACTTACGGTGTCTTGACGGCCAAGTCGATCAATAACAAAAAATTTTTCTTTCCTACTAACGACCTTGAATGGTCCATCATAAGGAGGTTGTAAGGGTCTACGAACGGCGTCGCAACGCACAAAAACGTGTGTACAGTCATCGAGTCTAGCATCTACTTGCACTCTTTTGTTTTGTGTGCGTGTGGGAGTTGGTTGCAGGCGCTGCATAAGGCGCTTGAGGTTCTGAGCATAACACTGTACATCCGTAGCACTTGTCTCACCACTTTCAGGTGAGATAATTTCACCCGGTAGACGAAGGGTGGTACCAAACACCAACCTTCTAAGGGGGGGGATAACCTGTAGTGTACATTGTACCTTTGAACTTTTGTTTGAATGAACGCAACCTGACATGTTTAACCCCACTTGCGCTTTGTACTCCGGTTCCTCCTGTACGGTTACTGTCTCGCTCTCTCGCTGTACTTTCACCTAGTACACTCTACGAGCCGACAACCGTCTCACATCCAGATAAGTGTGTACTTTTTATTTCTTATCAAATTCCATATCTCTTTGTGTAAATACAATTCCGGTCCAGTTACACTTGCCATTTCGAGTCTTCTAACTTTGATTCCGTTCTTTAGTACTTGCACGTAGGCAGAGTACTAATTAAGGTCATAAACGGTGAAGGAGTCTGTAAGAGCAGTTATTGTTAGGTCGAAGTAAATTCCAAGTCTAACTCTTACAGATTAACAGGGGCACGTCGTAATCTTACAGTTGTTTGCGTTTCATTTGCTAGCAAACTGTCCAACCTTCTGGTGAACTCTGCTACTTCCCGCAGTGCAGCATCCGGATTTCTTTGGTTCAGAATGTTGAGACGACGTCTTAAACGTTCATAAGCATTTCGAAATGCGTTGTTTGGTTCCGGTGTTAAGCGGATGGCGCGCGGAATGTTGTCCGTCGTGTTATATTGACGTGTCCACCTGTCACTATTTCTCAGAATATCTAAGAGTAACAATTAAGGAAATGGAACTTACCACAGGTTAGATATGAGTTTAAGAAAGCCTCAACGACATGAGCACATGGCAAACTGTATGCACAGTATGTCCAACATGTGCATTTCGCCCCATCCCTGTTTATGAAGAAGATGTGACCAACTTTTGCGTAATTAACCGAAGTGGAAGATATTGAATGGAAGAAGAAGGATCGCCTTTGCATGTCTAAGAAAACTTTCTTGGCAGCAAAGGGTGTGAGACGCCGTAATATAGGCTGCAGCGAAGTATATACCTAGGAAAAATCGTAAATTATCTTCAAACTTACATCGTAATTGTAGTATTTAATAGTAATAATAATAATTTGCTTTATTCCAGAAACAGTACTAGTGGTACAGTGTGGAATTTTCAGCACAAATCTACAATATTTGCATCTAATTTTACCGACATTTAAAATAAGTATTAAACAAACAAACAAAAAATAAATCTGAAGACACCAACAGCAAAAAAAACAAAAAAACAGGATAAACACAAAATAATTATGAATGCAAAAAAGTACCAGAGTCTACCAAGGTCTAATGCAGTGTTTGTGGTGGTAGTGTGAGTAATCCTGAATAATACAAAATTTTTTAAGGTGGTGACTATGGCGTTCACAAACAATGATTGTCAGTTTACTATTGCCGAAAAGTATAGAAAATAAGAAAAAAAGACACCCACAAAACTAATAATTACATGATGGTTATGATGTAGGGAAACTTCCATGTGAATGGAAACGAGCCATCCTATCCCCTATCTTCAAGGGTGGTGACCGGCAGAACGCGACCAGTTACAGACCAGTTGCGCTACTCCCAGTGATATCGAAGATATTCGAAAGTCTCATTGACGACCACATGAGAAAATACTTCGACGGGACTAACCTACTCCATGAAGCACAGCATGGTTTCAGGAAGGGAAGATCCTGTGTGACGAATCTTCTACTAGCTTGGAACGATTGGACACTATCCTGGGATGTAAAGGTACCAGTCCATGTGATCTTTCTCGACTTTGCGAAAGCATTCGACACAGTTCACCATGGTCTGCTCCTTCACAAAATAAGCAAAGCGGGTGTTTCTGGAGCACTTCTCGCATGGCTGGAAGATTATTTAGGCGAGAGAGAATTCTGCACCAAAGTCAACCGCATCCGATCATCCTGGCACACCTCGGCATCAGGGGTTCCTCAGGGTTCTATCTTAGGGCCGTTGATGTTTTTGATTTTTATCAATGACCTGCCCTGTCAACTGAATTGCTCTGCGCTTCTTTACGCTGACGACGTAAAGATTTGGAGAGCAATAAACTCATCGGAAGACTCCGACAGATTGCAGGCTGACCTGCAAACGCTGGGGGACTGGGCTCTGGCTAACGGAATGCCTTTCAACTTAAAGAAGTGCAAAGTAGTGCAACTTCATTCCGGCAGGTCACAGAGTGCAAATTACACCCTTGGTGGCCAGAACTTGAGTTGTGTGCCATCAGAACGCGATCTAGGCCTTATTTTAACAGAAAAGCTAGACACCAGTGTAAATTACACGAGGGACGTCGCCAAAGCTTACGGCACTTTACACTTTATGCATAGGCAACTGGGAGCTCTTACTCCTGAACTATTCCTAACGTTGTATACGACATACGTGAGGCCACTCCTTGAGGTGCATAATATCATTGCTCCTCCGCTACTCAAAAGGGATGCTAACATGCTAGAAAGTGTCCAGAGACGAGCGACAAAATGGGTGATCGGCCTCCGCAACAAATCATATGAGGAGAGACTGAAGAAATTAAGTCTTTTCACACTTAGTTACCGTAGTCACAGGGGAGACCTCATCACCGTCTATAAGATCCTAAATGACCAGGCCCATCCTAACAAGAGCATCCTGCCATTAAGTGATTATAGGCTTCCACGAGGTAACCCGCTAAGGATAGCACACCAGAGACCAAGGACTCGAGTGCGTTCACATTTCTTCTCGCTTCGAGTTTGCCGTCTCTGGAACGCTTTACCGGCGGCCGTAACTACAGCTCCATCTGTGGAGATTTTTAAGCGGAAGCTGGACAATCATGCAGAAATGCATGGTTTGTGTCTCAATGGCTTACCCTCTTAAAATTTGAAACCACATTGTCAATGGATAAGCATACAAGCTAAATCTTCACGACCCGTCCTGTCTTCTCCCACTGTACCGACTACTCTATCTTTCTTTCTTTATTATTTCACTTATCTCAACCTATATTATCTACACTACAACCTATTATTATCATTATCATTATTATTATTATTACTCTACTTTTATGACTATACCGAATGACCGACGGGTGTTAGGTCAAACTCCATTCACGGCAGCAGCTGAGTCCTAACATACTGCACACTACAAACCACAATCTTGACCAATCCTCGCATCACTCCTCCTGGAGTCTACCAGAGCTAAAGCAGTCGAGTGGCGGGATTTACTACGCATAAGTTCACCGAAGATCTGGAACCTCTACCTTAAAATCAAGAAGCGAGCTCAAAGAAATCACTGGTTTATACTAGCTCGTAATCAGGATATTGGATATTGGACAGGACAATTTTGTAATACTCATAGTGCTAATAGAGTCGGAACCAGTGGATACTGTAGTGACCCGTTTTATTACTCATAATCGTACTATACTTTCATTGTGTAATTGTACTTTCATTTGTTTATTACTCTAAATCATGCATGTTAACAATTGATACTTTTTGTACTCGCTCGATTTTTGAATTGTTGATTGCTGCTATAATACACTATCGTATTCCTTCGCAAGTGCCTTTTGAATTACGTTGCGGATGTCGAGTAATCGCAACGTTAGGGCACAAATATAAACGCGAGGAAGTATTAGGATATGTGTATACGCTAGTTCAATCAAAATATCGCAGCAACAATACACAATAGAAGGAATATAGTAAAGTACAAAAAAGGAAGCCAATGTTAATATTTCAGGTAGCTAAGTATGTTAAAAGAAGGAGTTCACTATAGAATACAAAATAAGAGAGAAATAAAAGAGTATGAAATTATGTTGTTAATAACAGAGCAAGTCACAGGTTTCACGCTTAACATTGTCTCTGTCGCTTAGAACACGGGCCAAGTATGGTATCGTTGAGTTCCTGTACTTGGTTGTACGAGCATAGATTCTTTTATACTGATTTCTGGTTTTACTTGATGAGATACAAGGAGAGAGTTGGGAATAGAGGGGGTGTTGGGGGTCTGAGAGTATGATTTTAGACCATTTTTCGCATGTATTCAGATGCCTATCAACTAAAGTAGTGACGAGCAGACTGAGATTTTCCCCACTAGTCCTACTAACTACCTTCAACATCCTTCTCAGGATGGTATAGTCCTTTTTCAGTAGACCAGGAAAGACTAACGGGGAGCAGTAAAGTAGAATAGGTAAGATACAAGAGTTGACAAATACAGAACATTTTCCTAGAACAAAGCATCCACTGGCCCTGACGTATTTTACGCATGGTTGTGTGGTCAATCCACCTCCATATTGTCCATAGAGTCAGTTCCAGCGGATCGCCTTTACGTAAATAATCTTTTCAGCTGCCTGTGAGCATTCTCAACTCTGTTGTTAGTATTGTTCCCCATGGTGATGGCGAACCGGTTGCACGATGCAGCCCAATATTTCCTTGCTCTTAGCCAGTACCTTCTAATGTAAGCAACAGTCTCAGTGTCTATAATACTAATGAGATTTAGATAAGTCCAAAACCTTTGGCAATGTATTCTGATTTGTTAACCTACCTGTTGTAACTGCGCGTGTGCGCCATTCGATACAACCACTTTTTAACAAGTTGATTTGGTAACTGTTTTCTCTATGGTAGTTAATAGGAATGCAGCTTACCTTCCTTCGGAATGCCTGGCATACATGGAAAAGACATAAAACAATAATGCATCTAGGGAATTCCTCCTTTAAAGCGTTCATCTGTGCAGTTGCACAGTCGACAGTAAATGTTAGTGTTTTGGATGTCTCAGTCATAAATCTCTTAAATGTCTGCAATATCTCCTTGATATCTGCAGACGTTTCTCTCCTAGTCAGAGCAAACAAAACAGTCCTTCGTCTTCCGAAGCCATCAGTCACAACAAACTGATATAAAGGCCATCTGTAATAAATTTGGAGGAGGAATTATCCCTTCTTGCACTGCAACTTACCCCATCTTATTCGTTTTGTAGGTACAATCAATTCCAACTACTTCTGGAAATTTATGATACAAGTTTATCATATCATTGCGAGCGAAAATAATTTTTGACACAAAGCCTGCGTTGTCCTGCAGAACACTAAGTGCACCTGTCTGTCTCAGTCGATGAAGCAGGTCTTCCAAACTACCGATTTCTCATGTGCTAAATCCATTACTTCATGGACATCAGTATTCCTTTCAATGAACGGTTGTATAACTGCCATTTCTTGTGATGATAACCGACGTCTAGATACATCGGTGGAAATGAAACTTGCTGTGCATGGATGGTTATGCACAGGGTAGGAACAAAACGTTCAGCATGACACCAGAGGCTCGAGAAGCCTTCCAGAATATTAAGTCAGCAATTGCAGACGCCACCATGCTAGTCCACCTTGACGTCCATCTTCCGCTTAGCATCTCAGTCGATGCATCTAACACAGCCATTGGAGCTGTTCTACAGCAACTGGTACATACTTCATGGATACCAGTTGCCTTTTTCTCCCGGAAGTTGTCCGCCGCTGAAGCGAGGTATAGCACCTTTGGCAGAGAACTCCTCGCCATATACGTGGCTATCAAACATTTTCGCCACTTTGTCGAAGGTCGGAAATTCACAGTGTTTACCGATCACAAGCCACTGACGTATGCCCTCCACACTACTACAGATAGATATTCCCCACGCGAACTGCGTCACTTGGATTATATCTCTCAATTCACTTCGGATATTAGACATATTTCGGGGGTTGACAACGCTGTGGCAGACGCCTTGTCTAGGATATGTACCATGTCGGCGCCACCAACCATTGACCTGAAACAAATGGCGCAACGTCAGCTTACAGAGTTAGATCTTGATAAGCTGTCGTCAAATACCTCCTTACATATCAAGCGTATACCGCTTGTTAATGGCGAGGGTACCATCCTCTGCGATCTGTCCACCGGTACCCCGAGACCCATCGTTCCACCTTCATTGCGCCGTACGGTATTTGATAGCCTCCACAACCTTTCCCACCCAGGTATCCGGGCAACGGACAAACTAGTGTCAGCTAGATTTGTCTGGCCTGGTATCAATCGCGACGTGCGTATCTGGGCACGTGCCTGTGTGCCGTGCCAACGAGCTAAAGTCCACAAACAACATCACTCCAGTGGGTTCCTTCTCCACACCCGATGCTCGCTTTAGCCACGTACATCTAGATATAGTGGGTCCTCTACCACCATCAAATGGCCACTGTTACTTGTTGACATGTGTCGACCGGTTCACTCGTTGGCCAGAAGCTATTCCCATCTCCGATACGACCGCGGAAACCATTTGCCGAGTGTTCATGGAACGCTGGGTAGCTCAATTCGGATGCCCATCTACGGTGACTACAGACCGTGGACAGCAGTTTGAATCAACCCACTTCAAGAAGCTCTTAGAGCTGCTGGGGTGCAAACGCATCCGAACAACCGCGTACCATCCAGCAGCAAATGGACTTGTAGAACGTTTTCACCGCCAACTAAAAGCTTCGTTAATGGCTACCGAGAATACTAAGTGGACTGAGTCTCTTCCCCTAGTGCTACTTAGTATCCGTTCCACGCTCAAAGCAGACTTACAGTGCACTTCCGCAGAGTTGGTGTTTGGTACCACCCTTCGTCTACCGGGTGAAATTATCTCACCTGAAAGTGGTGAGACAAGTGCTACGGATGTACAGTGTTATGCTCAGAACCTCAAGCGCCTTATGCAGCGCCTGCAACCAACTCCCACACGCACACAAAACAAAAGAGTGCAAGTAGATGCTAGACTCGATGACTGTACACACGTTTTTGTGCGTTGCGACGCCGTTCGTAGACCCTTACAACCTCCTTATGATGGACCATTCAAGGTCGTTAGTAGGAAAGAAAAATTTTTTGTTATTGATCGACTTGGCCGTCAAGACACCGTAAGTGTCGACAGACTTAAAGCGGCCTACATTGAAGAATCTGTACCCCTCACGCCTACACAACCAGCAACTACGCCCACACCCACACCCCAGCCAAGTGTTATCGTCCAAAATCCTACTAAGCCTAGCAGTTCTCTGGATGAGACAAGTAAAGCACCGGTTACACGCTCTGGCCGGCGTGTACACTGGCCTAAACGATACTGTGAATTTGTTAACTAAACGCTTTTAATTACAAGAGTAACTCATACCTTCATGTCTTTTCTCACGTTACATTCATTTTTCATGATATTTACTCTTTTGGGTTTCGTTTGTGGGCAGTAGCCACTTTTTCATTTACTAATCCTGTTAGATTTCTTTCTCGTTACAGTGTTCTAACATTTTATTTTTGGCGTTGCACTCGAACCGCTAACTATACCAGTCCATTCCATTTTTTTTAAACAAATGGTGATTGTACTTATTCATAGCTATTGGTTGTACACACACTTCTCTGTACCTTGCATAAGTTTTCACAGTGTTAGCGATTCCCCTTGTTTTATTTCAATTTGGCGTACCACTCCCATGTTACACTAGTTCCTTCGCATTTATTCCTCTTAAGTTTTTGTTAACACCTTATGCTGATTTTTAAATCTTAACCTCTTCTTCTATTCTTTTCTGTTGCTTTTACTTTATTCCTCCTAATACGCTGGTATATTGATTGCCTTTGGTGTTACTACTAGTTTTAGTTGATGAAGAAGGATGGAGCATTAGTCTAAGAGGAAACTTAGACATAATGAGCCACCTTCCCGTTATAACAACGTGGGTAACGGAGGTAAACCATCACACCTCCACATAACCCAGCTCGTAATAGTATGTCGTAAAAAAAAACTCAATAAATAAATAAAATAAGAAATAAAAAAAGATAAGTAAAAATAAATAAACGAAGTTTAAAAAAAAAATCGCACCAAGGCACCAGCGTTATTCCACGAGTGTTGGGAGTCACCATACGACAATGGAATGGACTGGTATAGTTAGCGGTTCGAGTGCAACGCCAAAAATAAAATGTTAGAACACTGTAACGAGAAAGAAATCTAACAGGATTAGTAAATGAAAAAGTGGCTACTGCCCACAAACGAAACCCAAAAGAGTAAATATCATGAAAAATGAATGTAACGTGAGAAAAGACATGAAGGTATGAGTTACTCTTGTAATTAAAAGCGTTTAGTTAACAAATTCACAGTATCGTTTAGGCCAGTGTACACGCCGGCCAGAGCGTGTAACCGGTGCTTTACTTGTCTCATCCAGAGAACTGCTAGGCTTAGTAGGATTTTGGACGATAACACTTGGCTGGGGTGTGGGTGTGGGCGTAGTTGCTGGTTGTGTAGGCGTGAGGGGTACAGATTCTTCAATGTAGGCCGCTTTAAGTCTGTCGACACTTACGGTGTCTTGACGGCCAAGTCGATCAATAACAAAAAATTTTTCTTTCCTACTAACGACCTTGAATGGTCCATCATAAGGAGGTTGTAAGGGTCTACGAACGGCGTCGCAACGCACAAAAACGTGTGTACAGTCATCGAGTCTAGCATCTACTTGCACTCTTTTGTTTTGTGTGCGTGTGGGAGTTGGTTGCAGGCGCTGCATAAGGCGCTTGAGGTTCTGAGCATAACACTGTACATCCGTAGCACTTGTCTCACCACTTTCAGGTGAGATAATTTCACCCGGTAGACGAAGGGTGGTACCAAACACCAACCTTCTAAGGGGGGGATAACCTGTAGTGTACATTGTACCTTTGAACTTTTGTTTGAATGAACGCAACCTGACATGTTTAACCCCACTTGCGCTTTGTACTCCGGTTCCTCCTGTACGGTTACTGTCTCGCTCTCTCGCTGTACTTTCACCTAGTACACTCTACGAGCCGACAACCGTCTCACATCCAGATAAGTGTGTACTTTTTATTTCTTATCAAATTCCATATCTCTTTGTGTAAATACAATTCCGGTCCAGTTACACTTGCCATTTCGAGTCTTCTAACTTTGATTCCGTTCTTTAGTACTTGCACGTAGGCAGAGTACTAATTAAGGTCATAAACGGTGAAGGAGTCTGTAAGAGCAGTTATTGTTAGGTCGAAGTAAATTCCAAGTCTAACTCTTACAGATTAACAGGGGCACGTCGTAATCTTACAGTTGTTTGCGTTTCATTTGCTAGCAAACTGTCCAACCTTCTGGTGAACTCTGCTACTTCCCGCAGTGCAGCATCCGGATTTCTTTGGTTCAGAATGTTGAGACGACGTCTTAAACGTTCATAAGCATTTCGAAATGCGTTGTTTGGTTCCGGTGTTAAGCGGATGGCGCGCGGAATGTTGTCCGTCGTGTTATATTGACGTGTCCACCTGTCACTATTTCTCAGAATATCTAAGAGTAACAATTAAGGAAATGGAACTTACCACAGGTTAGATATGAGTTTAAGAAAGCCTCAACGACATGAGCACATGGCAAACTGTATGCACAGTATGTCCAACATGTGCATTTCGCCCCATCCCTGTTTATGAAGAAGATGTGACCAACTTTTGCGTAATTAACCGAAGTGGAAGATATTGAATGGAAGAAGAAGGATCGCCTTTGCATGTCTAAGAAAACTTTCTTGGCAGCAAAGGGTGTGAGACGCCGTAATATAGGCTGCAGCGAAGTATATACCTAGGAAAAATCGTAAATTATCTTCAAACTTACATCGTAATTGTAGTATTTAATAGTAATAATAATAATTTGCTTTATTCCAGAAACAGTACTAGTGGTACAGTGTGGAATTTTCAGCACAAATCTACAATATTTGCATCTAATTTTACCGACATTTAAAATAAGTATTAAACAAACAAACAAAAAATAAATCTGAAGACACCAACAGCAAAAAAACAAAAAAACAGGATAAACACAAAATAATTATGAATGCAAAAAAGTACCAGAGTCTACCAAGGTCTAATGCAGTGTTTGTGGTGGTAGTGTGAGTAATCCTGAATAATACAAAATTTTTTAAGGTGGTGACTATGGCGTTCACAAACAATGATTGTCAGTTTACTATTGCCGAAAAGTATAGAAAATAAGAAAAAAAGACACCCACAAAACTAATAATTACATGATGGTTATGACAGGACAATTTTGTAATACTCATAGTGCTAATAGAGTCGGAACCAGTGGATACACAATAGAAGGAATATAGTAAAGTACAAAAAAGGAAGCCAATGTTAATATTTCAGGTAGCTAAGTATGTTAAAAGAAGGAGTTCACTATAGAATACAAAATAAGAGAGAAATAAAAGAGTATGAAATTATGTTGTTAATAACAGAGCAAGTCACAGGTTTCACGCTTAACATTGTCTCTGTCGCTTAGAACACGGGCCAAGTATGGTATCGTTGAGTTCCTGTACTTGGTTGTACGAGCATAGATTCTTTTATACTGATTTCTGGTTTTACTTGATGAGATACAAGGAGAGAGTTGGGAATAGAGGGGGTGTTGGGGGTCTGAGAGTATGATTTTAGACCATTTTTCGCATGTATTCAGATGCCTATCAACTAAAGTAGTGACGAGCAGACTGAGATTTTCCCCACTAGTCCTACTAACTACCTTCAACATCCTTCTCAGGATGGTATAGTCCTTTTTCAGTAGACCAGGAAAGACTAACGGGGAGCAGTAAAGTAGAATAGGTAAGATACAAGAGTTGACAAATACAGAACATTTTCCTAGAACAAAGCATCCACTGGCCCTGACGTATTTTACGCATGGTTGTGTGGTCAATCCACCTCCATATTGTCCATAGAGTCAGTTCCAGCGGATCGCCTTTACGTAAATAATCTTTTCAGCTGCCTGTGAGCATTCTCAACTCTGTTGTTAGTATTGTTCCCCATGGTGATGGCGAACCGGTTGCACGATGCAGCCCAATATTTCCTTGCTCTTAGCCAGTACCTTCTAATGTAAGCAACAGTCTCAGTGTCTATAATACTAATGAGATTTAGATAAGTCCAAAACCTTTGGCAATGTATTCTGATTTGTTAACCTACCTGTTGTAACTGCGCGTGTGCGCCATTCGATACAACCACTTTTTAACAAGTTGATTTGGTAACTGTTTTCTCTATGGTAGTTAATAGGAATGCAGCTTACCTTCCTTCGGAATGCCTGGCATACATGGAAAAGACATAAAACAATAATGCATCTAGGGAATTCCTCCTTTAAAGCGTTCATCTGTGCAGTTGCACAGTCGACAGTAAATGTTAGTGTTTTGGATGTCTCAGTCATAAATCTCTTAAATGTCTGCAATATCTCCTTGATATCTGCAGACGTTTCTCTCCTAGTCAGAGCAAACAAAACAGTCCTTCGTCTTCCGAAGCCATCAGTCACAACAAACTGATATAAAGGCCATCTGTAATAAATTTGGAGGAGGAATTATCCCTTCTTGCACTGCAACTTACCCCATCTTATTCGTTTTATAGGTACAATCAATTCCAACTACTTCTGGAAATTTATGATACAAGTTTATCATATCATTGCGAGCGAAAATAATTTTTGACACAAAGCCTGCGTTGTCCTGCAGAACACTAAGTGCACCTGTCTGTCTCAGTCGATGAAGCAGGTCTTCCAAACTACCGATTTCTCATGTGCTAAATCCATTACTTCATGGACATCAGTATTCCTTTCAATGAACGGTTGTATAACTGCCATTTCTTGTGATGATAACCGACGTCTAGATACATCGGTGGAAATGAAACTTGCTGTGCATGGATGGTTATGCACAGTTTGGTACTTTTTTATCCTGTATATGTTGGATTTGCGCCGTACTATAATTATTGATTGACATGAAGTACTTTTGAACCTTGAAATTTTAAAAATTTACATAGACAGTCGAGTTCCCCTCTGTTCCTAAAGCCAGCACCTCGGGGAGCACGTTTACTTCCAAAAGTGCATTTAAACGTCACATACTTGTATTGCATGGGACCGGATGGATCTTTTTTACTTGAATCAACCCGATACCATGTGTTTGATTCTTTTCAAAGGAATAATGAACAACTTAGTACCTTCATAAATGCATCTAAAGCTTCCTTAAATTGCATCCATGTATAAAATACACAGCAGAGCATTATCTTTTTGAATATAGCTGTTACATCACACAATATACATGACACGTTCCGTGAAGTAGACGCAGTAGAAGTACTTTGCAACATCATTTAATGGTTCTAACAATTCCTAACGTACACAACACAATGATTTCAAGTAAATGAACAACAGTATGTATTTCATTGCTTATATACCACTGTTGTGACCTAGGAAATTAACTTTATTCATATTGATCTAGTATGCGCAATTCCCACAGGTCACTAAACTGAAAACTAAAAAAAGTAGATCAGTTAATACATATATATCCTAATTAAAGACACATTAAATGTTTAGAAATTGTAGTTGAATTCTATTCCCCTAGTAACCATACATCCTATTTTGGACTTAAAATAAATGCATCAAAATTATTGTTAATTTACATTCACTTACTTACACTTACATCCAAATAGCGTGTGACTATCACACTACACTCACACCAAAACAATTAACACGCCATTATATTATGGTAAGTAAGGCTTTAAATTAAACTAACTGTAAATTTCCGTGTCAAAATAAAGATTGCCGCTTTAACTTATATTTTAGACCAATAAGAAGCCAGCTAGCCAACAGCCAAACCAAAATCTGCCTATATCGATTTTCGCTCAATTGTTGAATTTTGACTACTGCAGAAATACGCGTTCGTACTCCTTCTTTCGATGAAAGCGAAAATAAGGATGGGGACGTGGAATGTTCGTACAATGTACGAAGCTGGGAAGGCTGCTCAGGTAGCCGCAGAAATGAGGAGATATAGAATAGAAGTGTTGGGAATCTGCGAGAGCAGATGGAACGGATGTGGAAGGAGCCAACTATCAACTGGAGAGACAATAATCTACTCCGGTCACCCAGAGGACAATCACGAGCACACCGAGGGAGTAGCCATCATGATGTCACCAACAGCGGCTAAAGCTCTCATGCAGTGGGAACCAATCTCCTCCAGGATAATGACAGCCAGGTTCAACTCAAAAGGAAAAAAGGTTACAATCATTCAGTGCTACGCGCCTACAAACGCCTCAGAACATGAGAAGAAGGAGGATTTCTACAGTCAACTACAAACAGTAATGGACAACGTCCCAAAGAGCGATATCAAAATCCTGATGGGTGACATGAATGCGAAACTGGGAGGAGACAATACAGGAAGAGAACTCACCATGGGTCGTGAGGCCCTCGGTGAAATGAACGAAAATGGTGAACTATTCTCAGACTTCTGCGCCTTCAATGATTTGGTGATTGGTGGCAGTGTGTTCAAACACAGGGATATACACAAGGCAACATGGATTTCACCAGATGGACATACCAAAAACCAGATAGACTTCATTTCAATCTCAAGGAAGTGGAGACGGAGCCTACTGGACACAAGATCGAGGAGAGGAGCAGATGTGGGTTCAGACCACTATCTGGTACAAGGGACTTTCAAGGTGAAGCTGAAAGCCTCGAGGATACCTGGAGATAGGCCACAATGCAAGTTCAACACTCACAAACTGAAGGACACAATCACACAGGACATTTTCACTGCAACTGTCAGAGCAAAGCAGGAAACACTACGTGGCACCACTGAGGAATCATCCGTGGAAGACCATTGGAACTCTCTGAAGGTAATTTTCAACGAAACGTGCTCAACGGTTTTAGGAAGAAAGAAGAAACAAGACAAGGTATGGCTCTCAACGGACACTTGGAAGCTAATAGAGGAGAGGAGAATGGTGAAAGAGAAAATGATTCAATGCAAAGATGGACAAGAGAAAGAGACGCTGAACTCAACTTACACAGCACTGGACAAAGAAGTGAAGAAGAGTGCCAGGAAGGACAAAAGACAATTCTACGACAACCTGGCTACTGAAGCTGAGAAGGCAGCAGGCAAAAGGGACATGAGGACACTATATCAGATAACCAAGTCTCTATCCAGGAAGAGATCAACACAAGTGAAACCTATAAAAGACAGCCAAGGGAACCCAATTACCAAAGAAGAAAGACAGATTAAACAATGGGCGGACCACTTCAAAGGACTCTTGAACCGACCACCACCTACAACCCGTCCAGTAATACCAACAACAGCACGTACACAACTGCAAGTTGACACCAATCCTTCAACGAAAACTGAAGTCATGAATGCAATCAAGCTTCTGAAAGCTGGAAAAGCAGCTGGACCAGATGGACTACCCCCGGAAGCACTGAAAGCGGACCCAGAAACGACAGCAGAGATGCTGACTCCATTATTGCAAAAGATCTGGAAAGAGGGAAAGGTGCCTACTGACTGGAGGAAAGGTTACCTGGTGAAACTACCAAAGAAGGGCGACCTGGGACTCTGCAAGAACTGGCGAGGAATCATGCTCCTGTCGACGCCAAGTAAAATCCTGAGTCGCATCATCCTGGAGAGAATCAAGGACGCGCTGGATACAGAACTCCGACCAGAACAAGCTGGATTCAGGAAAGGCAAATCATGTTCTGACCAAATTGCAACTCTACGCATTATCATCGAACAAAGCATGGAATGGCAATCAAATCTCTACCTCAACTTCATAGACTTTGAGAAGGCCTTCGACAGCGTTGACCGCGAAGTAATTTGGAAACTACTCGAGTACTACGGCGTACCGCAAATATTCATCAACCTTATTCAACAACTGTACGACAACGGCACATGTCAAGTGATCCACAACGGAAAACTCAGCGAAGCGTTTGGAGTAAACACAGGAGTCAGACAAGGGTGCTTATTATCACCAATGATATTCCTAATTGTGGTGGACTGGATCATGCGTCGTCAGACAGTGGGAAACGAGAAGACAGGGATATCCTGGACCGACGTGAAGAACCTAGAAGACCTGGATTTCGCGCGTGGATGATTTATCTTTGATGTCACACAAAATCGAAGACTTACAAGCAAAAACCGACAAACTGGTCGAAGAAGCAGCAAAGACTGGGCTGCAGGTGAACATAGACAAGACGGAGGTTATGAAAATAACCAACCAACAACAGCAGCAACATCCAGTGCCAATCACCATCAACGGGAGGGATTTGAAAGAGGTTACTTCTTTCACTTATCTAGGGAGCATTGTCTCAACCACAGGAGGAACGGACGAGGATGTCAAATCGAGAATCGGGAAGGCGAGAAACACATTCATCAACTTAAAACCAATCTGGAAATCTTCGTCACTCACCATCAACAACAAAATTCGGATTTTCAATACAAACGTCAAGTCAATTTTGCTTTACGGATCAGAAACTTGGCGGGTCACCAAGAATATTTTCAACAGGTTGCAGACCTTTATCAACAACTGTCTTCGCTCCATACTGAAGATTAGATGGCCAGAAAGAATCACAAACAAGAAGCTATGGGAACAAACGAAACAGGAACCAATCGCCCAACAAATATGCAGGAGGAAGTGGAGATGGATTGGACACTCGCTTAGGAGGCCGTTGAGTGACATCGCGCGTCAAGCCCTCGAGTGGAACCCGAAAGGGAAGCGGCGAGTGGGACGTCCAAGGGTGACATGGAGGAGATCGTGTGAGGAGGAGATGAAACAGTATGGAATAACATGGACGCAAGTGAAAAGAACGGCAGAAGACAGAAGCAAGTGGAGACGTGCAGTTGAAGCCCTATGTTCCACTAGGAACCCAAGGGAACAATAATAATAATAATAACTCCTTCTCAAGTGCCTCTTGATTTACGTTGTGGATGTCGAGCAATCACAACATTAGGACACAATAATAAAAGCGAAGAAGTACTAGGATATACGTGTATGCTAGTTTGGTCAAATAGAGCCCGACATATGTACCATCAAGCTGATACTCTCGACATCGGTGGAGATGCCTGAAATCGACAGTTTGCGATTGCTATTTATCAATCTATGGCGATTGCAGTCAACTAACAATTCGTAGAGCTGAAGAAAATCTGTCCCAATAATAGGAAAGGTTATATCAGCAGTGACGAACTCCCATTCAAACGGTATATTGTAACCAAAATCAAGCTTTTGTCTGCTAGTTCCAAAAATTTTTATAGTAGAGTTGTTCGAAGCCTTAAGTACTAATGAAGAATTTGGCTGTAGGCGTTCGCTGGATGTTGGGGGAACTACACTAACTTCTGCCACGGTATCTACCAGGAATTGTGCTCCCACTATTTTATGTCACCCTGAAGAGATGACTGTGGGACAGGTGTTGGCCAGCAACCGCAGTCGTCACCGAGCGCCGGCCTTTTCATTTCCCGACGCCATAGGTTGCTGGAAAGCACATGGTTGCATGCACCATTTAGTCTGTACGCCAAATTTCCGATGATAGCAGCATATAGTCTGTTATGAGTTGTACTTACGTTTACTGCGTGAACGACTACACTGTCTTCTGTATGATGTACTGGGTTGTCTACTTAAACCTCATCGCCAATAATTACCCGGTCAGAACGTCTATTTTAAGTTCTAGTGCTTCTATGAGTTCGTCTGATGATTTGTCAAGTACGGATGTAACTTGTGGAGGCATCCGCTCGTACATTCTGTCAGCAATTCCTGCTAACTTATCTGTCTTCCTCTCCAAACGCTAATACCTGCTGAATGCTGTGGGGTTGTAGTGAGAGCTGTCTGCTAGCCAAAATTGGTAGACGGTAATTTACGTCAATGTTTACGTCCCAAATCTTGGTCATGAGAAAAAAAGAACAAAGACTTTGCGTGGGCGTATACAATTCGCAGATAGCTGATCTGACCTTCAAAGAAACGGCCACAAAGAGAAGACAGATTCACTTTCAGAGAGAAAACACCGAATCAGAAAACTATGCTAAAATCTCTCCTAATAATAACCTATAATAATGTTCATAAAAATCTATAAATATCTGTTGGTTTTCGCTATAAACGATCTGTTGCCTGGCCCTTGTCTTCTGTCGTTACAGAGTAACCACCGTAGCCACAACTGATAGAAAAACCCGTTGTCTACCTTCCGACCTCTTAATATGTTACACATATGTCTTTGGAGTTGGGAAGGTGTTCTATCACCCAGACTAATATTGCTGAGCAGCTGATCAATAGCTTTCTGGTCTGATAATGAAGCAATCTTAATAGCCTGCTTTGAAACATCGTACGAAGTCTCTGGATCTGGATTTATCAGCGTTTCCCGTACTTTCTCTGCTACGTCGTCGGGCAGGATGGAGCTTGTGTAGCCAAATTTTGCAGTCTGAGAAGTGACGTGGTTAGCTAAGAAGTAGTGTTCTGGGTGAGTGGACCACATATAGGGATCATTAGATTTAAAAGGTGGTCTAGAAATGGTAACTACACCCACAGAACCTGTGCTCGAAGTGTTGTTATCAGTATCAAATGGCATTACAAAAGTGTGGAGAAACAATATATATATATATATATATATATATATATGTTAGCAAAAATTGAGAACAAGCGCAACAGAATATAAGCATGTTCAAACATGTCCAAAAGTGGTCTGCTTACCATAATGGAGTTGCACTCTACCACAGTGACCAAGTTTTATACTTGTTTTTTTCAACAAAAATGTCAGCAAATACATATCCAAATGTGATGCAGTTATCAAAGTTAATACAATAGCAATAATGAGTGAATCCACTGTGCGTACTTCGAAATCATGAAGCCGATCAGCTATGTCGGGCTCTATTTGACCAAACTAGCATACACGTATATCCTAGTACTTCTTCGCTTTTATTATTGTGTCCTAACGTTGTGATTGCTCGACATCCACAACGTAAATCAAAAGGCGCTTGAGAAGGAGTACGAACGCGTATTTCTGCAGCAGTCAAAATTCAACAATTGAGCGAGTACAATGTATCAATTGTTAACACGCAATCTTTAGAATGATAAAGAAATCAAAGTCCAATTACATTGTGGAAGTATACTACGATGATGAATAATAAAATGGGTCACTACATCGTCAGGCAGAAGAAGTTGTTGCGTGTTCTATTTGACTAAATTAGCGTACACGTATTTCCTAGTACTTCTTCACGTTTATCAATGTGCGCAGACGTTGTGGCTACTCGACGCCCACAACGTAAAATCAGAAGGCACTTGTGAAGAGTGTAATCGTGTATTATAGCCGTAGTCAAATTTCAAAATTGTATCAAGGTAACGTTCAACAGTAAATTGACAAATGTTTACGAAGTACATATAAAATCGGTATGTGTAAACATATAATATGAGTATGCAAATTAGATTAAAAACGTATGTTTATAGTTGGTATGGGGGTACTACATAATTCCCCCACCAGAACACTGAAATATAAAAAAAATACATTTAAGTGTTCGACAAAAACATGCATCAGCGTAATATGCAGCAGAGATAGTACATAGAAAGCGATTTATTAAGCTGAAAAATGAGCAGTTTAATGCGGTTAATAAGGTCGATATTAAATGCGATAATAAAAGAAAAAATAGGATTGATAATCGTGGTAGAATATATAAGGAATGATACAATCGGCCGGGGATCTGCAATCTGTAGACGGAAACGATACGTGAATATTAAGCGCTATATGATTAAATGTAATAATACAGGGAATATCGATGTTAAAATAGTAGTGACGTGATTGACGTATGAAAATATTAATCAGTTAAATGAGTAGTTAAATGACAATTACGAATAAAGATAATAAAAATGAAAATTCGTAGTAAGTTATATTTTGATGATTTGCACATAACGTTTAGGCCAATGAACTCTCCTACCAGAGCGTGTAGTTTTCATAGGTTTCTCTGGCGACGTTGAAGCTTGCGTGGATGTAGCTGTTGGCACGTCGTTCAGCTGGTCTTTATCGTTGGCTTCGAAATCGTCGATGAATGCTGGTTTGACTCTGTCGACACTGATGGCTTCTGCTTTATTCAGTCGTTCTATCGTGATAACTTTATCATTTCTATTTAGAACTTTGAATGGGCCATCATAAGCGGGTTGAAGTGGTCGTTGTACACCCTCTCTCCTGACAAAGACGTGAGTGCAATCTGTCAGTTGTTGCGGGATGTATGACGTTCGTTCCTGCTGGCGTGGAAGTGATATCTTGAGCTCGTTCATGTGTTGTTTTAGCTGGTGCACATAACCAGTCATATCTTGTGGAACTTGGTTACCTGGGGTGAAAAATTCTCCTGGTAGTCGTAATGTTGTTCCATAGACTAGTTCGGAAACACAGCAGCCAATATCTTTCTTTAGAGCAGATCGTATACCAAGCAGTACCAGTGGGAGTTTGGTTGACCAGTCGTTTTGAGTCAAAGAAACAGCGAGCGCAGCTTTGAGTTGCCGATGAAGTCGTTCAACCATACCGTTGGAACTAGGATGGTAGGCGGTTGTTCGTATTCGTTTAATGCCCAGTAATTCAGTTAGCTGGTTAAAAAGTCGGCTTTCAAACTGAGCACCTCTGTCCGTAGTGATAATGGATGGGACACCAAAGTTAGCTATCCAGTTTTCGACCAAAGCTTTAGCTACCGTTTCAGCGGAGACGTCGGCTATTGGAACTGCTACAGGCCAACGAGTGAATCTATCGATGCAAGTTAGAATATAGTTGAAACCATTGGAAGGAGGCAGTGGACCAACTATGTCTACATGTATATGTTCAAATCTAGAGTCGGGGTTAGGAAAGCGACCAAGTGGTGCATTAGTGTGACGGTTGATTTTGACTCTTTGACAAGACAAGCAATTTCGTGTCCACTTCTTAACATCGCTATTAATGTTCGGCCATATAAATCTTTCTTTTATTAGTTTGATAGTAGCGCTGACACCGGGATGAGACAAGTTATGTAACTTCTCGAATACTGTATGTCTCATAGCTGCTGGAACGAAGGGTCGATATTTACCCGTAGAGGTGTCGCAGATTATTTTTGTCGTGCCAAAAGGAATTGCGTCTAGTTTTAAAGATGTTGTTTTAGAAGACATGATCTTTTTTAGTTCGGCATCATCTCGTTGTAAGTTTGAGAGACGTTCGTAGTCGATGTCTGGGCATACAATGTTGTCAATGTGCACACGTGATAAAGCGTCTGCCACTTCATTGTTTTTACCCTTCACATGTCGCAGATCGGAGGTGAACTGAGATATAAACTCGAGATGTCGTAGTTCACGCGGAGAGTAGTTATCCTGTTTTGCTGATAAGGCTTTCGTTAGAGCTTTATGGTCTGTAAAGACAGTAAAAGCTGTACCTTCCAGCATATGTCGAAAGTGCTTGATTGCTAAATAAACAGCCAATAACTCTCTACCAAAAGTGCTATAGCGGCATTGAGTAGGATTCAGTCGTTTCGAAAAGAATGCAAGAGGTTGCCATTCGCCGTGTACGTGCTGTTGTAAAACTGCCCCGATGGCAACGTCTGAAGCGTCTGTCATGAGAGACAGAGGGGCGTCATTTTGGCGTCTGACTAAGAGTGTCTTGTCATTTAACAATTGTTTGACATTTTCGAATGCTTTAACAGCTTCTGCGGGCAAATGGAATGAACGACTATGTCCACGTAAGCAATCGGTTAATGGTTGTAAAGCTTTAGCACAGTTCGGAATAAAACGCCGGTAAAAATTAACGAGACCCAAAAATCGCCGTAATTTCTTAAAAGAATCTGGTAATGGATAATCTTTGATAGCTTGTACGTCATCAGGGACTGGTCTGATTCCTTGGCTATCGATTAAATGACCGAGGAATTTCAGTGAGGTCTTACCAAATTCGCATTTGTCTAAGTTGATAGTCATGCCGTATTGGTTAAGTCTTTCAAACACAGTCTTCACATGTTTCAAATGCTCGGCTTCGTCTGCACTTGCAATTAGTAAGTCGTCGATGTATGCGTAGACGAAAGGGAGACCACGGAGTACTTGGTCGATTAGGCGTTGAAATGTCTGAGCGGCGTTCATTAGTCCGAAGGGCATGCGTACGAATTCGTATAAGCCAAATGGTGTGGTAATGGCGGTTTTCGGAACGTCATCCGGGTGGATGGGGATATGATGATACGCTCTGACAAGATCGATTTTAGAGAAAACTTTAACATCTGGTAAGTTGCTAGCGAAATCGTGGATATGTGGTATTGGGTATCTATCAGGTACCGTTTGCTTGTTTAAAGCTCGATAATCACCACACGGCCGTATCTCACCAGAAGACTTTTTAGGTACCATGTGAAGCGGTGAAGACCAAGAGCTGTTGGACGGTCGAATAATACCAAGCTCTAGCATTTTATCGAACTCTGTTTTGGCGATTTTAAGTCGATGTGGGTCAAGGCGTCGGGGACGTGCAAAAACTGGTGGTCCAGTGGTTTTAATATGATGAACCACATGATGCTTCGGTTCTGTTCCTCGAAAAGAAGGTTGTAAAAGGTCAGGAAACTGATTTACCAAATTGGTATATGGAGATGCTGGTGTGCGTGTGACCATCAAGTTCAGTGATGATGCACGGCTAATCGTACCAGCAATGTACGTTTTATTGAGCGAATCTATTAGCTTGGGGCTTATCGGATCAACTAACAGTTTGTGTTGCTGTAGAAAATCGATACCGAGGATTGGGGATGGGACGTCTGCAATGATGAAAGACCAAGTGTAGGTATTCTTCAAACCAAAATCCAAAGTCATTCGTTTACTTCCATATGTAACAATACTGGACTGATTAACAGCTTGGAGCGTAACTGCTGGGTCAGGATGTTGACGTTCCTGTGTAGACGGAGGGAGAACACTCACCTCTGCTCCTGTGTCAACTAAGAATGTAGTACCGGTATTTTTATCTGTTACATAAAACAAACGACTGTTAGATCGTAGATTGCCAACAGTATTTTTTACACATGACGATATATCTTTTGGTTTAGTCTGAAAGTTGCAAGGTGAACGGCACCGTCGTGCATTGCTTCCATAACTACGGTGATACCAGCAAATATTATCGCGATGTCGTGACGTGCTAGGGGATCGAGAAAGACGTCGACGAGACGAGCTTCTAGAACGGCTTGGTTGTGTGCGTGTGGTCAGTTTTGCTAACTGACTCAGTAAGGTGTCGACTTTGTGTTCTAGAGTCTGTATTCTATCGTGAGTGTCTGGTATTCTGCTAGTGGAAGCGACAGATTGAGGTGTTGACCTCTCGTACATGCGATCCGCGATTTCGGTGAGCCTTTCTATGTCAATGTCGTCGTCTCCGAAAGCAAGAACCTGCTGGATGTTTGCGGGAAGTCGTCGTAGCCATATTTGGTAAAAGAGACGTTTATCGATTTCTCTTCCGGCAACTAGGCTTTGCATATGCCTCATGAGTTGAGATGGGGTTTTATCACCTAACTCAACATTGCTTAACAGGCGATCGAGTGCTTGCCTATCTGAAAGCGAAGTGCATCGCAGTACCTCTTCCTTCAACTTGTCGTAAGGCGCTTCTGTGCTGGGTTGAACGATGTATTGCCGTACCTGCTCGGCGACTTCGTCTGGTAGTACTGTACTCAAAATGCCAAATTTAGCTGTCTGTGACGTGAGCTTATTGCTAGCCAAATAATGTTCCAGTCGTGCAAACCAAAGATGAGGGTCTCTGGGCTTAAAAACTGGTACAGTAAGAGAAATAGTACTAACAGATCCCAGCTCTAAGTTATCAGAGGTATTGGAAGACATGTTACAATTCGTAAAAAAATGGTTTAAGAGTAGCAAAATAGCAAAATTTGTGCACAATAAGAATATGGCAAAACAGAAAAACATGCAATGCAGGTGCTTACCACAAATTACTGCAGGTTGTGCTATGAGCAAACACAAGAATGAGTTCGAATTGTTTAATAAATATATAAATCCGCGAAAGTTAGAGTTTTAATAATCCAGCAAGTGTACGACGCGTCGAGGTCAAAAAGTCGTCGTCGTCGGAGTCAGCAATTTGTCGTCGGGCTCACCAATTTGTTGCGTGTTCTATTTGACTAAATTAGCGTACACGTATTTCCTAGTACTTCTTCACGTTTATCAATGTGCGCAGACGTTGTGGCTACTCGACGCCCACAACGTAAAATCAGAAGGCACTTGTGAAGAGTGTAATCGTGTATTATAGCCGTAGTCAAATTTCAAAATTGTATCAAGGTAACGTTCAACAGTAAATTGACAAATGTTTACGAAGTACATATAAAATCGGTATGTGTAAACATATAATATGAGTATGCAAATTAGATTAAAAACGTATGTTTATAGTTGGTATAGGGGTACTACAAAGTCACTTCATTGGACTTAATGCACGTACACGTGTAAGTATAAAAATTCCACGACACCATATTTGTCACTTATTTTATGTGATGAAAATTGTGACAGGCACGAACTAACTGACTAACTAACCTCCTTTGCGCCAGGAAATAAACCATTTCATCCGTCCTTATTCCACCAAGCTTAATTGTAATTGTTCTTCTTATATTTATAATCCCCGCACATTTTGTCTTTATTTATTTCCTCATAAGTGTGAACATCATTTAAGCTCTGTAATAATTGTTGCTTTTTGTCTTTCCCCTCACCATGCTGCTATATCAACGGAACATAACATTCAATAATCTACAACATGCTAAAATTTCGAAACTGTATCGACATTACTGATTGGAACAAACCCACTGTATGTATTACTATAGGTGTTATTCTCATTTTGTTCTCTGCATATTTTTGACTGTATTCCTACCGTAAATATGGCCAAATTCCTGTAGTTACTTTTGTGTATATTTTGAGTAAATCAGATGCAATATTGTGACAAATGCTGAGAGAACTCCACTCTGTATTATAAGTACTATTTTTTGGAATTAAGCAGATTGCTGTCAGCATTATTATTATTATTATTATTATTATTTTCTGAGATTTTTCTCCTCACGCAACACCTGTGCTAAATATTATGTTGTGGTTGAGATTTTGTATTTTGCAATACGAGCAGCATAAACGCTTATGAATGTTCTTCCGGTTTCATATGAAGAGGTATAAGGAGGAAAAAGTTGCAAATGAACAGGATGTTCGTTATCGGACAAGAAGACTTTAGCTAGCTTCTTGCAAGTATTAAAATGCCTGTCAACAACAATGTCAGTTAGTTGCGTCAAATGATACATACTGTTGCTGCTATATTTTGACTGAACTAGAATACACGTATATCTTAGTACTTCTTCGCGTTTATATTTGTGCCCTAACGTTGCGATTACTCGACATCCGCAACGTAATTCAAAAGGCACTTGCGAAGGAATACGATAGTGTATTGTTGCAGCAATCAACATTCAAAAATCGAGCGAGTACAAAAGGTATCAATTGTTAACATGCAAGATTTAGAGTAATAAACAAATCAAAGTACAATTACATAATGAAAGTATATTGCGATGATGAGTAATAAAACGGGTCACTACAATACCACTAACCCTGGTGACAATCTCCAAAGTGCTACATTATATAAGTTTGTCCCTTTTGAGAAGTCCATGGAAGAGTCAGGTTGATTTATACGCGGAGGTCTCAACTTCCCTTTGTAATAAGTCAAAAAAAGTTTTCTTACGAATCAATAAGATATCATATAGCCAATAAGCATTTTTGAGACGGAACTCATGTCAGGATAGGTAAATACGGAAGAACATTCAGACTCGGATTTATTCATTGAAGATAAAATGCTTGAAGCCTATGTTAATGCTTTCCTGATGGGTTTATGTACTTGTCTGAAGCCTTCTTTAATGAGTCAACTATGCGCTCTGACACCACTTCTGGCGGTCGGTTCCACGGGTTTATGACTCAGTAGGAGAACCAGTACTCCACGGCGATATATTTCCTCCATAGCTTTTGAACTCTCCTCCTATGTCCTTTGAGGTTTTCCAGCCTGGTGTGATGGAAATGAGAAAATAGAAGTCATTTATGTAGGCATGAATAAAATATAGACCATTAAGTCCCTGGTTCGTGAATGCTTAAAGTGTTTATGCGGTGTTGGTTAATCCAAATGGTGCACTAGTAGATTCAAATAGTCAGAAAGTGGTGGTAAAAGCATTTTTAGGAACACCATTCAATTCTGCGAGAATATGATAATAGGGTTAGTAAATATCGATCTTCGAGAAAATGTTGATGTATAGCAAGGAGCTTAACAAGTCATGTATACACCGCGTTGTGTATCCATCTGGTCTGCAGCCGCCCTTACATCTATTTGGTGAGCACTTTTAAGTGTGATGAGTATGGGGTTTTTGACGGTAGCATAATTCTGAGTTGAATATGTATGTCATATTCACTATTTCCTTACCACCAGTTTCGAGGTCGACTGGGCTTAGATGAACCTGGCTGGTGTTTCATAATAATGTAGTGTTATGTCATGTATGCTTGGGAGAGAGAGATTTCAGAAAGTAATCGGTGCTCTTTGGTTTGGGAAATCCCTCCGATGAAATATCATACTTGGAGGTACTGTCTGGTAAATTTATTGCCATTTTGATATTTCCAACATCTGTGAGTATACCTGAAATAGAAAGAGTATGACTGCAACTTCTGAGTCCAGAGTGTTTGGAGTCAACTAGCAACCCGTTGAAGAATGTCCGTTGTGACAATTAGAATTTTATATAAACACTGAGAGATTCTCAACTCAAACAGCACATTTAGCAGGAACTGTAAAAATCATTATTCTGGACTCTACAAGGGTGCAGGCGTTCGTTGCGTGTAAGCATGACCACAGTAACTCCTGTATCGGTATCTACAACAATCTGTGCCCCTATTTCCTTGGTATTAACGCAAGACGGAGAACTGTGTACTCTGTGCTCGTTGGTGACAACACTGTCATTTGGAGTGTTTATTCTCCGAAGAGACAGGCTGTTGAAATCTGCACTGTAATAAGTAACTGCCTTCCTGAATTTACGATGATGCCAGTATGTAAAATCTTAAGGTGAACTTCGTCGCTGACGTCTTAAATATCCGACTGATTGCTTTCGTAGATCTACCGTAAGTAACTTTACTGTTAAGGCGCCAACCTTCTGTTTTGTATCAATTAATAGGTTAGTTTGTGGCTAATCTTTGTCGGTAACAGTTCGTAAATGCGGCCAACAATGTAGACTAATTTGTCCCTGCGGATATCGCATTTGCTAGTAACTTGTTGCATATTCTTGGGGGGTCTGTGCTGCCATAGCTGATAAGATAATATCACATCAACACTTCTATTTTCAAACACGTTCTTCATCTTTTTCTCTCTCTCTCTCTCTGCACCAATGACGGGATCCTGTCTCCGAGAAACGCGTTGCTACGTAGTTGATCAACGTCATGTTGGTTAGACGAGGAAGGGACTTTTATTACTTCATTAATTTACAACATCATTTAGGGAGTCAGTTTCAGGTTTTAGTGAGTGCCACACATCTCTTGAAAATTCATCCAGTTGGACAGAATTAGTATTTCCAAATTTCACATTCTTAAAAGTGATATATATATATATATATTCATCAAGGAAATAATTTCCCAATCGACAGAACTACAAGCAAGTGTTAGTTGACTTAAAAGAAGGTACAGACAGATTGACAGCATCTGTTTAGGATAGTTTACAGGCAATAAACTGAAAAAGCAAAATAAAGGAGCATGGATGTGTAAGGTACTGATTGTGCTAGTGATTAGCTACACTAATGACAACCTTACTAGACGTGATATGCGTATTTACCCAAGGAATCAGTATACTACCTGACTTGTGAGTACTGATAACAAAACACAAATCAAAATCACTCAGCTATTTAGGAATGGCCTTTGACGACAGGTACATATAAATAAAGTAGAAAGTTAAGGGTATTTAGGGAAAGCATTGTACAGCTCACCTGGCTAGTATAGCTGAACTCTGGACCTTGAGTATGTGTGCGTATTAAGAGCATAAGGAAGGAGAGCGAAAACAGCGTCCGAACCTGGCCGGATACGTACGCGTTAAAACACAACTTAAGACACCCAAAACATCATCACGTCGTTTATTTAGTTAACGTTAAGTTGGTTCCGCTTGATCTATTCATTTTAGCCCCAGAATTCATTTTGGTGTCTTGGAAGGTGCAATGCACGTTAATGATACTGTTTCATTGTACTTTGGGAACAGAATAGCATGGAAAATAATCCGCATGAGCTGAATAATAGAATGCTTACACTGAGTAGGCAAAGTCACTGGGATTTAAATAAAACAAAACCCAGGATCCAGGTAGGTAGGTGATTCTCACAGCTATTTGAAGGATTAATCCTCGAAGAAATTCGGTTCCACTCCATAGTCCTTATTTATTCAAGGAAATGCAAAATATTCCTATATATTATGGATTGCTAGCCTGCTCAGTGAAGATATTCATCTCCTCTACATATTATTTCTCACAGTTGGGCTACTTTCGCAATATACTTCAACTTCTAGGCATAACCGATAGACCGTTTCTAAGTCGTTCTTTCTATCATTTTTATTTTTGGGTTGGTCTGGATGTATCAAGAAAATAACTTACTATTTACTTTTTCAGTCATTCCATAAACCACCCATACAGCAACACTGCAATCAGTTGCCTGTTATTGATGACTTTGAATTTTTACTGTAGCTGCATCTTTTCGTAGCAACAAATAGGACTTGACCGTTAACAACTGATATAATGGGAAAATGTATTTGGGTGTAGTTGTGGAGTTCATCTAACATTAATATCGTCTGATGGAATTAGAATATTTCCCAGTGACTCTAAACTATAGCGTAATTTCGACAGAAAAATTAAACTACTTACAATTGATCAGTAACCTCCCGCGTATAGTCAAAAATTTTCGTTGTTTCCTTCCCCTTATTGGCCTCTTTATTCGGATTATTTTCACCTCATTTTCCCTGAAATGTCCCCTTTTATGCCACACATTTGTCCGATTGGGTCTATATCGGACGCATCCACAGGAACTCGTCAAGGTCTTTATCAGGTGGTTTCGTTTAGATTCTTATTATTGTTTCCTTTAATTCCTAGAAAATCATAGGGCTTCAGCCATGCGTCTCCATTGTGTTCGGTTCTCTGCTAGAGTTTTCACCTGGCTCCAAGTCTGCCCATTTCTTCCTGCCTATTTGTTTCACAATCGGTTCCTGGTTGGTTCGCTCATTGCCAGAGATCTCTATTGCTGATCTCTTCTGGCCATTTGATCTTGAGTATTGAGCGAAGACAACTGTTAATGAAGGTCTGTAGTTTGTTTGAGATGCTCTTTATGACGCGCTGGCCAAGTCTTTGATCAGTATAGTGAGTAGCACAGACTTCACATTGGAGTTGAAAATCCGGATCTTATTTTTCATGCTGAGTGCTGTTGACCTCCACACAGACTTGAGAGTAGTGAAAGCTTGTCTTGCTTTTGCGATTCTTGCTTTGATATCCTCGTCAGTTCCGCCTGTAGTTGAAACAATGCTTCCCAGGTAGGTAGGGAAGGGAAGTCGCTTCTTTCAGAATCCTCCCATTTATGCTGATTGTTGTTGTTTAGGGCTGCTATTGTTTAGAGTCACCCAATGTAACATTAATTATAATTATCATAGCGCTTTATTTCAGACAAGATTAAAACACAAAGTACGGAGTTTACAGCGTATTTAGTTCCCGATCATCTACTCTTCACATCAGATTTACATGTAAAGTAATAATCTAAAGGATATCACATGTGACGTTGTGTTGTTGCATATGAAAAGAGATCGAATTCTCTTCATTTTCTCGTCATTCCCCCCCCCCAAAAAAAAACTGCACTGCGTTTTGTTTAAAGCTAAATTAAATGTGTGCGAATTCATGTAGTGATCAGTTGATGTAAGTGCTTGATTAAAACACAGGAAAATGCAGAAGAGTTTAAACATTTTGGTAGATGGAAATTCTGGTAGCCTAGTGATCCAAGCAGGTCATGATATGCCTTCTTTCGCTTTTGAGAGTTTTACTGAGCTACACAGTGCACACAAGTTCTTTTCAAAAACAATATGAAGTCACTTCTTGTAAGTTAGCGTTTTCGACCCATTTTAAAAATTCCGGTCAACTGTAATCTCTACACTTTAAAGTTATATAATTGAACAGTGATCTTTTACAGCTAACACGATTGCTTATCAGTAATTAACAGTACCTATCACATCACATTAATAGATATTATTATAGTTAGACAAGAGAGTAACAACTAGACTCATTCAAAAATCACCTCGACTGTTTTGAAGTTATTTACTTGTAGAATTTATACTACCATGTCTTTTACTGAAATAACACAGGTAAATATTGAATTGTTCAAGAGATACATTTAATTAAATTAATAATCCCCAATGAGACGTAGAAACAAAGAATTCAGCGAAGAAAATTCTGTTTTCGACGATTTCATTTTCATAGCTGTACAAGCGTATATATATATATTATACATCTGTTTTTGACTCAATACCTAGGGACATTTTGTTAAACAAGCCTACTGAAACTCAAACTGACTGTTGGGTTGTCAACTGGCTGCATTTTTTTATTTCTCAGGAAGAAAACACTACACTGTATGTTAGGGGAAGTCGTCCACTTCATCGCTAACTGAGGCTGGTAACCCTCAAGGCGCTATTTTTTCTCCTATTCGGTTTTCTTTCTTCTTGCATGACGTACCTCACTCTGATGATGAAATGAAATTTGGTAATTATGCGGACGATCTAAGTGTTTCAATGTCTGTTAACTCCCAGTTGGACTGTACTGAGATGAACAGCAAATGGTCTTCGTCTAATGGTCTTAAACTAAATTCTTCCAAATGTCAGACTGATAATTTCCGTTTCCGATGTAAAATTGATGATAGTGATATTGAAACCAAGTTAGACGTTGAATATCTTGGAGTAATTCTTTCTTCTCATCAATCCTGATCTTCCAATGTCTTAGCAATTTCTAAATAAAATATTTCGTCTGACATTTTACATTAAGAAGTTAAGGCACTCAGTTATAATTCAATCCCTCCTCCTTTTACAGTTTGTCAACTCGTCCATCTTACCTATACTTTCTTATTGTTCACTCTTATTCTTACCTGGATTGCTTAAAAAAGACTATGTCATACTTCATAGAACTCTGAAGACTGTAAGTAGGGCGAGTAACGGTATCCTATTCCATTGGGCCATATCGTTGACATTGTCGTTCACAGGCACTTGATTTCATGCAACAAATTTGCTAAAGGAATTCTGTCAGACTGTGAGCATCCACCGGAGCACCCGCAGCTCCAACCTTGTGTCTCCTCAGGTAAAACAAGAAGTCTTTCCAGAAGACTTTATGCACGTACGTCTAAGTATAAAAATCCAACTATACAATATTTGGCGGCACGGACTTTATGTGGTGAAAATAGTGTTAGGCATGAACTAACTAACTAACCTTCTTTGCACCAGGAAATAAACCATTTCCTCCATCCTTATAACATAAAGCTTTATTCTTATTGTTCTTCTTATATTTATAATCCTCTCAATTCTTTGTTTTTATTTGTCTATTTTTTCATAAATGTGAACATCATTTAAGCTGTGTCATAACTGTTAATTTTGCGTTTCCCCTCACCATGCTGCTATATCAACAGAACATTAGATTCAATAATCTATAACATGCTAGAATTTCCAGACTGAATCGACAATGCTGTTTGAAAAAAACTCACTGTTATTATTATTATTATTATTACTATTCTCAATTCGTACTTCGAATATTTTTGACTTTATATCGTAAATGTGGACAAATTACTCTGGTTAATTTTGTTTTAATTTTTAATTTTATTACTATTTTGAGTAAATCAGATGCAATATTGTGACAAATGCTCAGAATTCCATTCTGTATTACAAGTACTGTTTTTAGAATGAAGTAGATTACTCATATATATATATATATGTATATATATATATATATACATAAGAATTACAATAGACAAAAGCAATCAGTTTTCTTGAGTGTGTTTGTTTAAGTTTAACGGTGAGTGGGAATAATAAAGTGCGATAATATCGGTCTATAGGATTATTAGTCACAATTGTTTGAGTTCGTTATCAACACTATCTTCACTATAAATTCTCCGCACCCGCGTTCAGACCGATGTTTACAGTTTTTTCCCCACAGACAGAAAAAGGAATCTAATCCCTTCTGTCTCAGCACAAGTGTGGAGAATTTGTGGTGAAGCTGAACTCAAATAACTGAAAGAAGCCTTCATAGAGAACAGGTATCCATTACGGTTCGTAGAGGCCAATAGCAAAGTACGTGGGAGAAATACACTGATTGATAAGGTAGCTAGAAAAGTTTTGCACCTAAACCTAGAATTTAAGGGTGACACTGCGAGTGAAATACTTAAAATTCGTTTGACGAGATCATTCGGCAAAACGTTGTTTGCTGCCACTTTACGAATAACCTCTAGCCGTTCACTGGTGCACCTTAATGTCAAGGAAATGTTACCCCTATTGTCTAATTCCATGTGTATTTATATGTTCACCTGCCCTTGCGGAGCTAGGTACATAGGACGTTCATCGAGAAATATATATGCCGCCACGTTCGAGAGCACCTCCCAGTTTGGTTGAGCAAAGGAGAACGTGGAGGTATTAATTCATCGATATTGTAACATATTGTAGATACTGACCACGCAGCATCTGACACGTCGTTTAACATAGTCGACAAAGTTTGCCGAAAGGGACACGAATGCATCTGCTTTGTATAGCAGAGGCTTTGGCAATATATAAAACGTAAAGCCAGTACTTTTTGTACAAAAACAATTTGTACGATCTCTTTCGTTGCCGTGGTCTTGTTATCCTTCTTTATTCCGTGTTCCATTTTTGTTCTATTTCATTTTATCTAGTCTATCACTTTAACAACATTTCACTCACTCTACATTTCCATCACAGTATATTCACATTTCCGAATGTGCTTTATTTTTCGAACGAACGTTAGGCTGACCTATATTTATGCATTTAGTTATTCATTCATATATCTAATGAATTCAATTGTGACTCATAATCCTATACACCAATAATATCTCACTTTAGTAATTCCACTCACTGTCAAACTTTAACACACATACGATTGCACAGCTGTGAAAATGAAATCACAGTTGCATTTTTTTGTTTTTAAATATATTTAAGTTCTAATATTGCAGTCAGGGTTGTCAAGTCCTCATGTGATAATCATAGAGGGATCAGCCTGACGAACATAGTCTCTAAAATCCTAGGCTCAGTAATCATGCACAGACTAAGCCGAACTCGGGAGGAACAAACGAGGGAAAATCAAGCAGGCTTTAGGCCAGGTAGAGGGTGCACAGATCATATCTTCACTTTCCGACAGATCCTAGAACATAGACACACTTTTCGGCATCCAACAATTACCATATTTCTTGACTTGAATGTGGCCTTCGACTCCGTGGATCGAAAGGTACTATGGCAATGTTTGACTGTGAAGGGAGTGCCAAGAAAGTACATTGCACTAATCAAGGCACTCTACCCAAACTCACGTAGCCGTGTAAGGGCTTATGGGGAATTGTCATCTGAATTGATAACAACCAGTGGTGCCCGTCAAGGATGTCCACTTTCCCCTTTCCTGTTTAACTTCATCATAGATATGCTAATGGAGGTATCCTTAACTGAACTTAACGACTTAGGAATCGACTTGTTACCAGGGAATAGTCTTATGGACTTCGAATATGCAGATGACATAGTCCTGTTAGGGGAGGATGCCGACAAAATACAGAGTCTTCTGAACACCTTGAGCAGCAATCTTCGTATGTTTGGTATGCGATTCGCCCCTGTAAAATGTAAGATGCTGCTACAGGACTGGACTACGTCTACACCTAGCTTAGTGATAGGGAGTGAAGTGATAGAATATGTTGACTACTTCAGCTATTTGGGAAGTTGTATCAGCACCAACGGATTGATTGGTGACGAAATCTCACCACGGATCCAAAAAGCTCGGGCTGCTTTCGCTAACTTACACCATCTCTGACATAGGCGTGACATCCGACTATCAACCAAGGGACGTGTATACTGCTCAGCAGTTCGTTCCGTCCTTCTCTTGGGCTCTGAAACATGGCCAATACGAGTTGAAGACATGAAAAGGTTGTCTGTTTTTGATCATAGATGTCTACGATCTCTTTCTCACGTTAGGTGGCATAATAAGGTAAGTAATGTTGACGTTAGGCGTAGAGTGTTGGGCAAAGAGGGAAAATCACTCGAAGAGGCTATAAAGTTACATAGTTTGAGATGGCTAGGTCACGTGCTGTGCATGCCTAACCATCGTCTCCCCCGACGGGCATTACTAGCTGATATAGGTGCAGGTTGGAAAAGAGTAAGTGGTGGCCAAACAAAAACATTGCCTCATCAATCCATGAAATCCTTGACAGTTAAACTGAGTCACGTAGGGAGATGCAGACTTCCGGGTTGGGGCCCGCCCTCGAGACTCTAAGAATCAATGGCTGGAGACAATAGGTGACATGGCTCAAAATCGTTGTCAATGGCTTACGCAGATGTATTCAGTCTCTGTAATCGTTCATATTCCTTTCTACCATTACTCATTCTGTTTCACTCTTATACTTGTCAGAGCTCTATTGATTCTCTTCATTCATTTTTTTGTCTACCTTTGTGTGCTATTTGGAACGTGGCAGCTCGAACTGCTGCTCTTCAGTGCCAAGTTCTATGTTGAATCCAGCCAGTCAGGGTTGTGCTCCAGAGCTGTTGTCCGTCTATCTCAATCCATTGTGTTGTATTTATGAATATTAAAACTCTTGAATAATCGCAGCCTATCAACCCGGTACACACATTCATAGTGTATGCAATCAGAGTACTCGTTTGTTGTATGAGCCAGTTGAACACAAAGTTAATGTATGGAAAAGAAAACAACAGCAGTTTGCAAAACCACAAGAATTTATTTTGTAAAATGTTCTGTTCTCATATTGAATGTTGGAAATTTTAATTTAATTGTTCAATGAGAATAATAATAAAAGTGGAAGGAAGAACATGATACGCAAACTCTTCAGGAGCTAAATACCCAAACAGGAGAAAAGAAATGCGGAGAGAAAAAAACAACAACAACTACACATTCTACAAATTACTTTATCTGGTATTTGTAGACGCAATTCATATCTCGTCTTCTTCTGCTCGCTCGCTAGCTCGCTCGCTCTTATATGAACACAAATTCTCTTGTACAACTAAACAGTAGGTAAGTGAATGCGCATCAAAACGAAAGCTGACTGCGTTTTTTTTTAGAAAAAAAAATATGAAACTGGATATATTTACAAAGGAAGTGATTTGAAAAGTGGAGAAATCAGCCAGTAGTCTTTGTGCTTATATTGTCTTTAAACATGGACAGAGGTTATAAAGATGAAATTGTAAGCGAGAGACAAACACACTTACAGCGACAGAGAGAGATTTCTTCCCTTCCCTCAAAAACATCAGCATCGTACATTGTGTTGCTAGAACAACAACAACGGTAACTAATACAGATCCGAAATTCAAATAAACCGCATAAATATAATAGTTATAATAATAATAATACCGTATTTCATTTTGAAATAAATAATATCAAAACTGTTGTAATGATTTATTTTATTTTTTTTGTACACACGTTTTTCCAGTACAAAATGATGAAACATTTCACGGAAGTGAAATGAAAAAAAAAGAACGAAAAAAACTTCTATTAAATTGAAAGATCTGTAAATATCCTCTAAATATTTTGCCATTTTCTTTGAAAAAAAAAGAATCCTAACTGACAGAATTGACTGTAGGAATAAACATTGTCGTTGTGTTCGGCAACAGACGCATACCCAGTCCATTAGATGATGATTTACAATGATCTATTCTTGGATCTTGACTTCCTGTTGACGTGTTCAGCAAAGCAGTTGTTGACGTTGTTGTTGCTGTTGCTGTTACTGCTGCTGCTGATGCTGCTGTCATCATCGGTGTTAACGTTGCTACACCGGTTCCTGTTACCTGATTAACTGGTTGATGCATTAAGCTAAACTTAGTATTCATGATTGTATTTTCTGGACTGGAATTCTGGTGATAGTTAGTAACAGAAGTACTAATCGGTTGGTGGAATATATCGAAAGGATCTGGTGTACACGCTTTATTCAGATGTTCTTTAGGACATGTTAGATAGTTGTTTGTACTAAATGCACACGGACAATTCTGTCGTGTTGACAGATTGGATTTTGATGCTTCGGACAGACTTTCTGTGCCATTATTACTGTTATTATTATTAATATTATTATTATTATTACTGCTGTTATTATTACTACTGTTAATACTACTTTTCATCTGTTGAAAATCACTTTTATTATCCATAACCTGAGAATAAGGGAACACTTGTTCATTGGAATACATCGCTGGTATGATTGGAGCATCAGAATACCAATTTTGTATTTGATTTAAACAGTCTTTAAATGTTGGGCGTCTTTCAATTTCTTCATTCCAACAGCTAGTCATAAACATATAGACATTGGTTGAACAATGCTGTGGACAAGATAACAATTGTCTAGAGCGTATAAGATCTAATACCTCTGGGTCATTGAATGCAGAATACGGTCGCATACCACCGGACCAAACTTCCCACATCAGAACACCGAATGCCCAGATATCGGATTCAATAGTGAATTTACCGTAAATAATTGAATCAAGCGGCATCCAACGGATCGGTAACATTAAACTGTGAGGATGTAAACGATAATAGTCTGCTGCATAACAATCACGTGCCAGACCGAGATCAGTAATTTTACAGAAAAGTTGATCATTTAAAATGATCACATTTCGTGCAGCTAAATCCCGATGAACGAAACGATGGCTAGATAGGTAATCCATTCCAGCGGCAACTTGTGACAATACCCTCCAAATTTCTGATTCACTTAAAGGATGCGGAGGATTAGTGGTTACACCGTTTGGATAAGTGACACTTGTCACATTGATTTGATTCACCATGGATCTTCTTGAAGATAAAAGTTCACAGAGATCAAGATACTGTCGAATTTCAAAAATCATACACCATGGTGGATGTTGCACACTAACGCCTAAAAGGCTCAATACATTTGGATGATCTAATTCAGCGATTAAATTCGCTTCTCTGCGAAAATTCGCTTGCAGACTAGCTGGTGAACCGGCTGATAAAGTTTTCACAATGACTGACATCGGATGACCATTCTCGTAAGCACTGTTCGGTAGTAGTTCAGCTTTGTAGACTGGTCCAAAGACTCCCTGTCCGAATTGTTTTCCGAATCTAGTGGAATAACGGCAAAAGAAGAGCATACTTAGGAGGAAATTGCCATAGAACGTGTCAAAATATGTGATTCATGATACCACCTAGGATATCGGTTGAACTCCACTACACGAGAGTCCTAAACAGTCGACAGTTGTGTTGTTTATCCGCATATTAAATCTTATAAGTGTGAAAATAAAGCTTCAAACTATTTTAAAGTGGAAATGAATGACTCATACAGCTACTCGGATTAAATTCGTTGTGGTCTTACTGTTGAGTGTGTACAGTCAACAACTTAAACTTAGGTCAAGTTTTTCAAGTATTGGTTTGAAGGGATTTGGTTGATCACGAATTGACTTCAGCTAGAGAAAAACTGAGAACTAGGGAATACTGGACAGTTGTTTCGTCCCTGTTTGTAACTCTTCCGTAGTACGTATCCCTGACCCCATCACGGGTCGAAACCATGGCCTTCAAGTCACAAGGCGAGCTCGTAAGACTCTCGAACAAAATTTGTGTTCATAATCATATCATATCGAAACTTCAGTTTTATAGTTTTCTTTGTTCTCTCCTATTTGTCGTCTGTGGGGTAGTAGAATTTTCCAGATTTATGGGACAGGTGTTGAATCATTCCTATCACACGTATTTGCAGTTGATTCGATAAACAAAGCTTCTGTTATCAATCTCTCCCTCTACCTAGCTGTTACATTAGATTTCGAAACTGTCATCCTATCCCGTCCTATTGTATGGTTGTGTGTGACTGCATGTAGTGCTATGGCTGAATTATTTTCTAGATTTCTTATTTTATTCGGGTCAACCAATCTAGATTTTGCTGCTAGGTTTTTATGTTCAGCTAGTCTGACTGCCTCTATTCTACAACTTTGATCTGACAATCATTGCAGGGTATTAGATAAACTAAACTGTTTTGTTTTAAAGGCTCCACAGGCAGGATCTTTTAGCCAACAAAGCTTGTTTCTAATTGAGTTTGTGGGTTTGAATGCCAGCCACTTTTATTCCTGCCTTGTTAAGAATTCTGCGTAAGGTTCCCGAGGTTCCGAGGTTGTCAGGTCAAAGTAGTAAAACAGGGCAGCCAGACTAGTGTAGCACAGAAACCTAGTAAAATCTAGATTGGTTGACCCGAATAAAATAAGAAATCTAGAGAATAATTCAGCTATACCACTCACTACATGCAATTACACACAACCAGACAATAGGATGGATGGGATAAGATGACAGTTTTAAAACATCATGTAACAGCTGGGTGAAGGGAGAGATTGGTAACAGAAGCTTTGTTTATCGAATTAACTGAGAGAGAACACATGTAATAGGAATGATTCAACACCTGTCCATCCAGATATCTGGAAAATTCTACTACCCCACAGACGACAAATAGGAGAGAACAAAGAAAACTATAAAACTCAGATTTCGAAGTCGTGTGATTATAATTGGCGATATGATTATGAAGAATAAATTTTGTTCGAAACGTCATCCAGTAAATAATACTGTTTCACTGACTGTGTGATACATCCAATAAACAAACTAATATGGAATTACTTACTACCACAGTGCCCAAGTTTTACACATCTATTAATATGAGTACGTAGACTGTTTAGTGACTGGGTCAGTATCCACTGCTGCATCAGTTATAATTTCTAGCAATTCGCAATATATATAAGGCGATCGCCAGCCAGTATTATCATCGAGATGAGTATCTATCGGTTGATAGTACAAGGCATGATGCCAAGGCATCTCATTCAGACACATGAGATTATGAATAAATTAGAACTGAGAAGCATTTGAATAATCCGCATTCTCCAGTCGTTAAGATTCGATTAAATTCTTTCTCAATACAATGGATTTTTCATGTTTCGATCGTATTTAAAAGTTATGTTGACCTTCTAAAACTGTTCCTACCACTTGGATTCGATTGTTACTGAGGGCATTTTGTTGATTAAGACCCTACCGGAAATACATAAGAAAAAATAAATTTATGGTATCTCACTAATAATAATACATAAACAGACTAAATTACCTCAGTTGAGAGATAGGATATTCTATGGCTTTCATAGGCTGATCGTCTAAATTAACTTTAGAAAATAGCGCTGCATTTTGTGAAGCATTGTAGGAGTTAACTGATGAATGACCAGCGTCGTTTATCAAAAATTCATTGGGACTTGCATTTCTGAGTGTTGTGTAAGCAGTTGGACTTTCAGCATCACCGTTTATCTCATAATGTACACCTGATTCTGGAATTATATCACCATTTAATGGCATGTGAATTGACTGATTGAAAGATTGCATGTTAAACGATGCTTCTGTCATACTGAAATGGACAGATGTCGGTGTATTTGTATTTGTGGCACCAGTCTGTGATTGTGTTCCTGGAGGAGGTGGAGCTGGAGCTCTTGGTGGAGGTAGTTGTGGAGTTAAAAAGTTTGAAGCCTGATACTGAAAATATGTAGCACCGGTATTGTGTTTATTAGCCGATTGGACAACAGAAACAGATACATCATTATTATGTACACCAGTTGTACTTTGAGGATTTGAGGAAATACTGTTATGTCCAACTGTAGCCGGGGCACTCATAGCATTCGCCTCACTTGTATTGCACACAGCATTACCACCACCACCACCACAGTAGGCAGGTGTGAAAGCTTCATGCACCATGCCATTAAAAAGACCATTTGTAGCGCCAAGTTTTGCACCAGCTCCCATTCCAGGAACCCTTCTTTGTTTGTTGCTGCTGTGATTTGAGTCATTAGGAGCTCCGACTCCTTGTCCTCTGATATGAAATCCATTGAGTCTTTCAGATTCTGAGCAGTCACGATTGCCACGACAGTTACTGCTAATACGTGACCTGCCTAGGAAACTTGAACCATCTGCTGTTAAACGTGGAGAATCACTTGCACTATGCCGACAGAGAAAGCAGACAGCTAGAAGGAGGAGGCCGAGTAAAGCCAATGCTCCGAACGAAACAAAAATCGGCAGTAAATCAGGACCAGTTGACAGGGCAGCGTTTAAATCTTGACCTGGTGATATTGTGCCTACTTCTTTTTTCTCTACTAACTGGTCAGGTGAAGGTGCAGCTACGTGATTCTCTTCCCAGAATTCTCTGTCATTATCATGTCTGTATTCTGAGACTGTACAAAAGCAAAATTAAAATCAAATGGAAACATTAAATTTGAATTCAAGTAGTCTGAATAAGTACTATGAGTTGATGCACTTAGAACACAGCTAGAACAGTTCTCTAGGTGAAATCAGTCAAGTTAAACTTTAAGCACCAGTAAGTACCAATGGATTGCGACCGCACCAATGACCTTGAAAAGCTCAGTGAGCAAGTTGGTGGAACCTAGTAAATAATATCGTAATCATGAATAAAATACGCTTAATCAAGTGTTATGTTACTAAATGGGATATCTGGCAAGCTTCAAGTTAGGTTTGATTGATTGACGAATCACTGGAATACTTCACTCAGCTCTATGTCAACCAAAAGACTCAACAGAAAAAAAGATAAAACTAGCATCATCTACAAAATAAATTGTAACAAATGCGAAAAACACTACATTGGTCAAAGTGGACATCCCCTTCGTCTTCGTATTCATGAACATAAGCTATCAGTCAAAAGACATGATATCCACTCCCTCATATCGCCTCACTGCAAACAGACAACCACGAACATCAATTCGACTAGGACAACCAGCGTTCAAATATTAGACAAAGGAAACACCAAGAATGCTAGAGAATTTGTAGAAGCCTGGTATTCCAGTGAATCGTCAATCAATAGACACATCAAGATAGACAAAATTAACCAACCGATAAGAAGGAAATCTCACACACAAAGCGGTCAAAGTTTAAGTCAAGGAAACAATCAGTTCCAATACAAGTAGCCTAGAAGGTGTGAAAACACACAAAAACCACCAATCATGTTCAACGTCATCAGGAGAGATGACTAATAAAGTACTCATGGAGAAATCTAAAAGCTCACTTCAATCAATTGAAGTATGCGCTGAAGATGTTGCCTAGTAGGGGGCAATGAAAGCTTCGCAAATAAACTATCCAGCTCAGAAAACACAACCACATCAAAATCATCCACCTGAGCTACAAATCTTCTTCATATCTAAGTTTCAGGCTAGGTTTGAGAAAGATTACGGTTAGGGTTAGATTGACCTAATGAGGGCAACATTAGGGTTGGTTCGAGTTAGATTAGGGTTAGTTTACAGATATTTTCACATTAGGGTTAGATTAAGGAAAGATTAGGGTTATTGTTAGGTTTAGAAGACCTAGATAATTACGTGCATATAGTGTGGTCAAATGACTCTGTTTACACTCCAATCCAAAACTGAGAGGTACTTTCGTCACACGTCAAAGAAGGGTATCCTGTGTAACAGTTTCATGCCTTTCAATTCATTATTTCCATGAATATAATATGTATTTCATACACGAAAGTCGCCTTTGTCATGTGGTTGGTGCCTCTTCAAGGTCATTTGTCCGTTGCATTTTCGCCTACATTACAGCCAGAAAAGTACCACCCTTTTGTTACTAAAGAAATTCAGCAACATACTGAGATACAAAAAAGTTAGGATATCATCAGAGCTTCTTTGCAACTACCTAAATCTGGAGAGGTAAACGAGGGAGGCAGGCGGGGGATCACTGATGTCAGAGAAGCATTTGTGAAAGCATAGACTTGGGCAAGTCTTAACACTTTTTAGAACAAAAATATTCGCTTTTCTCGTCTTTATAGTACCTACTGCCAAAAAATCTCCACAGTTAAAGTTCAAAGTGTTAGAACACTCTAGCATATAAGTGAATGGAGAAGAATAAGTGAACAGACTGTCTTACCTTGATCAGATATAACCAAGGGTTCTCCTATACGCCTGCAAGTCTGTGGATTTTCTGACGAATAAATTGGCAAACGTGAACAGTCCATTATCATACCTGGTACTGGATTTAAACAAGAAAATTAGTCGATAAATATTTCATTTGATCAATAATCACACAATGTGCTTAAAATTGTTTTGTTTAAATTAAGTATTCACGCCAGCATCACCGTCTTAACACACACTGTACACTGCAATATACATTTAACCAATCCAACATCACTTCCCTTGGAGTCAAGCAAAGCCACATTATGCAGAAGTATACCTAAGATCAGGAACACAAAGGAAAACCCAGTTAATAAAGACGTTTATTCCTGGTGCGCGATGTCGTCCGACAGCCTCCCCAACGTATTCTCGATCCATCTCGATTTTCTCCCAACATATTTGTTGAGCAATCGGCCCTTGGTTGGTTTGTTGCCAGCCAGAGTTTCTTGTTGCTAATTCTTTCTGGATGGCTGACTGACTGGCCATTTGATTTTCAGTGTGGAGCCAGCGAAGGGGATAGCTGTTGGTAAATGTTTTGCTGTAGCCTGTTGGAAATCGCTTTTCGCTACCCGCGAGCCAAGTTAATGACTCGTATGGAAGAACTGACTGACTTCATATTTGCATTGAAAATCCAAATCTAGTTCTTTATGTTGCGGTAGAGTACAGAAGATTTCCAAACTGGTTTCAGGTTGATGAGGGCGTGTCTTACATTTCCGATTCTTATTGGGTTTTTTTTGGTGTGGTTGTGTTCTCTGAGCTGGATGGTTTGGTTGCGAAGCTTTCATTGCTCTACTGAGCAACATCTTCAGCGCATACTTCGATGTGAAGTCGCATCGAAGTATGCGCTGAAGATGTTGCTCAGTAGAGCAATGAAAGCTTCGCAACCAAACCATCCAGCTCAGAGAACACAACCACACCAAAATCATCCACCTGAGCTACAAATCTTCTCTATTATACCGATTCTTATTGGCTTTGACATCTTCATCCGTTCCGAATCCCTGTGGTTGAAACGATGCTTTCTAGCCAGAAAAATGAAGGATGTAACCTCTTGCAAATCTCTCTCAGTGATGGTGATTGATGCTGGTTATTGTTGCTATTGGTTGGTTGGTTATCCTCTTCATCTCCGTCTTCTATATGTTCACTTTGAGTTCTATCTTCGCTGCCACCCTCTTCAGCCAGTTTGTTGATTTTCGCCCGCAATTCTTCCAATATGTGTGACATTAGACATAAATCATCCACACGCGAAATCCAGATTTTCTAGAATCTTCTCATCGGTAGTCCAGCGTATTCCTGTCTCCTTGCTCCCATGCACAGTCTGACACATAATCCAGTCCACCACAATTAAGCATATTATTGGTGATAATAGTCAGCCAGCTTGTTTTACTCCTGTGTGCATTTCGAACGCGTCACTGAGTTTTCTGTTGTGGATCACCTGACACGTGACACTGTCATATAGCCAGCTGTTGTATGAGGTTGAAAGAGACCTCGGGTACTGCACGCCGTAGTGTTGAAGCAGTTTCCAAATTACTTCTCGGTCAACGCTGTCTGTCGAAGGCCTTTTCGAAGTCGATGAATTTGGGGTGGAGAGAGGTTTGACTGCCATTCTATGTATGCTTCATTCAGTGACGATACGCAGAGGTGAGATTTGATCAGCACATGATTGCCTTTCCTGAATCCAGCCAGCTTGTTCTGGGTGGGCGGAATTCTCTATCCAGTGCATCCTTTATTCTCTCCAGGATGATGCAACTTAGTACTTTACTTGGCGTGGACAAGAGCATCATTGAGCCGACACATCAGTTCTTTTCATAAATTTGTTCGGAATATAAAAGTAAACGCCAAAGAAAAGTGCTCCAATTTCAATTCGATTTTACTTCAAAGCATGTTAAAGATAAACTTCACAGGAATTTATGGAAAGGCGTCAGGCATTTTCGACAGAGTTCAATGAAAAAAATTTATATCTATTTTTTATATTGGAGAACCTGAATAAAACTCATAAACATGATCCAGCATGCGATATTCAAACCATTGACTACTTCATCGTAGTACCTGACTTTCGTTCCCAATTTCGAAATCAGAGATATTGTTGATTCAATGTGCGATTTAATAATATGTTGAAGGTCTTTCATGTACCTGACTGAAGTTGCCTAAAATTCCACTGAGAAGTTGTGACCGATGGAGTCCATCAGATAGGGTGTGGGAACAAATACTCGCTGACGACAATGGGTGGTACTGAAGCTGGAAATCATGAACTGAGAGAAGCTAGAATTCATGGGATATTTGATTCCGTCCCAGTGGTCAACGACCTTGCCTCGTAACTTGAAAGTACAGGGTTCTGTCCTCATCAGCGTTAAGTGTGCATACTGCCGAAGAGTCCCGATGAGGACGACACAACTGTCCAGCACTCCCTGGTTTCCAATGGTTTTCCAACTGATATCAGTTCTCAATAGAAACTGAGACTACTCATGGGTCTCGTGGACTAATGTGATTAAATTCAGTGTTGGCTGAACCAAAGTGAGAAAAAAACACGCTGACATATTAAGCAGAAAGAAATTTCAAACTCTAACCAACAGTCTAGGGTGTTTACTGGCTGGGGGTTTGTTGTGTCTCATATTCATGAGATGACTAGGCCAAACCTTTGTTGGCTGAATCAGCATTTAGACGGGATTAAGTTACAGATTTGAATGTATTCGCCGCACAGAGTTCGTTTCTGCTGTTAATCATCATCGTGTTACACAAAAATAAACAGCGCAAACGCTTCTATATATACAACCAATGATTATTCTTAAGAAGGCATTTAAACAAGCAGAAAGATAAATAAAAATAAATCCTTACTATCCGAAAAGTGACTTCAAATTACAGAGGTAAGAAGGTGAAAAAATGGGCATACGACTTACAATCATGCAGTATTTTTCTATCTAAATAATCATAAGTCGGTCCACATTCATTTTGCATCACCAATTCACAATCTTGTCGGCATAGATGACGCATCTGATAGGCATTATCGTTTATTGGTTGTGTCTCTCTAGACGCCAGTTCATTTTCATAAGAAATCGGTTTTGTTTCTAAGCATACTGGAAAGTTGTAGTAGCAGATCGCCTCCATTAGACGTCGTAAACAATCTTCTCTTACATGATGTAAGGACTGAGTTGCAGTAAGCTTAAGAACTGAAAAAACAAAAACAAAAAAACAGTAAAAAATAAAGAGATTACAATAAACATCCTGTCTAGAACATTGCGAATAAGGAGAACAACGTTTGCCTAATAGCCTCAGACGTTAACTTCCCCATCTCACTAAGTATTGACCGCAGTACGTTTACGTATACAACACCGTCTATTTAAGTAGTCGCCTGTTCATCAGCCATACAACTGAAGATGGAATTATCGTCACCGTACATTGAGGTAGACGAATGTGATACACTTGGCATTGAGGTTGGCAATAAGAAAGCCAGCTTAAATGTCACAGGAGAGAAACATCTGTTTGGTGCTTAGATTAACTTAAGATGGTCACTGAGCTCGCCAGTCACTCACTTGGTCGAGGTTTGTCTCCCATTTGAGGTGAGACCAGCAAAACAGCTCGTCAAAGACAGCACGAGCACTACTGAAACTCCGTGTTCTACCAAGAAAGCAAAGGAATGAAAAATTTGACGATGAAAGACAATACCAGCAGGTGTGACTGGTTACCAACACTACCAATCAGTGGTGTATATTGTGTAACTCTTTGCTTTATAGGAAGATAAAACTGAAATACATGTAAGTAAAGTCAAGTGAAAAGTGAGGCTAAATAACGAACATATTACTAGATCACAAATCTCTAGTTAACGTCTTTTTCATAATCTATCCTGAAGATACTTTATATTTCAAGTCTTATTCTGATGAAATTCCAGCCACAAAATGGATTAGCATAAGAAGTTTTCCTTGGAATTCGTGACATAAGTAAAATAAAAGTTGCTTCATATACATCTAATAGTAATAATTCTTGGGAATTTCCAACATATAACTTCAAGTAAAGACACTCACTAATATCCTGGCTTGAAAGCTGTCATTTTTCAGCAGGACGATAAAAGTGTCAATATTGGAAGTGATTAAGTGACTGATAGGGACAAGTTTCAATATTTAATTATTCCCAATCCTTTCCTGTTATATTATAGAAAATGAGCCTACATCGGAGATAATCATTCCCACATATGTGCAATTTATTTATGCCTATTTGCCTTACTACTTATTTCAATTTAAGTAAGTATAGTTTCTTACACTTCAGTTTTGCTTTGAGCTTGTCAAGGAATCACATAGGTACATAACGAGAACGGCCAGACAGAAAAAAAAGCTGTCTCAAAAACTGTTTGTCTTTGAGAATACTGAAGAAAACTAGGGGTAACATGAACTAGATTGTCTACCATGTTTTAAGGTATTTGTATAGCTATGCCATTGCCTACATTGAGTAAAAATTCTAAAAACTGGAGTGTGAGGATATTATAAACTGATATAGCTTCATATCTTCTCCTATCATGCGCTGTAAAACAAGACAAATGGCAGCGCAATATCATGTGGGCGTTTAACGCTTAACACTACATTTCTTATCTTTCCGTTTGACTTCATCAGACTTACAATTATATTCATTTTCCTTACGGTCAGCAATAATATTTTGCTAAATTTGTCTGCTTTCAGAGAAGACACTTTAGTCTACAAGTAGGACACTTAATCTGTGAAGTGAGTGAAGATTCTCTTGACACTATGATAGTAATTTATAATGGAAATTTAACAGTTTTGTGTTCATGTGGCGTGTTCACTCTCCAGTGGGGAAAATACTAATAAAACTAATTAATGTAGACTTTCACTTAGTCGCTTAGTTACGTGTGAAAAATTATGAATAAAAAAAGGCTACTGATTTGCATATAACACCATGATAAACCACGCCCACTACCTTCAATGTATGATAGAATATAAGTTCTAGACTAAAAATAGTGCATTAAATTCACTTATACGAACACGTTTAATGACTGTTTATATATATATATATATATATACTGGACAGCTGTTTCGTCACTCTTGTAATGGACTCTTCATCAGTACGCATCCACCTCCAAGGTTTGAACCCAGGACTTTCTGGTTACAAAGCGAGCTAGTTAGTTGACCTTTAAGCCACGGGGACCCGATCCAGTCCGATAGCCAGCCCATGAATTCTAACTTCTGCCAATTCACAATATAGCGCGACCACTTCGTAATGTCTTCTTCGATGAGTAACTATCCTCAACTTAAAAATCGACTCTTGAAAATAAGTATATTCACAAAACGGAGGACTAGATGCATGATGACATCAGTTATTACCTAGTGTCCAACGAAAATATCCATTGCAATCCTATAAGAGGTCACTAGCGATACCGAATAGCTCAGTGACAAAGTCTCTGACTTCAGTACCGCGTGACTAGGGTTTGAATTTCAAAAAGCTGTTGCTGATGGATCCCAACAAGCACGAAACCTAGGTCAACGTAGGCCTTCCTGCAACCAAATAATAATAACATTTCAGACTGCACCATGAGGGCGAGTCATCTAGCATGGTGGTCAAATGGTCACAGACTTGACCGACAGGACTCAGTCTGCCCCCAGCACAAAGATCCTAGAACCATGACACTAGTAACAAACTGGTATCCAATCTGAAAACATATACACATCATGCATATATGTATCAAAAAATTTTAACTTTAAGTTGTTGGTCGACGAAGAATGTCACATTTTGATTACTATTTCAAGTAAGATTGTCACATAATTCGTAACTCAATGGCTAGTGTTCAGTCAGTACATATATATATACATATATATATATATGCATAAAGTGATACCAGCTTTGTGACAGTGGAAGTTTAGGGAATAATTAGGTCAAACAGGTGTTCATTTCGCTGTGTTGACGATTAAGATACCATGTGTGTGTACCAAACGTCAAGAAACATGATGCCATTCGTGTTGCTGATTTATGCAGGTGTATTCATTCAATATGCGTATACAAAAACAATATGAAGAAAGTGTGTATGAAAATTTCGGATATGAGAAGAAATAAAATACGAAACTTCTGTGCTAAATGGAAGCTCTTAAGTAATTTTCCTACTTTTTTTTTGTTTTTACTAATACTTAAAAAGAGAATGTACACTGATTAAAAACTTTAGAATAATTGTCAGTGTTAGTTATTTATTTACTTTGGGAAGGCAGTAGACTGGCTGGAGGAAGCTACGCTTCGTGTTGACTGTACTGACAAGATTATTATTATTATTATTATTCACCATGTTCATACTCAACTATGACAGATGATTCTCCTGACAGAGATGGACTGGATTATGCGGCAGATCATGAGGGGCGACAAGACAGGAATATGCTGGGTCGACAAGAAAACTCTAGAAGGTCTGGACTTTGTAGATGACTTATGCTGAATGTGTCACATCAAATCGAAAATCTTTATGTGAAAAGCAACAACTTGGAAGAAAAGGCAGCGCAAAACAAGACTCCAAGAGAACATAGAGAACTACATTATAGATAAGATTTTATTTTGATAAATCACACAGTGTTTATAGTAATGTTAACTGATGACCACGCTTCGAGCACAATTTATTACTGCTCATAATCATATGAAGTCACTACTCTCACAACTTTTTGCTTCATTTATATACATGAGTGGAATTGATGATTAGACATTCGAATAAAAATCAGTGTAAGGTAACGTACAGTCAGAAATAATAATATGAGTGTTATCAATCAAATACAATCAGATGGGAAATAAGACGAGTGTTTTTATAGTCAAAATAAGTAACTTCTTAGAATGTTATGATGTAAGTGAATTGAAATAGAATTTTAAGATTATTTACTATCCTCCTCTGATTTGACTGACTGGTGGTAATATTGTCTTCCATATCTCTGGTATTTGCATTGAGTCATTTCGATTGTGCATGTGTTGAGTGTAGACTCGATGAACCAGTATTCAGTAATCAACCTCTCTTTCTCCACCTACTTATATAACCTCTTAGAATTTTAACCCTCCAACGCTCTATTGTGTGGTTGTGTGTTAATGCAAGCAGTGCAGTCGCTGAGCTTTCTTCTAAATTACTTATCTTCTCGTGGTCAACTTTTCTCACCTTAGCTAAATTCTTATGTTCCGACAATCTGACTGCATCTTTTTTTGTACTACATAGTGCTATTGCTCGGTTTGTTAGGCACTTAAATAAGCCAGCCTTTACAGACAGATAACGGATGAGATGAATTAAAGTTTGAATATTTATTAGGGTGCGTTGGCATTTTGTAATCACTAGTGTGCAGTCTAACTTCTTCTGTTCGTTTTATTTTACAATCTAACATAGCTAATTCTCCTTGTTCACTTTCGGATTCAAATTTGAATTTTATTCCCTCTACTAGTGAGTTAAATGTGTCAAGAAGCTAAAGATATGTTCTGTTTTCAACACTGTGAAAGTGTAACCCACTTATCTCCACCATACTTTTAGAGTAGGATTAAATGTATTAATTATAATAAAGGTTTTTGTATTTCCCAATGAATGAAAAACAAAACAATATTGTTTTTACTGACGTTTCGCTATTTAATGCTAATAGCTTTATCAAAGCATTATTATCAAATCCCAAATAGAACACCGAGAAATTGATAAAGAAGACATTATGGTAAGCTATGATATTAACTCATTATATACTAGTATCCCTATTACCGAAAGTCTTGATATCATTTCCAGTCTTCTAGAATCAGATACAACGCTATCACAAAGGTGTTCACTGGACACCAGTGAAATAATTAAGAGCTTAAAATTCTGTCTGGAAAATAATTATTTTACACTTAAAGGGAGTTTATATAGACAGACAAATGGTGTTGCTATGGGTTCACCAGTCTCCCCAATAGTCGCCGACCTTTTCATGAATAAATTCGAAAATAACATCTTTTCAAGCATACTCACTCCTAAAATATGGTTAAGATATGTAGATGATACTTTTGTAGTACTAAAACGAGATCTACACAATTCATTCCTGGAGAAAATAAACTGTGTATCTCTCAGAATCCAGTTCACTTCGGAAGCAGAATCAGACGTCGGTGAACTACCATTTCTAGACTGCCTAGTTAAGAGAAGTGAAAACGGACATTTCAGTATATCCATATTCAGGAAGAAAACCCACTCAAATAAATATTTAGAATTCAAGTCATCACACCCCATCAGCGCAAAGATTTCAGTTGTTTCAAGTCTTCTTAGACGAGCACACTCTCTGATAACCAACGAGAAAGAAAAAGAAGAAGAAATATCAAACATTACTGAGACTCTCAAGCAAAATAACTACCCTAAGAAGTTTATCAACAAAATCAACACAGACATTAAGTATGGCCGAAGCGCATTCCGAAAGCATGGACCTCAACAGTTGTTATTCCATATAGTGCGGAGACATCAGACGATATTAGAAAAGTACTCAGTAAGCTCGACATCAGAGTTTTCTTCACAATATCAGACACGCTGAGAAGCGACCTTGTCCATATGAAAGACCAAATCCCTAAAGATTCTCTATCTAATTGTGTCTATAAAATAAAATGCTTGGAATGTGATGCGATATACATCGGACAAACATCTCAAGAAATCAAAATCAGAAGAAATGAGCACCGTAGAGCATCTCTTCGACCACCGAGAAATCCAGTTGAACTACAAAAACTTGAAAAATCATCAGCCATAGGTCTACATGCTATAGAATCAGGCCACAAAATTGATTTTGACAATATTGAAATAATTCAGAAAAACTTCAGAAATCACAAAGAACGTCTAATATCAGAAGCACTTCATATTAAGTGGAATCAAAATTGCCCGAATAGGAATGAGGGACTAAAACAGAATCTGACCTGGTTACAACACCTCCATCCCCTCCCCCATGAAGTGATAAGCAAGTTCACTATGTAAACACACACTTCTTTTATAATTTTACACACCGATCAAATCCAACAATCCACACTTGATTTTGTTATCTTTACCAATTGACCAACTTGACAACTAAAAATGCCCCAGACAGACGAACGATGATCAAGTTAGTAAACTTTATTTTGATATCATAACAGACGTATTATTACCTTTGTTATTTGGTTTAGTGATCTTCATTGCTATTTTGACTTTCAATATGTCCCGTTAACTTGACCTAAGTCTATTTTCTCACCCCCTAACTGTTTGTCATATATATGCTAAGATTTTGTAAATTCCGGTTTAATAATACTTTGATAAAGCTATTAGCATTAAATAGTGAAACGTCAGTAAAAACAATATTGTTTTGTTTTTCATTCATTGGGAAATACAAAAACCTTTATTATAATGAATATCATATACCCAATGCCCAAATGTTTTCAAACCGTTAAAAGTGAACTTGGTTTGGACATATATGAATGTATTAATGACTATATTTTCCCTGTTGTTCATGAAGATATATGTTACGATATGGGATATTGGTGATCCCATTGCTACACCTCCTGTTTGTCTATATATTTTGCCTTGGAATTTAAAGATAGTAGTAGATGTGAGGCATAACTGAATTCCTAAAATAATTTTCTCAATGGAAAGCTTCTGTTCTTTGACTAGGTTCGGTAATCAGAAGTTAGTTCCCTTTTAACTACTACTTCTAAGGCCATCCGTATTAATTGGTATGTCAGTGTACAGGCAACAACATCACACACCAAATCACTATCGATGGGAGAAATCTAAAGAAGGTCACCGCTTCCACTTGTTCCAGCTACAGGCTATGTATGGCACGGATAAAATTATGATAATAATATTTAACTGGGAATACAATTCCTCACTTTGTCAATGTTTGCATAGTAAATAACACTAATTATTAGTCTCAACTTTCTCTCATTTATTCGGATATTATATTTATGAAAGTGCTAAACTCCGTGTCCATTAAACATGCTACAAAATGCTTGTTAAATATCCGTATTGGTAAAGTGTAGACCTTTATATTTAACTAGTCCATTCTTGTATTAAACGTGTGAAGTGAGTATCACAGTGGATATGCACACAAATACCGTTTTTTTTAATCTATGTTATGTTTTTTTTTACTTCAAATATATGTTTGTTCATCAGAGAGAGAGTGTGTGTCTTGAATTCATTCCATTTTTTTTATCACCACAATTTCGTCACATTAAACATCTTTGTGTATGACTCAGCTAGCTTCTCATATTTACTTCAAAGTTATAAATATTGACACCATTTTAATGTGAACTGACTGACAGTCATTAACTGAACATTAGAGTACAGTGTCTGCACTCTTTTTTTTCTTCCGCAATGATACCATTAACATTTTTCAGTATAATTTTTCATGTTTAGAAGTATGAAATTCTTGAGAATCCTTATACGGTTTGATGCATTCTCTCTCCGCCTACCACTTGCACACACACAGAAAGTTGACACTAATTAGTAAGTTACTATGTAAATATTGATGGAGTAAGGAACTGTATTCCTGGTTAGATATTATCATTATTATTATTGTTATTTTTCTATAGGTGGTTTGTAAGGACTAGATTTGTTTATGCGAGTTTGACCACGGATTGATATCAGTCAGAGAACAATTGAAAACCAGGGAGTACTGGACAGCTATTTCACTAGCCTAGTTTGGGAATCATGGGCATTACGGAACCACTGGGGTTCGAACTGAAGATCTTCCGGTTACAAGGCCAGCTAGCTTGTATACTATTCAGACACTGGGACCCGATTCAATAGCCAGCCCATGATTTCAAACTTCTACCAATCCGTGATTTAGCGCGACCCCAACCGATGTCGTCGTTGGGACATACTTCATCACACGTGACTGGATGGACCTCACTGGTCACAACTTCTAACTAGAACTCACTTCAGGCAACTTGATTGTGTAGCAAGTCACTAGCGAGCATCAGATTTAGTTTGTAGGGGTTAGTTTTGTTTTCGCGAGTTGATCACGGATTGATATCAGTTAGAGAGTTATTGTTATTACTATTTTTCGGTTGCCTTAAGTAGCACACCTTCGTCTGAACTTATTCACTGCAGTCCCTTTTCGTTAGCTTTCGTCCCCTCCTCACACAATCTCCTTATCGTTCGCCATTTGGCCTCCACCCGATTTCATGGTGTGTGACGTCACTCAATGCCTCCTCAGACTGCGTCTGATTCACTTCCATTTTCTTCGGGATATTTGTTGGTCAGTAGGTTCTTGGCTGGTTCATTCCAAGAGTTACTTGTCACTAATCCTTTCTGGAAAACTAATTAATCTCCAGTATGGGGCTTTTGGTGACTCTCTGAGTCCCGAAAACCTATCGAAGAAGTGAATTAACAGTGGTGTTGAAAATTCGAATCTTATTTGTTATGCTTAGTACAGCAGTACAACAAACCACACTAATTTCAGAGTATTGAAAGCTTGTATTGCTTCTACGACCCTGTTTGGCTTTGCCGTCTATAGCTGCTGAAATGATGCTGCTTAGATAAGCGACAGAGGTAACTTCCACTAAATTTCTTTTATGCTTTTGGTTGTTGGTCGTCGGGTACCTTAATCACTTCTGTCTTCTCTATGTTCATTTGAAGTCCTATCTCTCCAGTGTCTTCTGTCAGTTTGTTGCTTTACTCCTGTAGATTTTCGTGTTTCTGTGATACTAGGCGTAAATCATCTGTGAAGTCCAGGTCTTCCGGCGTCTTTTCATAACCATATTCACATTTGAAGACATATAAGTCATTATGGCCATTAGATTGGACGCTAATTATTCATTATTATTATTATTCCCTTGCGTTCCGAGTGGAACATACGGCTTCAACAACACATCTCCACTTTGTTCTGTTTTCTACCGTCCTCTTCAGCTGGGTCCACGATTGACCGAACTCTCTTATCTCTTCCTCATACGATCTCCTCTATGTCAATCTAGGACGACCCACTCGAGGGCCTGGCGTGCGATGTCATTCGGTGGCCTAGGTTGGAGGCTAGCGAATGTTTTAATTATTAAGCATCTCCAGTATAGACGTATCCATCAAGTTTCCATGTAAAAATGGAGGCTAGTTTGGTGATCATCGAATAGAAGGACTTCTTTTCTCCTCCATATCACTTCTTTTTTTGCTTATGAGTTTATTTATATACTGAGCTCACTTTAAAATTAAAACGTTTCAGGGAGGTAGTTCGATTATTTCACACTGGATAAAGACAAAACTACCTCATGCATAACATGTATCAAATCATACGAGAACATGAAACTTACACTTCGATATTTGTGCTTCAATAAGTGCTTGTTGGAATTCTCTTGTAACATAGACACGATGACCCATAAGATACTTCCCGCATACATTACTGTGAAATTCTTGACAGAAACCGTCTGACTCAGCTGTTATCGGGTTCAGTCTAATGTAGGAGAAAAATGTAGATGAAAGATGCAAAAAAAAATTACAGGTAACTTTAAATATCTTTTTTTACGGTAAATTGTATCTAATAACAGAAATGTGGATATGAAAAGTACTCAAGATGGTTTGCCTTGGCCAAGTATCAAGCATAACCTATCGCCATCTTAACTATCCTGAAAAACCATGTTTGCAAAATCTGAAAATTAATAAATCCGTCGAAAAATAATCCCATATGCTGGCGACTTCCAGGTATATAACTGTTAGTATTTCTATTTTTGGAATAAAGCAAGTATTCACTGACAGCCATCGATTAGCTTCTTTTAAAAAACATTAGGGATTAATGATCTTGAGTAATCTAAGAGTTTCAGCCTTCAATGGAGATAGGTCTTCTCTGTCTTCGGTGTCGCTAGTTGCCATTAACAATAACAATAACAATCTACTTTATTCCAAAAACAGTACTTCTAATGCAGGATGGAGTTCTCTCACCATTTGTCACAATATTGCATCTGATTTACTCAAAATATAAATAAAATTAAAACAAAGTTAACCAGAGGAATTTGTCCACATTTACGATATAAAGTCAAAAATATTCGAAGTACGAATTGAGAATAACTAATATAATAATAATAAAAATAATAACAGTGAGTTTGTTTCAAACAGTATTGTCGATTCAGTTTGAAAATTCTAGCATGTCATAGATTATTGAACCTAATGTTCTGTTGATATAGCAGCATGGTCAGGAGAAATACAAAATTAACAGTTATGACACAGCTTAAATGATGTTCATATTTATGAAAAAATGAACAAATAAAAACAAAAAATTGAAAGGATTATAAATATAAGAAATACAATAACAATAAAGTTTGATGTTGTAAGGGTGGAGAAAATGGTTTATTCAATAGTGCAAAGGAGGTTAGTTAGTTAGTTCATGCCTAACACTATTTTCAACACATAAATTACGTGCCAAATATGGTATAGTGGGATTTTTATACTTAGACGTATGTGCATAAAGTCTTCTGAAAAGACTTCTTGTTTTCCCTGAGGAGACACAAGGTTGGAGCTGTGGGTGCTGCAGTGGATGCTCACAGTCTGACAAAATACATTTTTGCAAATTTGTTGCATGACATCAATTACCTATCAACGGCAATGTCAACGATATGGCCGAATGGAATAGGACACCATTACTCGCCCTACTGACGGTCAGTCTTCAGAGTTCTACGAAGTATGACATAGTCTTTTTTAAGCAATCCAGGAAAGAATAAGGGTGAACAGTAAAGAAGAATAGGTAAGATGCACGAGTTGACAAACTGTAAGAGGAGGAGGGGTTGAGTTATGCCTGAGTGCCTTAACTTCTTAATGTAAAAAGTCAGACGAAATATTTTATTTAGAAATCGCTAAGACATGGGAAGACCAGGATAGGTCAGAAAAAAGAATTAATCCAAGATACTTAACTTCACACTTGACTTCAATATTACTATCGTCAATTTTACATCGGAAACTGAAATTATCAGTCTGACATTTGGAAGGATCTAGTTTAAGGCCATTAGACGAAGACCATTTGCTGTTCATCTCAGTACAGTCTAACTGGAAGTTGACAGGCATTGAAACAGTTACATCGTCCGCATACTTAACAAAGTTCATTTCATCATCAGAGTGAGTCAAGTCATGCAAGAAGAAAGAAAACCGAGAAGGAGAAAAAATAGAGCCTTGAGGGACACCAGCCCCAGTAAGCAATGAAGTGGACAACTTTCCCTAGCATACATTGTACTGCTTTCTTCCTGAGAAATAAGAATGGAGCCATTTAACAGCCCAACAGTCAGTTTGAGTCTCAGTAAGCTTATTTAACAAAATATCCCTAAGTATTGAGTCATAAGCAAATGTGTAATCTATGAAGGCACAATGAACAAATTTAGCCCCTTTGCCTAAACTGGAGACGATGCTATGATGAAAGACTGCAGCTGCATCTGAAGCACTTCTGGTACCAGTCCATGATTGCTTCGTTCCCAGAGTTCCTTTTTGCTAATTCTTCCTGGCCGTCTGACCTGCACCAAGAAGTGAAGCAGCTGTTGATGAAAGTCTGTTAACCTGTTCAAAATTGTTTCATGACGCGCCAAATTTCTGAGCCATAAAGAACTAACATAAGCCTGGTGTGGAAAATCCGAATCTTGTTCTTTGTGCCGCGGAGTGCAGAAGATTTCCAAACCGATTTTAGCGTGATGAATGTCTATCTTGCCTTTCCAATTCTGTCTGGCTTTAATATCCTTTTCCATGGCATCACGTGTAATTGAAAGGATGGTGCCTAGTCAGATAAGTGAAGGAAGTCACACATTTCAAATTCCCTCTTCTCTATATTCACCAAATCCATTCAATCATCGTGTGTTTCCACACCGCTATCCTTTATGCAGTAAATTTCTGTTCATTATAGCCTTTCTGAATTTCTCCCTTCACTACTTTTGTGTGCTAAATGGAGTCTGGCGACTTGAACTTTTTTTTCCTTCACGTTCCCCAGTGGAACATAGAGATTCAAGCTAGTGGCTTGAAGTTTCTGTAGCAGTGTTTAATTTTTAGAGGATGAGGTTGCTAGCCTCATGCCCAACCTTTCCTCTTCACCAGCATTATTTCTGGCTTAGCGAGGTAAAGGAGTACGTCGAACAGCGATCGAACCCCAGACTATGTGCATGGTCAGCGAGCGTCCTAACCGCTATGCCACCGACGCACAATTTGAACTAGTGCACGTTTATTGACCATTCTACTTTAAAACTCTGTCAATCAGTCGGTCAGTCACGTGTGAATAGCCAGTTACTACTTCTGTTGACTTACTTATACCCCATGTCAGATAATAAAATTAAGAGACAAAAAAAGAAGTGAAATTTAAAGAATTCTAGTAAAACTGGAACAGTTAACTGACAGTGTGATATCCAGTGCCGAGACTAGATATATATATCCCTTAATCGGTAGGCTTCAATCAACCGCGACGCAAGTATAAACAGTTGACTGGTTCAAGTTTTGGGGTGAATCGCGTTCACACAAAGTAATTACCCAGCCGAATATTTCAGTTGCAATCTCTGTTTCTGTTTTTGCACCATTAAATCAAGTCATCCTGACTTGACTTCTTTTAAGCCCAAGAAGGATGCATACACCCTGCTGATGTGTACTGACAAAAACTTTTTTCTTTAAAACAAAAAGAACAACAAAAATTCGCATTCTAATATATATATATATTTGAAAATTCACTTCGCGCATTTAACACCGAAACTATTTTAAACACTTCATTCGCTTTACCTTGTTTTTTTCTTATCTCTCTCTTCCTTTTTTTCTCCCAGTTTCTTTGTTTATGTCAAAATTTAAAAGAGGTGAATATTATTTAGCAAAGAAGGCATTAAGGAAAGTGACTAAATACAGAGGAGAGTAAAAGAAGTCGATTCACAGGGTTGTGTATAGTTTTGTGTGTGTGTGTATGTGTGCTGACTTCTGTGTGTGTGGGAGGTTGACGCGAACAGGGCGAACGAAATAAAGACGAGGCGGAGGTGCGAGTGTGGGTGGGTGGGTAGCTTTTATTTACCTTCTTACTTCTAAACTGTCCATTTGTTGTATAACAAACAGTGTACACTGCTAACAGAAACTTTGTGTTTTGTCGAGTTTTTTTATATATTACTTAAAAGAAAAGAAAAGTGGTGATAATTTATCATACATTTTAAATAAGGCAGAATAAGTCTGTGTAGAAAGTAGAGATGTGAATCATCGCTATCGTCACAATTGTCAGAATAGAATAGAAAAAAGCAGAGGAGAAGAAAGAAGAAGAATAAGAGAGACCATTGTGAAGGCTGATATTTATCTGCTTTGCGAATAGGAATTGATCCTCTCCTTGCATGACAGTCTTGTTTTACTGGAATGCTTATAATAAATTAAAATTGGTTATTTTCATACATTAGATGAACAAATCAATTTATATATATCATCTATGATGTGATGATGTGATGAGTGCTTTTCAGATTGTATTTTCTTACAAAAAGGGTCTACTGTTTAGTTGCATGCGAAATTGTTGACGGAAAGATAAACTAGTGGACACATGGAAGCATTTTTATCTAGTCCAGTAGAAGTTAAAACTGAGATAGTAAGTTAACTCTGGTCGATAAACGATTTCTGATATTATAGAGATTCGGTAATATTATTCCCTTCGGTTCCGAGTGGAACATTGGGCTTCAACAAAATATCTCCACTTTCTTCTACTTTCTGCTGTCCTCTTCAGCTGGCCAGTCCCACGATTGACCATCATCTCTCATCTCCTCCATTCACCCTCGAAGTGACGACCCCCTCGTCGCTTCACATTCGGGTTCCACTAGAGCGATGACCTGCATTGTGCGCGATTTCATTCGACGGTCTCCTCATTGTATACCCGATTTATCTCCATTTTCTCCTACATATTTGTTGAGCAATCTGCCCTTGGTTGGTTTTCCTCAATAAGAGTTCATTGTTACTAATTCTTTCTGGCCGGCTGGCCATTTGATCTTCAGTATGGAGCCAACGAAGGCAGCTGTTAATAAAGGTCTGTAACTTGTTAGAAATGCTTTTTGTCACACGCTGGCCGAGTTTCTGACCCGTACAGAAGATCTGACTGACTTCACATTCGTATTGAAAACCAGAATCTTGTTCTGTATGCTGAATACTGCAGATCTCGAAACTGGTTTCTGGTTGGTGAACGCGTATCTTGCCTTTCCGATTCTGGCTGCCTTTGACATCTCCTGTAGTTGAAACGATGCTTCCTAGCCGGATAAGTGGAGGAAGTAACCTCTTTCAAGTTTCTCCCTTTGATGGTGATTGGTGCTTCTTGTTGTTGTTGTTGCTATGGGTTGTGCATCCTCATCACCTCTGTCTTCTCTATGTTCACTTAGAGTCCTATATTTGCTGCCAGCCTCTTCAGCCAGTTTGTTGATTTTCGCCCGCAAGTCTTCCGATTTGTGTGACTTTAGACATAAATCATCCACATGCGAAATCTAGATTTTCTAGAGTCTTCTTATCGGTAGTCCAGCGTACTCCTGTCTCCTCGCTCCCAACGCATAGTCTGACGCATAATCCAGTCCACCAAAATTAAGCATACTATTGGTGATAATAATCAGCCAGCTTGTTTTACTCTTGTGTGCATTTTGAACGCCTCACTGAGTTTTCTGTTGTGGGTAACCTGACACGTAGCACTCCCAGCTGTTGAATGAGGTTGAAAGAGACCTCGGGTACTGCACACCATAGTGTTGAGACTCATTAATGCAAATCGAAAATTGCTGCTATCCATCATAACAAAAACGGATGCGTATTAGCCTACGGAAGTACTGCACTTTGCCCATGGGGAATTTCAGCACGTTTACTGTGGTGGAAAGTGTAGTGAAATTGTCATTCTACAACAAAATTAGTCTTTGCACCCAATGACCGCTTCGATCACTGGAATCGGCTAGAATGTTTCCTGCGGCTTCTCATGATCATAATTTACAAGCATTATGATCACTAGTGCCTGAGGTTTTCGCGTTAACGTTAAGACCATTATACAAGTGGAAAATAGGGCTTCAAGCTTTGAATTTTCGACTGAAGTGCTGTCGTTTCTACAGCACGGGGTAGGATTTCTAGCCTTACACCCAATCTCACCTCTTTCCCCTCACCGGCTAGGCGAGGTTTAAGAGCGGCGTGTGTCTAGTCAGGAATAGAACTCCGACCACGTATGTGGTCGGTTGCCAAGACTTCTACTGCTGAATTACCGATCCTGAGAAGTGCCAAATGTCCATGAAACCTGACACCACTTCTACTTTACAATACTTTTGTCAATAGACAAATGTATAATGCAAAATTTATTTGCGCTATTATAAAGTGAGAGATTTTGTAGGACAGTTTGCATGCATGCATGCGCATAAGTATGACTAAGCTTATTTGTGTATTTCTGTGAGAGAGAAAAAAATATCCACTTTGAAAGTCATTTACTCTCACATAACACACCCTTATAATAATAATTATTAGTATTATACTTGTTACTTATCTGAAAGTAGTAGTAACAGGAGTAGTAGTTAACACGTACAAAACTAATTAGCCGGACACAAATGAGTCAAAGCAGCTTATTACAACAAGTATATATATGTAAATATATATACGTCTAAAGTAGAATAAAGGCAACAAATGTCTGTATGCGCTTGTTGTTAAGTGTGAAAGTGAGCGACAAATACACAAAAACACTTTTGTTCTCTACTATTTCATTTGTCTGATTTCTGTGTATAAAGTAGACGAAGAAGAAGAAGAAAGAGGATTGTGGAAAGGTTAGAAAAAGGATACTTCACACAAAAGTTGATATCACATTCGATGCATAGTCAGTCGGCAAAAACAAAAGCGATGATGACGAAAGAATCAGCGGCGCACTGTGAACTACTACTACTGTATTCGTTTCAGTTGATGTTGTTGGATTTGAAGTATAAGGTATTTAAACAACAACAACAACGCTCAAGACAGTAATCAACAAGTGTAGAAGTAATTGGGTAGTAAATAGCTGAAGAGGGATAGAATGTAAGATATGCAAGATGAACTACTATTACTACTACTAATCCTAACTGAGAAGGCAATCATTCTTGTTTCTTTTCAAAGTCTCAAGTGTTTTATTTTCGTCGAGATATACACATATATATGTATATAATTAAGTACTTAAGATACAAAAAGAAGTAAACTGTGCAGGTGCTCGAAGGCCTGAAAGAAGCAGGGAAGAGGATAATAATGCCTTAGGGAATAAGTGTTTATCACTGTGTGTGGGCGAGAGAGAGATAAATTGTTTGAGGCGGGAAAATGAATTTCTTCTGAAGAAGAGGATGAAGAAAAAAAGTGATAATGGGAAATGATTTAAATAATAAAAAAAATAATAATAAGTAGTCAGAACTCTTTAGGTGTCCACTCTGATAATTTATGAGGAAAGAAGAAAATAAGTAGAAGCAGTGTGTGTGTGTGGGACTGTTTTTGATGCATTTGTCTTTGAGCACTGTAGGGGCTAAGTTGTTTCGGTTGGCACTGTTTAGCTAGCGGTAAAATCCAAGATGTGCGTTTCTTCCTATTCAAGGCTTATGAGACAGGTGTACCTGCATTCTCAGCGAGTAGTGTTGTTCCTGTGGCCTAGTAGACGAGGATGCTTGAGTGTTTGAAATGATTTGTGCAAGTTTTGAGTCTCAATGGGAAAATCACCGCTCACTAGGGAGTGTAGGTACATTCGGATGACGAGTCTCCAATAGGACAAAATGTGAATCATAACCACTCAACGAGATAGACAAAATTGACCAGAAAATAATCAGTACAACTTATTTCGACTAATTACTGAAGTAAAGTCGGTCTTCAGTGGCGCGTGAATAATTTGCCATTATGTATTTGCAGTATGATCGCAAACCTGAATAAGTGCATCACTGCTGTGACATATCTCTTTTTGAACTTATGTCCAAGTGTAGAACTCGAGCACTGCAGTAGAATGTAATTCCATATTAGATAAGTTTTTTTTTAAATATCACACAGAGATGCAGTATTAACAGCTAGATGAGAAGGTATCGAGCATAATTATATTAATTTAGTCACATGGTTTCACAATCTGTCTTATATTCATTTTCGGCCTTTCTCTCCTTCCCTCTTCCCTTTGTTGTTTGTCACCTTGAGTGCACATGTGCGGTGTCGTGATTCGATACACAAAGATTCAGTGATAAACATTTCTCTCCACCTAACTGTATTAATTTTTAATACTCTCACCCTGTCCCCCTAACCCTATTATGCGATTATATGCAGGTAAATTCAATGCAGTGACCGAACTATTTTCTAGACTATTTAATTTAACAGGGTCAATCATTCTAAGTCTAGCTAAATTCCTCTCTTCTAATTATCTGATTGATCTCGATCTACTAGTTTGGCTGACCTATGTAATTGACCCCACAGTCAGAATTACATGGTATTTGGTAAATTATATTAATTACTTTTCTTAATTGGGTGTATTGGGACCTTACACCGACAATGTTTTTCTCTGAGAGAGTTGGTTGGTTTAAATGCCACCCTGACTGATTCTGGGTTCATCGAGAATCCTACTTAAGGCCTCTGAAGTTCCTTCTTTATACAGAAGTACTACAGAAGTTTTGAATTCTATATTATATTCGTCGCTTTTATTTCTAATCTGAGTTTTCCTAGGGTTCTCCACATATTTCTGAATAAATTCTAGTGAATAGTTTTTCATGAGTACTATTTCCTTTATTTATTTGATTTCGTTATTGAAGTCTTCTGGCCTGCTAGTTAGGCTCTTGGCCCTATTATACAGACATTTAACTTAACCTATCTTTACAGATTCTGGATGGGATGAATAAAAGTCTAAGTATTTATTAGACTATGTTGGTTTCCTGTAAATGCTAGTATCTAACCTCGCACTATCTTGCTCTCCTTTTATTCTACAGTCTAGCATGGCCAACTCACCCTATTCATTTTCTGACTCAGAAGTGTATTGGATTCCATTTACTATTGAGTCTATATGCGTGAAAAACTGAGGGATGTGTTCAGATTTCAACAGAGTGAATGTTTCATCCTTATATCTCCTCTCCATAGTCTATGTCTTTTGAATACATACATTCATACGCTTACCTACGAATGATATTTACAGTAAGCAGCTGAAGGCTTAAATAACATGAGAGAGTTTCAGTTGTCTTTAGTGTCTTCAGTCTGCTAAGATATGAAAAATAAACGTATCTTAAAAAGCCATTAATTTTCAACTTCCTCACCGATACTCCTCAACGTGAGACTTAATTCGTAGCTATCTGTTTACGAGTTAGTAAATTATAGGGACAAACCACATACATGACGATAGGGATAGGAATTATTATTATTGAATAAACATTAATCGACACGGAGTTTATCTTCATAAATTTGAATTCATATAGTGAACGGCTGCTTGACAAATTTGTCCCATGTGTTCAAAGGACAGAAAAGTTTGGAATACTGGCAAATTGTGGAAATCTTTAAGTGTTGTTTGTCAAAGATTTTATTGACTGCAGGTTAGACCACGAGCTGTCATCAGTTAGAGAAGCGTTGAGAACCACGGGACACTGGAGAACTGTTTCGTCCTAATTTGGGATCCCTCAGAAGTACCCATCCACCGCCAGAGTTCAGGTATTTCAGGTTACAAGGTGAGCTCACTGACTATTTAGCCACTGGGACTCAATCCAATGGTGGATGAACTCCGAATTCCGCGAATTCGCGATATATATATATATATATATATGTATATATATATATATATATATAGTGCTTTCGCCAGCCACTGTCGTTGGTGAATAAATGTTGTCTTTCCTGACTTGATGGGTCCTACTAGTCACGAAGTCTCACTAGAACCCCAAATAACTTCCTGTACAGATTGTACTACTGAAGAGCTCCAAACTAGGACAAAACATCTGGTTTCGCAATGATTCTCTAACTGACATCAGCTCGTGATCAAACCTGTAAATCTAAGGAAGCCGCACATGTTCTACCTTTTTTCATACTAACCGTCAGTTGAAATGTATTCTCACATACACAATGGTTGACTATAATGAGGAGAGTAAAGAATAGACACCACAGCCAAAAGAGCCTGAAGCAACGAATCAGACAGCTGTACATTACAAAAAAATGCTTTTAATAGTCTCCATTGTAAGTTTCACCCTGATTTAGGGTTAGGGTTACAGTTGAGGTTGGTGAAGAGTTGGGCTCAGCGTAAAATTAGGGTTGAGGTTGGAGTAGCTTCAGGGTAGGTTAAGTGTTAAGGTTAGGGTGAAATGGATTAGAATGGTGCATGTCTACAACCAATCCCATAAAAAATAAGACCTATTTTTGAGATATATTAGAGGCATATGCACTGTATAATTCACTTAGATATACATATCCTGTAAATATACTTTTTATACTAAAATGCTACATCCCACCTAGAAGAATATAATTGAATACTTCAAGGCGATTTGGTTGTGGTATCTGTTCTTTACTGTTACCATTATTTTCCTTACTTTATTGTGGGTGTATTACAGGACTTGTTTCACGGCTTAATTGCTAACTGTTCACTATTGTTGTTTGCTTTTCCTTGAGGTCACTGTATAGAAGTCCAGTAGAACAACGTTAAATTATCATTTCCTTTTCCCGTTTTTCTTTTTTTTCAAATTTTTCTCCTTCTTAGTTGGACATTGGTTAATTAACACGGATATTATTTAGATTGTTTATGTTCGTGCTTTTGTCTAGGATACGTACTAAATAAGGCGTATAACTAAGTACTGAGAAACGCGTATTATTCAGGGTATTCAGGGTCATTAAGTAATTAGTATAATGCTTTAGTTAACGCCTTGAACTATATTAACGATCATATATATATATATATATATATATATATATATATATATATATATATATGTTTATATAAACCCAAATGAAAACGTCACGTATAGTTGATATAACCTTTCAGCTAACCATCCACCCACTGTTGATTGGAATCCAATATAGCTCCTGTAGATTTCAGGCTTCAACAGCAGATAACCAATTCATTCTCTTCTCTTCTGTCTTCTCTAGCTGGCTCCATTACTGTCCGTAAGCTCACACATCAAATGATCCTTTCTATATCACTCTCGGATCCACGCCCGAATAATCTTTTCTCATTCGGACTCTAGTCGACGGCCTGGAGAGTGATGTCATTCAATTGTATCTTCAGTGTGTGTCCGACCCTTCTCCATTTCCTTAGCCATATATGTTAGGCGAAACGCTCTTGACTAGTGCGGTATCAGAGTTTCTTGTTTCCACTCCCTTGTAGCCACCCATCCGACCTTTAGTATGGAGTGAATGGCAGCTGTTGCTAAATGTCTTCAGCCTGTTAGAAAGGCTTTTAGTCACACGGGTAATCTCTATTTATGTCTTTGTGTATGTAAATGCTGTTGGCAAAACATAAAACCACTGAATGTTCAGAAGTCTGTGAAGAGTTCTCCATTCTCATTCATTTCGCTGAGAGCCCAGATACATAACGAGTTGTCTTCCTGTACGTACCGTTTACTCCCAGTTCGCTAATCATATAGACGATAAGGATTTTAATGTTACCATCTGGCTAGGCTCTTGTCCACTGCTGCTAGCAGTTGTCTGTAGAATTCTTGCTTCTTCTTTTGATCTGCCGCCTTGTTTTTCCGAGCATACCTTTTACAATGAATTCTCTTGACACTTATAAAGTGGTTAGTTGGAACCCAGGATGAAAAGTTGTGCAAAAGAAAGTTGGTCCACTTTCCTAATATGAGAGTAGAACCTGAACATCAGGATAGTATGCAATGCGAGACTGATTCATTTAAAAAAGATGACTCATTTCCATCAAAATGGAAGTTCATACAACTGGTTCCCTTGATAAATTTCAATAAAGAAAGGAAGACGAAATTTGGAGTATAAAATGATATCATTCTATTCCACAGGTTCTCATCAGCTGCAGACTACCTGAAATCACAATGATTATATGGATGATAATAACATACTTTAATGTTTAAGTGGTAGCAGAGAAGAAATAGTATAAAGTTGACGTATCCAAAATGTAAGCATTACAATTTTTAGTTTAAGTTTTCATCATCAATTTATACGCTTTCAAAGTAGAAAAGGGGGGAGAGGTAAGACAGAAAACAGAAAAAAATTAATTAACAGAACAGTGTTAGCTTGTAGGTTCACATAGCAACTCAAAAAACAAAAGAGTTTACAGTTTATAAGATTGAGATTTGCTCACTAAGTTGAGATCACTGAATTAGATGACTAATTATTGTAATCAAAATCAAAATTCAGTTATCATGGGAGTGAGAGGTTAATCACACTCTCTTTCTGTATGGATAAGTCTGGTTTAAATCGTTTGATTGCGATCGCTTCGGTAAATCGTAGTAAATTTGCTGTCCTTGGTCTATTTAATATTTTGAAGGACTCTACAATTCAGTGATCTCAACTCACTGAGCAAATCTCAATCTTACAAACTATAAATGCTTTTGTTTTTTGGAGTTGCCATGTGGACCTACAAGCTAACACTGTTTCTGTTAATCAATTTTTCTGTTTTCTGTCTTACCCCTCCCCCCTCTTTTCAACTCTGAAAGTGTGTAAATTGATGATGATAACTTAAACTAAAAATTGTAATGCTTACATTTTGGATACGTCAACTTTATACTATTTCTTCTCTGCTACCACTTAAACATTAAAGTATGTTATTATCATTTATATAAACATTGTAATTTCAGGTAGTCTGTAGCTGATGAGAACCTGTGAAATAGAATGATATCATTTTATACTCCAAATTTCGTCTTCCTTTCTTTATGGAAAATGGAAGTTGGTTAAACCACAAGTAATGCATAGAAAATACCGACATAAATTTTCAGATCTTTGTCTAACTTTTCATTTAGCCTTTCATTAAAGCGATCATTTTTCTAAAAGTGTATTAATCGAAGCTATACGAAGCGAAATAACATTGAATCTTTAGGTGGAGATTGAATTTTCACTGGGCACTAGTAACTAGGTGCGTCGGTGGCACAGCGGTTAGGACGCTCGCCAACCATGCACATGGTCTGGGGTTCGATCCCCGGCCGACGCACTTCTCTACCTCACTAAGCCAGTAATAAGACTGGTAAAGAAGAGGATAGGTTGGGTATGAGGCTAGCAACCCCACCCTGTAAAAATAAACACTGCTAGAGGAACTTCAAGCCTCCAGCTTGAAGCTCTATGTTCCACTGGGAAAGTGAAGGAAAAAAAACTAGTAACTAGTGTGATGTGTCTAGTCCTTTCTTTGGCACAGACTGAATTCTATCAGTCAGTCAGGTGTGTGACGTGACCACCACTCTAGGTAGCTCGCCATCACGGTGCACATTGATTTGATGATATTAGATAGTTGGAGCCTTGGACTTAGGTTTTGTGCTAGTTGGCACTCACAAGTCAGCAAGGCGTATCTGCAATCTTGAAGGAACTCACGTCCCTTCCGAGATTCGAACCCGCGTCACCCGGTGCTGCAGTGAGTCAGAGACGTTACCACTGAGCTATTCGGGCTCGCGATTCACCTCCTGTAGGACTGTAGTGATGGCGAGCTAGCTAGAATCGTGGCCACATTGCAAATACTTGACTAATAGAATTCAGTCTGCACCAAAGAAAGGACTAGACACGTCACACTAGTTACTAGTGTCCAATAAATATACCGAGTACAGTCCTACAGGAGGGCAATCGCGAACCCGAACAGCTCAGTGGTAACGTCTCTGACTCACTGCAGCACTGGGTGACGCGGGTTCGAATCTCAGAAGGGACATGAGTTCCTTCAAGGCTGCAGATACGCCTTGCTGACTTGTGAGTGCCAACAAGCACGAAACCTAGGTCCAATGCTTCCTGCTGATTGCCTTCAACTGTCTAATATCATCAAATCAATGGAGATTGCATTTTTGACGCATCTAAAGTTGATAAGTAAATAAAATCCAAACTGGTCTCTGTAATGATGAGAACAAGATTGTCCGAACTGCACTTTTTGTTTGCCAATTAGAAAGTCATGATGCGTGTATAAACTGCTTATGCACCGTTACGTAACAACTTCTACACGAAACAAGTGGAAACAGATGAGAAATCACTTCCCGGAGGTTTCTTCTTCTCCAATTTGGTTGGCAAAATAAATAGTAATTTGACACTGATTTAAAATTGTAAATCTAAATATGTTTCGCAATTGGTTACAAGACTTCATCATGAGCTGACATTGGTTAGAGAACCACTGGAAAAACACCAGGGAGTACTGTACTGAACAGCTGTTTCGTCACTCTAGTAATGGACTCTTCATCAGTACGCAACCACCTTGAAGGTTTGTAGCCAGGACCTTCTGGTTACAAAGCGGGCCAGCTCGTAGACCATTAAGTCACTGGGACTCGATCCAATCCAATAGCGAGCCCATGAATTCTAACTTCTGCCAATTCACGACATAGAGCAACCGCTTGCCAATGTCTTCGGCGAGTATTTGTCCTCACACCCGACCTGCTGCATCCTACTGGTCACGACTTTCCACTAGAACCCCAGGTAACTAACTACCTGAATAGGACCAGTGAGCATCTCATCGATATTCAAGTATTGGTTTTTGTAGGGATTTGATTGATTGGTTACAGGATTTCATCATGAGCTGTTCAGTGCTCCCAGCTGGTCTTCCAATGGTTGTCTAACCAATGTCAGCTCATGATGAAATCCTGTAACCAGTCAATCAAATCCCTACAAAAACCAGTACTTGAATATATTTCGCAATGTTATATTTTTAATTGTTACAAAATTCTGCAAACTGACTAACAGCTCAGCCCAAACAAAGTAATAGAGTGCAGTGTTTCTTTTAAACTGAGTAGTAATGGCAAAAATTATACTCTACATAAAATAACAGAATATTATAAACTCACAGGTACTGATCTTCGGTTAAGGCTGGTTTAACAAATGTATTTGACTTGGCGCCTAAAAAGGAAAGTAAAAATTTAGTGATAAGTTTGCTAACAGTGTTTTGAAGAATACTTGCTAAGCCTCGAGCATCTTCTTTTGGTAGTGAGCAGCAGAATAAGAAAAATGAACTTGGAATTGATTTCTTAAGCACTGCTGATAACCTTATCAAGGTAGGAGATATTCTGTTTTTGAGCGGTGCTTAGGGGCTCATGGCTTTCAAATCGGTTTCAGATAAATCTACTAATATACGTGTTGACATCTTATTGAGTTCGAAATATCTGAAAAGTAACTCATTTTTTATAATTTACTCAGTTTGAGGTGGAATTGCACCATGATATTTCCTTAGAATTCAAAATTTTTCAGATCATCACAGTATGTGATATGTTTGAAACCATAAGTGTCAATCGAAAAAAGCATTTTTCTGTGAAGATTTGAACATTCACTAGACATTCGTATCTATTTGGGCACTGCCTATAGGAATGGAGAATGTTTTTATCTGAATTACTAACATCTTATCTTCGAAAAATAATAGCTAAAACATTCTTTGCCAAAACACAATGTAAGTGAAGATTAAACTACCGAGACTGGCCACTTTATTTCTTGTGGAGACAGTTACACAGGTAGGACAACTCGAAAAGCCAACCGTTGCCTTCTTGAGCAGTGTTAAACGTGGTTAGGTAAGCTAGTTGTAAAGTCAGTCAGGAATTCCATACTGGCACACCTTCGGAATACAGAGCACAAGACTGATAAATAATATTCAGCTTTTACAATTCCATACGAGGTTCCAGATTATATTTATATTATTTATTCCTTCCGTTCCGAGTTTCTTTAGCAGTATTTATTTTTACAGGATGAGTTTGCTAGCCTCATGCCCAACCTTTCCCTTTTACCAGCTTTATTCCTGGCTTAGCGAAGTAAAGGAGTGCGTCGGACGGGGATCGAACCCCGGACCGTGTGCATGGTCGATGAGAGTCCTAACCACTGTGCCACCGACGCACATACAAAATAAATTGTATGGACTATAATAAACATTACATTGGTCAAAGTCAGCGTCCCCTTTTGTGTCCAAATACAAGAACATAAATCATCTGTGGAAAGGTACAATTTGTATTCCCGTCTCATATCAATGCATGTAGATAATTATTTTTGATTGCACACTAGTCAGTAACTAGTGTAATGCGTCTAGTCCTATCTTCGCTGCAGACTGAATTCTATCAGTCATGTTTGCAATGTGGCCACCATGCTAGGTAGCTCGCCATTACGGTGCACTATGAATTGTTGGTTTTTGATGGTTGGAGGCAATCGGCCACAGGAAGCCTTGGACCTAGGTTTCATGCTAGTTGGCACTCACAAGTCAGCAAGGCGTATCTGCAACCTTGAAGGAACTCATGTCCCTTCTGAGATTCGAACCCGCGTCACCCAGTGCTGCAGTGAGTCAGAGACGTTACCATTGAGCTATTCAGGCTCGCGACTGACCTCCTGTAGGACTGTATTGGATATTTTTGATTGCACACTAGTCAGTCTAGTCCTATCTAGATAATTACGCACGCCAATCTGATTAGGATAATGTAGAAATCTTAAATATCGGCAACACCAAACATGCAGTCGGGGAATTTCTAGAAGCCTGGTACTCAGACAAACATCAGCGATTAACAAACATAATACTCTTTGGACCAGATTTACGAAATAATGTAACAAAAAATAAACCCACACGACAACAGAGTTCGAATTCGAAGTCAATACAAGTGATGAATAGAGGCGTAAATCAACAAAACATCCGCGACAATGATTGTCAGGACATACAGATAAATATATGGAGTACGTAACCATATGATTGTACACTTTTTGGTTAGATGTTGAAATTAGAAACATTGTACATGACTTTTGTTTTAAGCGATTTATGTTTGAATATATATAACTTCCGAGTGCAATTTGAAATACAATATACTGTTGGTAGCTTCGCCTTCTCTCTGGCTATTTCTGTCTACTCACTCCACTCAAACCGTGTTTTATTTTATTTTTTTAATTTATTATAGCTTGATTCCACACCGTATTTTTGGTACAAGTATGGAATTTTCAGCACGTGATATCGGTAGCCCAATTTTGCAGGCCGATCATAGATATCGGGTGTGCGCCGGCAGGGGATCGAACCCCGGACCATGTGCATGGTCGGCGAGAGTCCTATCCACTGTGCCACCGACGCACATACTTTGGATTTATTGCAGGAACCTATTATCCTTATCCGAAGACAAATCTACAACCGGAACACCGCTTCTACCAGTAGACACGATTCCAACAGTCAACGCTTCTGTGGATTATATAAATAATTTGTAGCAGTGGACTTTAACAACGTATCCAAGTAACCTATTAATCAATATAACTCATTATTGCATTTTGATAATATATTGTTACACTACTATCTCATTGACTTGGATTTTTATTCGCATATTTTGTTGTGTTTAATGAGCTTGCTCTAGACAGTTCCCTACAAATATCATTCACGGAGAATTCAAGTAGGTTCACTTTATATTGGACAACGAAAGCTCAACAGTTTAATCAACTAGCTCAGAGAACACAATTAAATCATGTTTAAAACACTAGGTCGTTGATGTTTTCTCCTAAACTTTCACATTAACTAACTAACTAACTAACGAACTATCCAACTGTCAATTCAACAATATAATTAGAATATGGGGCTATGCAGTGGGCTTACTAATACAGTAATCATTTCTATGAGACATATACACATATATATTATTTCACAGAATTAATCGACCTGTGTAATACATCTTCTCATCAGTTAATTTCCTGAATGAGAGAAAAAAATAATTTCTAATACCTTGAACAAGACTAAAAGCATTAGAGAGTGTATTATATAAAAGTATAATAAATTGAGAAACACACACAATTATGATTAAACAATGCTAAACAGAATTTACATATATAAACATATACATAGGTACATATAATATCAGGGAAGTGACTCATTTCCATCAGCAGACATGTTTATTCAGCCACTGATAATATCACATTGTTACAGAAATAATGGTACACAAAGCCGAGAGAGCGAGAGAGAGGCGTGGAGAGAGAAAGACAGGGGGAGGGAGACCAAGGAACAAATAGGATGGTGGCAAAGGGAAAATGATAACAACATAGCCGGAAAGTGTAAAACAATATCTTTTGTGTATAATAGTCATATATACATATATATGTATATTGCGTGACACACTGACTATTTGTTATTGTGTGGTTAATTCTGTGGTCTTGAAACACAAGTTATTACATTTGGTTATATGCTAGGCTTTCTTTCATCTAAAACTATTCTCATTTATTCTATTATTATTATTAATATTAATATTATTATTATTAATTTCGTGAACAAAGGTTCGCATTCATACTCTGTTATCTGGTACAATCTTGTTAATATGAGAGAGCAAGAAAGAGGGACAGAGAGAGAGAGAATAAACTAATCAGCATATAAAATTGTTATCAATATTCTTGCTCTATATATACAAGGAAATACGCTGATTAAGAGAAGAATTACTGCAGAAACATACATACACACACAGAGAGAAAGACTAAAGTCCTTAGTCGACAGACTTTTGTTGTATAATATATTTAGATAGAATGGAGTACGCCATGGTTGTGTTATAAACGTGTATGCCGAAACAAATCTGTTGATGTGCATAGATGAAGTTATTTAGTAATGCAAGCGTAGATGCAAAAGCCTACGAAGTTAAGAAAAACAATATTAGTTAGATCACCAGTTGACATCAGTCAGAAAACCTGAGAGTACCAGACGGCTGTTTCGCCATAGTTTGGGACTCTTGAGGAATATCCACCTCCACTGGGGTGAAAACCCGGGACCTACAGGTTACAAGGAAAGCTTGTAGACTATTCAGCTAGTGGCACCCGATCCGAGGGCTTATGACACTGACTGGTGGTTGCACTATATTTATCGTGAATTGGCAGAATTTGGAATTCACGACCCACTGGATGGAGTTCCAGTGGCTGAATGGCCTACAGGCTCCCTTGGTAACCCGAATGCGGATGGATACTGCTGAAGAGTCTCAAACTGGTTCAAAACAGTTGTCCAGTTTTCTAAGGTTTGCTAGCGGTTTTCTAAATAATAATGTCGTCTAGTAATCAAACTAATACTGTTGTCCTCTATTGAACAGTGATCAATTTTTGGGATCTCACTACGTTAACCATTACATATGATGGAGAAGATTTATTGTAGCTCAGGGGGATGATAATAGCGTGCTTGTGTTGTAACCGCATGAAGGTGTTGTACTGAAAGACAATGAAAGCTTAGCATTTAAATCATCCATCTTAAGGAACACAATTACGCCGATAGATTAACCCTTTTTTCCACTGTACCATCCGTGAAGAGCAGTTGTCTTCTGTGAGTTTTGTAGGTTCGATAAAAAAATTACCGGTTATACAGATCGGTGCCAATACAATGAATTTAGGATTTTTAATGTCCGTTACCGACTTGGTGGGTATCACAAGAGACAAATCAGAAAAGATCCTTAGCTACTCAACAGAGTAAAAAGAAAATGAATCAGGCAGCTGGTGGTTTTGAAAATGAAGAGGAAAACGTCATTGGGAGACTCAAATATACGAACATCAACTATATAATTGTACGCAGTTGGTGGTGTACGCGTCGGTGGCACAGCGGTTAGGACACTCACCGACTATGCAAATGGTCCAGGGTTCGATTCCCGGCCAGTGACGCACTCCTTTACCTCGCTAAGCCGAAAATAAAGCTGATAAAGAGGAAAGGTTGGGAATGAGGTTAGCAACCCCGTCCTGTAAAAATAACCACCACTGCTACAGAAACTTCAAAGCCCTAGCTTGAAGCCCTATGTTCCACTGGGAACGTGAAGAAAGTAATAATCATATAATAAAATAACGATAACGCAGTTGTGGTAGTCAGGGTAAAGCTGACAGTTACTAGCTTTACTGCAAAAAAGAAGTGAAACACAAGGGATGTAAGCCTATCAGTGTACAACATATTAAGAAAAATTATTTTTCGGCCTAGGTAAATATATCCTGTCTCTATACATTTTCAACCTGGAACTTCAACACTAATGCCTAATGAATAGTTTTATATGATTCAGGGATTTGATGTCTGCCTCACGAAAAGCATTTCCAGGTGGGCTTCTACAGACTTTCATCAACAGCTGCCGCCTTAGTCGGCTCTTTACTGAAGGTCAGATGGATAGCAAGAAAGGATTAGCAGTAAAGGCCTGAGGGAAAGAACCAATTAGGAACCTGTCAACCAACAGTTATGCAGGATTAGAGAGATGGACTGAACACTTGCTGTGGAGACCGTTGAGTAACACCATGAGCGAGGGAAACCCTGAGGTGGAACCTGAATGGGGAACGCCAATTCGGATGTTGGTCAGGGAGTAACATGGACGAGGCTGTGTGAAGAGGAAGTGAAAGTCTGGGAGAGTCGTGAAGCCAGCTAAGGGAGACAACATAGTACAGGATGAAATGGGGATATCTTCTTAAAACCCGCTGTCTCACTTGGAATCCAGAGGAATAATACTGATATTTTAATCCACAGTGTGTAAAAAATTCTATTTCACCAGAGAAAATAAAGTATATTCTCAATAAAGCAGGAATTACATTGGCATTCAAACCTACAAATTCACTCAGAGACAAGCTCTGTAGGTTAAAATACCCGGTGGACCCAATTAAACAAAATAATATAATTTACAAAATACCTGGTAATGACTGTGAGTTAAGTTAACTACATAGGTCAAACTAGTAGATCGGCGGTAGTCATATTGCCGGAACACAAGAATTTAGCTAAGGTAAGAATGGTTGACCCCACCCGCGAAGATAAGCAATTTAGAAAAAAGCTTAGTACTACATCGCACTGCATGCATTAACACACAATCACACAATAGGGTGGGAGAGGGTTAATATTCTAAGAATTAATATAAGTAGGTGGAGAGAGAGGTTGATTACTGAATCTTGCCTGAGTCATCGAGTCTACACCCAACACATGCAACAGAAATGACTCAATGTAAAAACCAGAAATTTGGAAGATATTATTACCACCAGTCAGTCAGTCAAATCAGAGGAGGATAATAAATAATCTCAAAATTCTATTTCAATTCAAGCACACCACAACATTCTAACAATTTCAAAAATATGGTCATATGAAGTTGTATGAACATTCACCCCTGGAATGGAAATGCAAATGCTGAGAATAACTAATATAATTCCTAATTTTCAGCAAATTCACGTATTCAAAATTTGCGAAACATTTTCAGCAAAATAACACAGTTTGATCCTTTTTCTTTTCAAATTTCTATTTCTGGGTGAATTATTAACACTTGTTAAATGAGTATGTGAAAAAAAACCAAAATAAAATAAAATTCCTTAGTTGAAATTGTAGACAAGACAAGGGGTGAGAAATTGCAAAGTCTAAGGTCTGTTTCATTCGAATTCTTGTATCCAATTAGTGTGAAACTAACAGTTTAAGATTTCATTCAGACCTAATCTATAGGTATGCAGAGATTTTCTGTGGAACATTTTCGTCTGTTTTAAATAGCTGAAGACTAATCACAAGTACAAACTTCCAGTCAGTGATGGATAACGAGGGAGATGCTTGTTTTTTCAGACATGGTATACAACTGTTTTTAATTGGAATTGTAATATTGTTAAGAAATCATAAAGTTTATGAAAGGGAAAAGAAGTATAGCGGATGGTTATATTATAATTCCCTTGGGTTTGCAGTTGAACGTAGGGCTTTGGTAGAACATCGTTATTTCATTCTGTCTCATGCACTCGTCTTTAACTGGCTCCATGACTGTCCATAACCTCTCATCTCCCTCCACCTCACATAATCTCCTCCATACTGTCCTTAGATCTACGCCCAACTTCATGTTTGGCACTCGAGTTCCACTTGATTGATGGCCTGATGAATGGTATCAGCTCATCGATGTCTTCAGCGTATCACCCATCCACTTCTACTTCCTTCTGAAGATTTGTTGGGTGGTGGGTTGTTTATTGATTCGTTCCCAGAGTTCTCTATTACTTTGCCTTTCTAGACGACCATCTCGTCTTCAGTATCGAGCCAGATAAAGCAGCAGTTGAAGAAAGTCTGCATTAACCCATTAAAACTGCTATTCGTGAGTAATCTTCAAGTATTGGTTTTCTAGGGATTTATTTTGATTGGATGAAGGATTTCATCATCAGCTGACATCAGTTAGAGAACCACTAGAAAACCTGGGAGTACTGAACAGCTGTTTCGTTCTAGTTTGGGACTCTTAATCAGTACGCACCCACCGGAGTTCGAACCCAGGACCTTCAGGTTATAAGGCTAGTGAACTCGTAGACCATTTAGCCACTGGGACATTATCCAATGGCCAGCTCATGAATTCTAACTCCTGCCAACTGACGACGTGGCGCGACCATTTCGCAATGTCTTCTTCAATGAGTTACTGCCTCATCTTCAACCTGCTGCACCCTACTAGTCAATGCCTGTTGTGTTGTTCCGATCCTGGCTTTGACATCTTCACTTTAAATCCTGTCATCGCTGCTTCTTCTGCCAAACTGTCAGTTTTCACCGGTAGGTCTTGGAGTCTGTGTGACGTAAGACGTAAATTGTCCGAGAAATCCAGATTTTCCGCAATCTTCTTGTCGGCCAAATGTACTTGTGTTTATCTGATTTGAATTTGAAGTTTTTCATCTTTCATGTAAATCGGATTAGCAGGCGAATGTATGATCAAACTGTTTGAAATGAATTCCACTAATACATCACACTGTTCAAACAAACTCCGTCTTAATTAATGGAAGACTCCGAGTGTTTATCTTTCTAAGTGGGATCTCCAGCTTTAATCTAACTGAAACATAGTGTCATAATAGTCTGTCACAGCTGGCTTTAAGGGAGTACATTTGTAAGCACGCTGTAGTCCGAATAATACCGGTTTCCAAGGGACACACTGTAATGAAATTCCATTCGAACCGTGTAAATTTCAAATTATGAGTTTGATTCATCATATCAACTGTTCTCCGCTATATGTAGCCGGAATTCAGGTGGTCTGAAATGGTCTCACCTACCGAGATGAGTCAAATAGTCTTGACCACTGATAAACTCTACGCCAGACGAGCGAAATGACCGTTCGGTGTTTTCATCAGTTTGATTTGGAAAGCAAGCACTAATAGCTAATGTGAGTACTCTTCAACTACTCATATCAGTCAACCAGTAGTGTACAAAGTCAGTAAAATCAAGAAGCCATTCTACCAACTGTTTACTAATCCACTGACCTTTAACATATATATACAAGTGGATTTTATCAATGGGAAAATAGGGAAAAATGAGTGATATTGAAAGAACTGTGATACTCACTTTTATTCGTCAACTGTAGATGGGCTGTTGCATTCAGTGTTCCCGACGGATTAGTTGCAACACAGAGGTATTGACCAGCGTCGGAACTTTGCAGTTTCTCTACACGCAAACTTCAAATAGAAAAAAAAAGGAAGCAGACAATCAATGGTGAGTTTTTAAAGTAACAGTGAGTTGTTAAAATCGATGGTATGAAATATTAATACGGATTATATATTTGCTTCAAGTTTGATATCAGTTAGAATAACATTGAAAACCAGTAATGCAGTTCTGGGCAGCTGTTTCGTCATAGTTTCAAACTCGGCGAAGGTACGCATCCACCACGAGTGTTCGAACCCAAAACCTACCGGATGCAAGAAAAGCTCGTGGACCGTTTAGTCATTGGCACTGAACTCAATGGTCAGCTCATGAATCCCCACTTCTAGCGGTTTGTGATACATAGTTCTATTGGGGACACCATCCAATTTCATTCGTGGTGAGTATGTCTCCTCACTGCCGACCAATTGGTGGACACCACTGATCACGCACGTCTTCTCACTAGAACTCCTCCAGTCAGCTTTGTGCGGTAGCCAAGTTCGACCACTTGAAACAGATCGAAGCCCTACAAACTAAATCGTGAATTTATTTATTTATTTTATTGGTTATAGCCTGATTCCACACAGTATTTTTGGTACAAGTATGGAATTTTCAGCATGTAATATCGTTAGCCCAAATTTTGCAGGCCGACCACTGATATCAGATGTGCGTCGGCCAGGGGATCATGTGCATGGCCGGCGAGAGTCCTAACCGCTGTGCCCCAGACGCAGGGAAGTTTCGGTGCTACGCTAGTAACCCCCCACGGTCTAGAAACGAAACAACTGCTACCAGAAGCTCAAAGCTCAAGCTCGAAGCCCTGTGTGTGTATGTGTGTAATATAATAGGATAATTCTACAAACAATCAGAAGTGGAACTTACGCGCTTCCCCACAGAGCAGTAGTTATCTTTATTTTATTCTGTTTTTCTACCAATTTTTCGCCATTTTTATACCACTGAAATTGAGGTATCGGTTCACCGAGAATATCGCAATAAAATGTTCCTTTCACTCCGACTGAACGAGTAAGATTCCGCATTGCTTGACTCAGACGAATGTAAGCTGTTAAGTGGGAACATAATGCAGTAGGTAAACTATATAAGAAGGCACAATAAAACACAGGGTAAGTCACTTTTTTTTAGAAAAAAATGCTCACAGTATTGTGAAATTTATAAACCTTTAATTAACACATTCACTTTTCGGATAAGCTTCTTCACCAGACAGTAAATAACTGACACAGCATAAGATAAGAAACACAGACGTTCGATCTTAACTACTTTGCGCAGATAAAAAAGAATATTTCCCAATGAAAAAACTTACTGTTTATCTAGTCGTAAAGTAAAGTAAATGATTTTCCTAATTATTATTTTTATTATTTTTCCTTCTGAGTGAATAAACGAAAACAATAACAACAAAAATAAAAGCTATTCAGTTAACAGGCACAAATAAGACAGTCGAACCCTTGAAGTATTGATTTAAATTAAAGTCACAATCGTACGACTACACTCCAAAGTTTGGAGGGTAGTAAAACTGTTGGAAGTAAATTTTCTCAAAAAAGATGAAAAAGGGATATTTGGGAGTATGTAGGTATCCACTGCGATACTGTCTTTTAATGTTACTAAATTATAAGTAATCTATATTTCACATTTCTCTTGTGTGATTGGGCGCTTCTGTAGCGGTAGGATTGATTTTCTCGGGTGGAGTCGCTAGCCTCATGTTTAAACATACCTTCTTTTTTGGGGGGGGGGTATCGGAGGAAGAAGCCAGGGTTGGGAAGACAAGACAGTGTAGTCAGAGTAAAAACCCGCTGCACTCATCATAAAGCACAAAATCCCGATTTCCAACATTGGTGTCAGGTAATTCAGAGCTTCTAAGTGGTTCAGAGGCTTGGCGCGTCGCGAAGAAAAACATGTCCAACAGCTCACTACAGACTCCTATCAGCAGAAGCCTTTGGTCGATAATGAAGGTCAGATTGTTGGTCAAAAAGAGTAAACAACAAGCAATTCCGGACGTAAGCCAAACAAGAACCTATCGCTAAAATAACTTTCAGAAGGATAGGACATACGCTGAACAGACCGCTGAGTGAAATTACGCGGTCGTCCATCGAGTTAAGCGTGAATCTGAGGGTTAAATGGCGAGATTATGTGAAGAGGAGGTGAATGTTTACGAGAAAGCGTGAAGCCAGCTGTAAAAGACTTCAGAGTACCAAGCGAAGTGAGGATGTATTTGTGAAGCCCCTTTATCCTACTCGGAAATCACAAAAGGAATAATAATAATATAATGATATAGCTGTATCAAGACTGGGACAAGTCTATCCAAACCGAAGCTGAAAACATTGTAGAACCCCAAATACGTGTCATTTTGCATGTTTGCATACTCAGCAAACATATCAAAGAGATACGGGACATCTGGTTATATTGTTGGGGCAAAAATATTAAAACAGTTATCGAAGAAATGTCACTGGAATATGAAGTTTATGCTTATAGGCTGCCTGGGAATATAATATATAGTTTTGATTAGTTTAATCCAAATTTGTGTTCAGGTAATTTAGTCACTAGTACTTGACGTGTATTCGTGTATGTGACGTCAGCTAATGCTCAAAATTTAGCTATTTAGGTATGCATGTATCCCTACTGGTCTTTTATGATTATTATTTCTTTGGGAACACAGTAAAAAATAGGGGTTCAGCAATACATCTTCACTTCCTTCTATTTTCTACTGTCCTCTTCACCTGGGTGTACACGACTGACCGTAATCTCTCATCTCGTCAACGCCACACGACCTCCTCCACGTCACCATCGAGGTGACGACCCACTCGTCACTTCCCATTGGGGTTCCACTCGTGCTATGGCCTGCACTGAGCACGAAGTCATTTGATGGACTCCTCAGTACATGCTCGATCAACCTCTATTTGCTCTTACATATTTGTTGAACGAAACGTTCCTGGTTGATTTGTTCCCCGTCAAAGCTTCTTGTTGCTAACTCTTTCTGGCCAGCTAGCCATCTGATCTTCAATATTGAGCCCACGAAGTCATTTGTTGATAAAAGTCTGCAGCTGGCTGTTGGAGATGCTTTCCGTGACGCCCTGACCACGTTTCTGACCCATTTAGAAGCGATGACTGGTGTAACATTGGTGTTGAAAATTCGAATACTATTCACATTGATCATAAACGGCACTAATAATGACCGATTCAGCTGTTAAGTTGTTAAGTCATCAGGTAACCGGGAAAGTTAAAACGGTCTGATTATGTGTGCTTTTAAAAATAATAACATGTAGGTAGCACCTTTTTCCGAAGAGCGACTCTGTTTACAATTTGAAAATAATAAAGTCTTATACGACTTGTATGTGCTAATAACACATTTTCATATTGGATATATAATGAAGACCACCCAGAATGAGTGTTTTGTTTTAATGTTTGCATTCATTACTGATATATATTATAACTTAAGTCAATAATGTACATTTAATCGACTTCGGTCACAAAGCTACTAGTTGTGTAGTAATCAAAACAGAATCTACTAGCTAGTTCGATTGTACTGAGACAACCTGTAAATGTCTCATTTAAATAATCTAGGATGAAGCTACTTTGACAGAGTTCCTCGATATTCAGAGTGACTTTTGTTATTACTAGACTTCTTGGTGCCTACTACATTCAGTAGCATAATAAAGTTTCTTGAAATCAGTCGGTAGATGGTGACTAACAGTGGGATCCAGGATAACGCGCATTTCGTCCTATCTGGGACTAACCATCAGCTGGATGTACCTGCGTTCACCGGTGAGTCATGATGTTCCCACCGAGGCTCAAACCCAGTGCCCAAATAGGACTAAATGCGCGTTATCCTGGATTCCACTGCCAGTCACCATCCGCCAGCTGACTGCAAATTACATGACCGGATATCGTCGAAGCATCTGCACAAAGAGCCGACATGTCAACCTGTCGATCCAAACAATCGATGGGAAAATCTAATCACAATCTATGATCTACATGATACCATGAATAGCAATCGAGGAAAGCAAGCGTAGGTGCTTGATGCTATATCCTGCTGGATGACTGGCAATTGACTAATTGAGCAACACTCACACTAACCAGTAGTGTTTGTTAATCAGATCAAAATGTTCTAAATACCGGACGGTGCTTTCACCCACTTACGGGTGGGCTCAAAGTGCTGAGCCAGTTCAAACCATCCGATTTCTGGCTAGCTAGCAACTTCGACAATCTAGTAATATCATGCATCAAATTCGCGATTCGTAATAAACACAGTTCTAGGTGAAATTTTACCAGAGTTTCCTTTGGAATCTGAAGTTATACAGATCACAGTATGTGTCTCAACTAGCAATACAGTTTTTTTATTCACTCAGTCAATGAGACAGACATTTAACTGAAAGTTATACAATTTTCAGATACTATTGCGAAGATGAAGTTGTATGCTTGATTAAAAGGAGTGATACATTTGTCTTTCATTGAATCTTTTCTAAACTGAGTTAGGATGCAGTTTGTAAGCAATCACAACGCGGTTAACACTTTTTGTAACATGTTGAGTGAAATGCACTTGGCATTTCAAATACAGATAGTTTGAATGGCTTTTCAGAATTTGATTTATCAGAAAGGTGAATTGTTGTGATCATTACGAATCCCTTTGGGCTCCAAGTGGGACATTGGGCTTTAACAGAAGGCCTCTATGGCACTATCTTCTCTGAAGTCGTTTTTAAATGGCCCCTGACTACCAGTAGGTTCTCATCTGCAAATCTTCGCATGATCGTCTTCATATCACTCTTGGACACACGCTCAACTAGTCGCTTCCTATTCCGATTCCAGTTGGTGGCCTGGCGCGCAGTGTCACCCAACAATCTCCTCAGTGTATGTCCAATCCATTTCCAGTTTCTTCTCCATATTTGTTGAGCAATAGGTTCTTGATATGTTCGTTCCGAGACTTTCTTTTTCTAAACTGTTTCTGGCCATCCAGCCAGCAAAAGCAGACGTTAAAAAAAGTCTTCAGCCTATTGGAAATGTCTTTCGTGAAGCGCCAAAACAGTCAAAACGTAGGGGCGTTTTAAGAATGAATGTGACAGAACAAAAATATCCACAGTGGTTTGTAACAGTTCTAGATTGATCTACAAATTGAGCAATCATCACATAAAAGTTCTGTATGAACTGTTTTCGCCTTCTGCTCATCTGTTGAAGTACTGCATGAATTTTAAGTTTTAAGATCACATTATTTCAAAATTGGAGTGCATTTTTTTTCTTGTCAACAAGCGCCAAATGTAATCACTTACATTCTCATGTTTTCCGGTTATCATTATTTGTAGAAAATACGCTACTTAAGATGGTTTTGTGAAAGATGTCAGATTTATGGTTTAGTATAATCCGATCTGGACTTCGCCAATGAAATATAGGTCTGATTTCCCACAAACTGGAAGATATGCAAGTGAAAAGCAACAAGTTGGCAGAAATAGCATCCAGAGAAGATAGGACTTCAGGTGGACATAGAGAAAACATAGGTGATGGAAATTTCTAGCCAACAGCAACAGCAAAAACAAAAGACAATAACGGAAGAAATATGGAAGAGGCAAATTCCCTTTTCTACCTAAAAAGCATCGTTTCAACTACAGGCGGACGGAACTGATGAGGATATCAAAGCAAGTATCATCGGGAAAGCAAGACAAGCTTTCACTACTCTCAAGTCTGTGTGGACGTCAACAGCACTACTCAGCATCAAAAATAAGATCCAGATTTTCAACTCCAATGTGAAGTCAGTGCTACTATACAGATCAGAGACTTGGCCAGCGCGCCACGAAGGGTACTTCAAACAAACTACACACCTTCATCAACAGATGTCTTCGCTCACTATTGAAGATCAGATGGCCGACCTGAAAAGATCAGGAAAATAGATCTCTGGCGATGAGCGGACCAACACAGCAGGAACCAAGTGTGCAACAAATATGCAGGAATAAATGGAGGTGGATTGGCCATACTCTGAGAAAACAAACCATCAAGTGACATCACACGACAGGCTCTTTCTCTCTCCCGAATGGAACCCGAATGGGAAGTGGATAGTTAGTTGGTCTTCAGTGCAAGGGTGACATGGGGGAGGAAGTTATGTGAGAAGTAGATGAAAGCATGTGGGCAGACATATAGACAGGTTAAAACGTTGGCAGTGAACCGAATGCAATGGAGACGTGTGGCTGAAGCCCTAATTTCCACTAGGAATTAAAGGAAACAATAATAATTCGATTTACTCATTAAATGATGTATTGAAATTCAAGTGTTGGTTTGCAGGGATTTGACTGGTTTCAGGCATTCATCATGAGCTGACTTCGGTTTGAGAACCACTGGAAAAACCGGGAGTACTCGACAGATGTTTCATCAGCCTAGTTGGAGACTCTTCATCAGTACACATCCTCCATCAGGATTTCAACCCACAAACCACGAATTGCAACTTCTGCAAATTCCTGATATGGCGCAACCACTGTTCAGTGTCATCGGCGAGTATTTGGCAGAAGTTGGACTGCATGGGCTTTTCATTGAGTCAGGTTCCAGTGGCTGGATCCTCTACGAGCTCTCCATATAACTGGAATGTCCTGAGTTCAAACCCTGGTGGCAGGTAAGGACTGCTGGTTGAATACTCACCAACTACACACGTGATCCGGGGTTCGATTCTCAGCCAACTCGCTCTTGAACCTTACCTAGTTTTGCCGGTTGTTACTAAGCTTGGAAAAGAGTGGGTGTGAGGCCAGCAACCTTACCCAGTAAAAAACCAAAATCCTTGCTACTGTAAGTCTGAAATTCAATGTTCCACTCGTAACTCACAGAGAAAATATTCAAGGCATGGATATATATATTAATAGCCCAGATTAGCGTTTGTTCATGTGTGAATAGATGTGATGAGGGTTTTCGCTCGACGTGTTTTTTAAGAAAAAAACCCATTTTACTCACTCTGCGAGATAAATGAATCGCCTAGAATTACAGAAAACACATATGAGAAAAACTGTGATCATAAAAAATTCTAACTAATTTCTCTCTCGTTTGAATAATACTAAAAAGCATACATTAGCATAAGAATGACTGGAGAATATTTTTATGTCGAAATATATATGCATACCCAAAGGTAATATAAATATTTATGAGTGTAATTGAATCTCTAATGTTTATCACCCCTTATGAAGCGGAGTGGCACGGGGTGGGGAAGTATTTTGCATGTCTATGCAAAATAAGCTGGTAAACAACATTTGTCTAAGATTTATTTTCTGAAAATATCTTCTTCGTCTTCATTGTGTTTCAGTCTTTTCAACTGAAAATGTAGAGAAAATTACGACGTGCGTACTTATGCATAGTCTGACTTTTGTGTTTCTAAAACGAGAGGGATATTTCTACTAAGACTCAAAATTCTCCTGTCTAAGACAGAAAAAAGTACTTTCACTTTGCAATAGAGAATAGCATCACAATGAGGGTTATTATTATTGTTTCCTTTAATTCCTAGTGGAAATTAGGGCTTCAGCCACACGTCTCCATTGCATTCGGTTCACTGCCAACGTTTTAACCTGTCTATATGTCTGCCCACATGCTTTCATCTACTTCTCACATAACTTCCTCCCCCATGTCACCCTTGCACTGAAGACCAACTAACTATCCACTTCCCATTCGGGTTCCATTCGGGAGAGAGAAAGAGCCTGTCGTGTGATGTCACTTGATGGTTTGTTTTCTCAGAGTATGGCCAATCCACCTCCATTTATTCCTGCATATTTGTTGCACACTTGGTTCCTGCTGGGTTGGTTCGCTCATCGCCAGAGATCCCACCCTTTTGCTGATCTTTTCTGACCATCTAATCCTGAGTACTGAGCGAAAACACCTGTTGATGGTAGTGTCTAGTTTGTTCGAAGCGCCATTCGTGACTCAGAACCAAGTCGCTGATCCGTATAGTAGCGTTGACTTCACATTGGAGTTGAAAATCCGGATCTTATTTCTCATGCTGAAAAGTGCTGTTGACCTCCACACAGACCTGAGAGTAATGAAATCTTGCGTTGCTTTCCCGATCCTCGCTTTGATATCCTCATCAGTTCCGTCCGCCCGTAGTTGAAACGATGCTTCCCAGATCGGTGGGTAGTTAAGGGAGGTTGCTATTTTCAGACTCCTCCCATTTATGCTGACTGTTGTACGTTGTCGTTGGCCTGGCTATTGCTCTTGGCCGGGAATCTTCATCACCACATCTGTCTTCTCTATGTGCACCTGAAGTCCCTCCGATCTTCTCTGGATGCTTATTCTGCCAACTTGTTGCTTTTCACTTGCATATCTCCCAGTTTGTGCGAAATTAGACATATATCATCGGTGAAGTCCAGATCCTCCAAGTTTTTTGTGTGTGTCCATTTTATGCCTGTTTTCACTCTGCCCGCTGTCTGCCACATTATTCAGTCTACCGCAATCAGGAAAATCATTGGAGATAGTAGGCAGCCAGCTTGTCTTACTCCCGTCTTCACTTCGAAGGATTCTGTAAGTTTCTGGTTGTGGGTAACTTGACATGCAGCATTGTCGTACAACTGTCGGATGAGATGTAAAATCGTTAGCAGCACCCCTTAGTAGCGGAGTAGTTTCCAAATCACCTCTCCATCGACGATGTCGAAGGCCTTTTCAAAGTCAATGAAGTTGAGGTAGATTGCTGACTGCCAGCCATTCCAAGCTCTGTTTAATGATGATGCGTAATGTTGTGATTTGATCGATGCATGATTTGTTCCTCTTGAATCCAACCTGTTCCAGTTAGAGGCTTTCATCCAGGGCGTGTTTGATTCTCTCCAGGATGATGCGGCTTAGTATTTTGCTTGGGGTGGACAGGATCATAATACTGCGCTAGTTCTTGCATTGACCTAAGGGTTAACAGTGCGGAAAAGTTTGTACTCTCTCGCCTTGAGAAAGATGGGCATGAGTAGTTTCCAAAGCTACTCATCGTAAAAACTGAGAAGTTTATCGTTTAAATATTGCGTATCAAAAGTTAAATGTTTCAAGGGAACATAGCAACTGGAAAATTAAGACACTGACAAAGGAAATAATAGTGTATATCCGAGAAATTATGTGTATTCATTTTGAAAATGTCACTCACTTTTACGTTCTTCTCCGGATTTCACTTCGTAGTGCATACTGAAAGGAAAGGAAATTGAGAAATTGTGTTAAAGGCACAGAAATGCAAATGTATATTGAACGAAAGCCAGAAAATGCAAAATTTTACGTACATTTAATTCATATACTTCACTGTTGGGTTTCTGTACGAGTTGTCTTTGCGGATGGACATTCAACGGTGACATCTGAGAGAAGTGGTATTATTATGCGAATAATGGCACATGTAGTTAAGTTGATACGGTTAACAACTGAACAGTGATAATGACATTAAATCCCCAGTTTATTAGGCGTATTTCTATCGCCTAACCTCTTTTTCGTCATTGGAACGCACAAAAGCTGATATTGTAAATCACACTAGTTAGCCTACTCAATTGTCTTTTGAGTCGAAATATCACTTTTTACCATAAACATTGGTGGAGTCGTGTTCTCCATGCTGCATAAATTTCACAGTCTTTCTAATCAAAATATTTAACGCAGACTTCTTTAGGAATTCAGCCTTTAGAATTCTCTCTCTTAGACATCGCTCCTGATAACCTTGACCGTGACTGGTTGTTCCTCCAGATTTTCTTGACTGGAGCTACAAATCTTCAAAGCATTGCTGAATCTTTGAACGAATTAAATTTGTTTGTTTATTAGCAAGAAGCTGAGATGAAGTGCAAAATGATGCTGTGTAAACATTTTGACAGAAAATCACTTGAAAGATATTCACACATTAAGCCTTCGAAGTAGTCATCAGTACTCGCACACCATGATAAATGAAAAGCACGTTTCAAATAAAGCACATTTTTTCAAGAGCTGGGTTTGTTGGGATTTGGTTTGTTTCAAGTTCGACAAGGGGTTGATATCAGTTAGAGAAACATCCAAAACCAGTACTGCTGTACTGGATAGCTATTTCGTCATAGCTTCAGACTCAGTGGAACAACGCATCCACTACCAAGGTTCGATCCCAGGACCCTCAGTTTACAAACCAAGCTCTCAGACTATTCAAATAGTGAGACCACGAACCCAAACTTCTACCAATTCGTGATACATGGCACTATTGGCGACACCAACCAGTGTAATCCGTCATGAGTATTTGTGCTCACTCCAGACAGGGTGGACCCCAGAACTCCTCGAATCAACTTAGTCCGGAAGTCGGTCACTAGTCACCAGTTGCGTCAAAATCACGCACCGGTAGAAGTTGAGATTCATGAGCTGGCCATTGAGTTCGGTCCCACTGGCTGAGTGGTCTACGAGCTTTCCCTCCAACCGGAAAGTTTTGGGTTTGAACTCTGGTGGTGGGTGCGCACTTCTGGTACCTCAGTACTGGTTTTCAATGTTTTTCTAATTGATATCAATCCCTGGTCCCCATTGAAATAAAGAATACTTCTTTTTAACCTTCGCATGACTTGTTATTCCCTAGGATATAGGAATATACATTTTATAAACTATAAAAAAAAATTGTCTAAAAGGTAAACATTTTCAAATATTTTACAAAAGGGAACGGGTATAAATGAAATGAACTGTTTTACACCCATGGAGTGAATTTCCTGTCAATATATATATGTAGAGTTAGGCGAGTCTAAATAATCACGTTCACTCCAGTTTTAGGAAATATCCTGCGAAAACAAAGTTAGCCTGATGAATAAGCACATTTCTCTCTTACAACTTCATTGGTCAAACAAAAAAAGCTGTCTAGTCTTTGTATATTCGCATACGCTGAAAAAGCACTTAATCAAATACTTTTTTTATAGCCACATGGTTGAGAGTGCATTCCTCTTCTACAAAAATTGATATATAAGGGATTCAATCTATAGGAAACTATTTTCTTAATTTCTGATGTATCAGTCAGTCAGTCAGTCTGATGCATTGTTTTTTGAAGAATATTTCCACGGAAGCTTGGTGTGTACATTCAGACCAACAGTATGCACTTGTAATGGACATATTGGTTGGAAAATCCCTTCTGGACGGTCTATTTATTGCATTTTTACTTATTTAGATGTTTCAGCTAACTTTGTGATTATTATACGCCTTTACCCTACCTAGATTGTATATCACATTAATTTCACATTTGCATAGCACATGTTCATTTCCCACCTTTATTATCGGCCTCCGTCCTTACTAAATCTTTAATCGTAATATGCCTCTTTGTGGTTGTGTGTATATTAACAAAGTGTTTTGTTTAACAATATGAGGTTATTTGAGTGAGTGAAGGTCATTCTTACCCCAGAACTGACTGCCTGTGGGGAGCCTTGGTGTGTGATTCTTGCGAACAGAGCTTTTCACCTCATCCTGTTGGGAACATTCGCCTTCCCGATTCTCAGGTAATTTGTGCAGATGAACTTTGGTTGACATATTTTGTCTTACAGTACTTGTTGTCTATTTAGAAACCTACATTACCTGTATAGCTAGCTATCTACCTGACAGCTCTGTTGAGGTGAATTTGAGTTTTGATGATATTTCTGTTGCTGTTCAATTGAATTGCTAAAATATTGGAGCATAATCGTCTTTTCCCTGTGTTTGGAACCTTTTGTGATAGCATGTGCCTCAACGATGTTTTGTCGGCCATACATTAGAACGCAGAGATCTGTTTCTTGCGTTCAGACCGTAATGGAATAAATTTGGTCATTACAGCACTATTTAATGTGGCTTGATTCGACCAGTTGTCATGCCTCCCTCACGGTATTCCTCTTCAAGGACACTTAAAAGTCGATGAAGAAAGACCTTGAGTTGATGGGTTTCTCTCCATCTTTCTCGTTGTATACACTTTTAGTCTTTTTAATAATTTCACAATTCACATCAATACGTGAGGAACACAATATTTAGAGAGCCTATTATCAAGCTATAGAATCGTAGAATCGCACAATCTTTGAAGGAAAACTCCATATAAATTACACCAGCCATAAGTTATTCTCTGTCTGGGAAGAAGATAAGCATTTCCATCTGGCCGCCATCATGTACGTCTACCAGTGCTCCTGTAGTAAGAGATACAGTGGTCCTACCCAAAGATCGCCTTCCACACTCATACGAGAGCACATTGCTGCATGGTTTTATAAAGGGGAAAGGATGGGTGTAGGCAGCTTTGTTCTATCACAGTTGATCAACTGCTGTCATTAAGCCAACCCCGATCAAGATTTTAAGATCAACTGTCTAATTTATGCTAATTTTTCATGTTTTATTCGTTCTTGACTTCTAAAGACAGCTGAGATCTTAGTCATTCGTGGATTCAAGCCTGACCTCTCTGCGCAAAAGACGTATGTACAGGCCGTATTTCTATCCCAGTCGTAGAGGAGTAACGTTTATTTACTTCATGTTTCTTTCCTCCATAAAATAACGGTCGATGTGATTTTTGTTTTCAGTTTGAACAGCTTATGGTAAAACTTTACTTGGCCCATTTATTATTTTAATTCAGTAAGTGTTTTGGCAATGTTAAAATCTATCTTGTCAAAGTTCTAACCATGTTAGGTAGTGTTTTTATTTGTAAAATGCGCTCGAGAACACTATTTAGCCTGGCTAGTAAATAGAGAACGTACGTGTGTATACAGCTCGGTAACAGAACATATGCTAAGGACCATTTGAAAAGTCCTTCAAAATCCTGCACAAGATCTGGTCAAACCTTTCAAAGTCAGTGAGATCAAGGCATCTGAGCACAGCTGGGGCACTAGTGACTCAAAAGCTCAAACCGATGCTATGTATTCTTAAGAAATACGCCCAACCTTTTTCCTTACCATAACCATTAAAAGCAGACATTTCTATCAATAATGACTATCCAATTACGTTTATCTTTACCTTTTATTAAATCCTTATTTGTAGTACTTCTGACTGTCTACTTGGTTATTACTACGTTTTCAATCTGTAATTGCACAAAACGTTGATTTTCCCAATAATTATGATCCTACTTTGTTTTTATCTGACATTCATTTTTATTTTGTTATTAATACATTTTAATCCCTATTTGTAATCTTTTTAGTGTGTTGGTGTCACAGAGGTAGAATGCTCATCGACCACACATGTGGTCCGGGATTCGATCCTCGACCGACAAGGCACTTCCATACATCGCTAAGTCGGTAAAAAGACCGGTAAAGAGGAGGAGCTGGGCTTGAGGCTAGCGACCCCACCCCGTAAAAACAGATACCACTGCTACCGATATTTCAAAGCTTTAGACTGAAGCCCTATGTTCCGCCAGGAACGTAAAGGAAGAAAAACAAATTTGCAGTCTTGTTAATTTGCCCCTCAACCATGATTAATTCTGGAACTTTCTTACCCGTTTACTGTATATACGTGAATGTTCAGTCTGGTTGACGGCTTCGTTGAAGGAAATAAAATTTTCTTCGCTGAAAATGTCTTTTTAATTTTGCCTACCAATGTGGTGAGAGCTGGCTGTGAACAAACCACAAATGTGAACAACAATTTACGTCAGAGTTACATCCGGAAACAGGGTCATGAGTAAAACGATAACAAAGATTAACTTTGAGGAACTCAGCAACCAATCACAGCAAACTTAACGGGTACAAACAGGATTCGCAGACACATGGCTTAACTTTCTGAGAAACGGTCACAAGCAGCACAGAAGACGATGCTTCTCCACTGACAATAATGTACATAAAAATCTATAAATATCGATCTCTTGCCTGGTTCTGGTCTTCTGTCGTTACACTAATGCTATAAAATCGTGTTAATTTGACATTTCTTTCTAAGGTCTACGGATTTCATGAACTAGTGTATATATATATAACATTTTTGTCGCTCGATATTGAAATATGACTATAATTGCCGGCACTTCATGCTACTTCACACTGGTATTTTAACTATTCATACCATTTTGTTTAAATTGTCTCATGTTTCTTAAAAGTCACATATATACATGTTGTATCCCTTATTTTCAACTTATTATTTTGCTTGAAACTATTTTAACATATCTTAAATTGAAGATAAAACGTGTAGTTAAGCGAACAAGCGCTTTTCAGTGAATTCATCTTCTTTAGCTGTACAGTCGCATTTATATACAGTATCTCACCAAACAGGATAATAACAAAAGTGGTGAGTTGTCTTAAATCACAGTTTTTACCGTTAGTCAATGCAGAAAAGGAGTTGAATGTGTGCATTAGAATTACGCAATAAGATGAATGATTTAATGAATGAATTGTGATCATGATGAACATATAAAATGAAGGAGAAATTTGGAAGGTTGTTAGCAGGATAGTAAAAGTAGTTGAATACTTTTCTTTTGTATGCATAGTTCCAGTTTTAGCAACTGGATGGCTAAGGTTTCAGCAATGTCAAAGGAGACGAAAGAGTGTTAACTTGGCAGATTAATCTTCACTTTGTAGATTACATTTACGCAACTCCCTTTATGCACTGACTAACACTAACAATATGTTTGTGACAACTCGTCAGTTTTGTTACTCCGCATATATAAATGGGATTGTACACCTAACGAAAATAAGTTCTTCGAAAGCAGTTTCTTCTCTGAACACTATACGTGTTTTGTTTTCACTAATTTCAGGATGCAGATTATTCATGAATTGGGAAAAAACACCTTAAATTAACAGCAGTCAATCGACAAACGGCTGTGGCACAGCGGTAGAACGCTTGCCAACCACGCCGCATGTGGTCCGGGGTTCGATCCCCGGTCGAAGCACTCCTTTATTGTGCTAAACCACTTATAAGACTGGTAAAGATGAAAGGTAGGGCGTGAGGTCAGCTACCCCATCCTGTAAAAATAAATACCACTGATACTGAAACTTTAAAGGTCTAGCTTGAAGCCTTATATTCCACTGGGAACACAAAGGAATAAAAAAATCGACAGGTCTAAGATCCCAAACATTGAAACAGCAGTAAGTGAACCATCATTCATCTGACCAGCGAACGACTTTATACTAGAAATTCGAGATGAATAATTTTGCACCAACGTTGATGACTGTTTTCACAAGAAGAAAAAAAACACAACCAGTTAGATAAGCCATTCTCTTGGCAACAATACGAAATAAGAGTTGATTCACACTCACATATAAACCTCAGATATACAGTGTAAACAAGATAATCCTTTTGTCCATATGTTTGTTAAAAAAAAAATCAACATCCACCCTTTATCTCTCTCTCTCTTTCTGTCTGCCATGCACCATTAAATTTGTGCATTCACTAAACACTAGTGCTGCAGCAAAATGCACAGAAACACAACGACACATCTGCTCTTTGTTGGTGGTATGAATATGCGAAGTGTGTGTACACAGTAAGAAAACAAAGATGATGAATTAGTCAACCGGAATACACAGCTAAAAGCTTTTTTTATCTACAAAAATAAACCTTTTCTGTTGTTTCTTATTTTCCGATGATGAAAAAGGTTTTTAACGGATTATTATTGTTATTATTATGTAGAACACCTATTAGTTTAGTGCACACAACGGAATATGCCTTTTTCTCAGCTGTGATAAGCCTGCCTGCCTGTCTTAAACCACTTTAGTCCACTCACATTAGGCCAAAACTGAAGGCTCAAAAGCTTTTTTTAGAAAAAAATTACAGTAATGCAATTAAGATGCACAGCAAAAGAAAAAGGTTACAATTACCGGATGACATAAGAGCTTTACGAGATAATGGATTTCAGTCAGGGGGAATTCCCAACAATATGCCTGTTTTGCAAACATATATTAGCCAGCGCAGCAACAATCGACGACAGCATAGATAATCACACACATACACACGCTCTATGTTTCTCTCTATCTCTCGCCCGTTAAGTATGTTAAAACCGTCCGCCTAATTTAGTCTACTCCTGCCTGTGTACAACCTTTCTAACGGTAAATTAAAACGGGATGCATTAAAAGATTGACCACTTTAATAAAAAAAATAGTTAAGCTTTTAAAGTGTTTTCACACATGCACAGTATTGCATTTTTTCTTTATTTTGACGGCACAAATTGCTTCTCTTCTTCCCCTACTTTTTTTATTTTTGCTACAGATACTTTTGAGAAATGTGTAAGGAGAATTAAAATCCAGTATTACCTACCAACACAATGCTAAAAGCTTCCATAGTGTTAATTATCAGACCACTTTTTTGTTTGTCTGACAGTAAGTAGTGAAAGCTCGAAAAGAAAAGACCAATTTTATTTTCTAAACAGGGATAGGAAACAGCTGACGCATAGTAAGCACACACAGGACAGAAGAATTAAGCAGCAGCAACAATTAACTAACTAATTGAAAGATTGGTATGTTACATAGTCTGTGGGGTCTGCAATCGCCATAAACTAATTTCTAATGGCTTTACCTGAAACAGAATTCCATTATGCTGTTTATTCATTTCGTGTACTAATGGAAAGTATTACAAACGACTATTTGACTGATAGAGCAAACAATTTACACCGCATAATAAGTTATTTCTTCTATTTTTTTTTACATAGACGAGTTTTTGATTCGCGGGAGATATGCGGTATTTTTGGTGGTTTCTGCCTTCAGCATTTTGATAGTATTTACTATTATTCTTTTGGATTCCAAGTGGAAGATAGGGCGTCTTCAACAGCACGTCTCCATTGTGTCCTATTCCCTGCCGTCCTCTTTAGCTGGCCCGGAGATTGTCATCTCCTCGCCACACGATCTCCAACATGTGACTCTCGGACACACCAGTCGTCATCGGTTCTCAACTGTATCCCACCCAAGCGAACGACGGCCTGGCATGGGGTGCTATACAACTGTTTCCTCAGTGTGTGTCTGATCCACCTGCATTTTCATCTGCATAATCGTTGAGCAATAGGCTTTTGACTGATTTTTTCTTAGAGTTTCTTGACGTTCATTCTTTCTGGCCAGCCATCTGAACTTCAGTATGGAGCCTTTCCGTGATGTGCTGGCCAAGTCTCTGACTCACATAGAAGTAGTGTTACAGGTCCGAATCATGTTCTCTATGCTGAATATTGCAGAAGATTTCCGAACTGATTTCAGATTGAAGTAGGTGTGCCTTGTCTTTTCGATTCATCCTGTAGTTAAAACGATGCTTCCTAGGCGGATAAGTGCAGGAAGTGACTTCTTTAAAGTTTCTCCCTTTGATGGTGATTGGTCTGGTTGTGGTTGTTGGTTGGTTATCTTCATCGCCTCCATCTTCCCTATGTTCACCTATAGTCCTGTCTTTGATGCCTGTCTCTACTGACAACTTATCAGTTTTCGCCTGTAATTCTTCGAATTCCTGTGACATTAGACAAGGATATAAACCTCAGTGAATACTATACGTCCGTGAGAAAACTCATTTTCCACCTGAGACTCTACTTTGGCGCAGTCAACAAAAACGTCTCAAGCCAGATCAGATATGTACTTTTCCATCTGCTACAGAATTATTATCATTATTTATCATTAGGAGCTAGAAATGATTGTGCAGCTGCAAATTTAGAAGAAATGTGCAATTTATCTAAATAAATCTGTTCATGCAATATTTTGTAGATCTAATGATTATTGGCAGTTGGCTGTTAATCATAGAATTTATGAACATTTTCACTAAAAATGATTAAATTATTACGCTCAGACTGTTTATTTTAATTTTAACTTTATCATACATTGCTATCTGAATAATTCTGCCCTGCAAAGGAAACTGTCGTGAAATTTCACCTCGAATTGTGTAAACAGCAAAAAAACGTGAATTCAAGTTTCAGATCTGATCGAGTATATTACCAATTCACCCAGTTAGGTAGCCAGAATTCGGGTGATTTGATTTAATTCAACGCTGTGAGCTGATGATCTCGAACTCAAACGATCGAGGCGGCCGTCCGGTGTTTATGTCACTTCTATCCAGCTTCTTTCTTTTTTATTCCTTCACGTTCCCAGTGGAATATAGGACTTCAAGCTAGAGAATTGAAGTTTCTGTAGCAATGTTTATTTTTACAGGACGGGGTTGCTTTCCTCATGCCCAACCTATCCTCTTTACCGGCTTTTTATCACTGGCTTAGCGAGGTAAAGTGGTGGGGAGCGTCGGCCATGGATTGAACCCCGGACCATGTGCATGGTTGGCGATCACTCTACCGCTGTGCTATCAAGTACTACTGTTTAATTTGAGGGGTACTCAGCTACTCATTTCAACCAATCAGTAGTATGTGACTTCTTGTATTTTTTGAAACGAATTTCATAACTCTAGATGGCTGATATTTCTTTTTTTTGATCTATTAAAAATACTTTAGTAATTATGAAGATTCGATAGGTAAATCCTCTCAGGCAAGAACTAAAAGATGGTAAAACTGAATGCATTTCACAACTGATAAGTGGCACTTGTTTGTATTGTCAGAGATCTTTCAGTCGGCAGAAGACGCTAGTTCTAACCTTTGTACCCGTCTTCAGTTATTAAGTTAGTGTTATTCAGTTGACCGTGACCACCAAAAAGATTTCAGAATACGTGTTTTTTCTGATATAATGCACAGCAACTAGATGTACCTGTATCCTCGGTGAATGATGGTTTTCCCGCTTGGGCTGGAACCCATCACCTAGCGTTTCAGATGCTAAACAGTTGTCTGCTAGGCCACTTGATGAAGAAAGTTATTTTTTGTGTAATGCGTATTAGTTTTTTTTTCGTTCGATATATTATTTTAAGTTACGGTGCATTCGTTAAAGGCTTTAGGATAATGTCACTCATCGTTTATCTAAAATGAAGTTTTTGTTTTAAGTTTAATCACGAATTGGGCAAATTAGAGTATCACTAAAAACCAGAGAGTACTAGACGGTTGTTACGTGTTTGTTTGGGAATCTTCAGCAGTGCGCACCAGTGACTCCACCCGGCATAGGAAGCACGACCTTAGGGTTAGTAGAGAAGCTCACTGACCATTCAGTCAATAGAATGAAGTTCGATGGCCGGCCTATGAATTCTAACTTTTACCAATTCACAATTTTTAGCGCCATCATCAGCCACTGTCACTGGTGAGTATGCGTTCCTCGCACCAAACATGGTGAACACAAATGGTCATGACTTCACAAAAGAACTTTGTCTGGTAGTTAGATACTGGTGAGAAAGGGAATAACGTGCTCACTAGTGACTAGCCCCATTCAAGTAGGTAGTTATTAGGGTGTACGAGCACACCTTGCAACCAGAAGGTCGCGGGTTCAAACCTTGGAGAGTCTCAAACTAGGCTGATGAAACAGCTGGCTGTCCAGTACTCCCTGGTGGTTTTCCAATGGTCCTCTAACCGACGTCAGTTCATGATGAAATCCTGTAACTTACAAGTGTTAGTTTGTAGAGAGAACCAGTCATCAATCTGTGATCGAACTTCAAACCCGTGAAATCCCTACAATCATTTTATGTGAATTGTTTACAAATTCAGTTTCAGTATTCCAAAGGGTTTATCTACTCTAATTGGATTATAATCATTAAAAATTTCAATGTGAGAGAATTGTCTAAGCAGATTCACTTAACACAAAGATAGACGAAGTCACCTCACGTGTAATTAGCTAAATGAACATGAGATAAGAATTGTTTTCCCACTACAAAAAAATGAAAAATAAAAACAACCCTGTCTGCAACCGTTTTTCGATATTGCTATATAGATATATAGATAGATTTATAAATGAATAGAGATTTTTCAGACGGATATCTATTAAATTTCTTCTTATTTTTTTTCTTTTTTGATTTTATTCATCAGTTTGTCTATCCATTCGACTATTTGCCTGTTTCTTGCATTATCAGTAAAATGAAAGAAAAGAGAGAGGGAAAAAAGGGAATTTTCCCTTGGGCAGTATAAACTCTCAACATCATAAGTGAATTAGAGTAGTGAATGCTGACTCAGATAGTTGTCTTTCCCTTTATGCGAGTAGACGTATGCACATATACACGTATTCACCCACTCTAAAGTTACCTTTCCTAGCTAGTAACGGAGTAAATTGACTACTAAGTAGTGTATATAGTGAAGTATTAAATTGAGTCAGCGAAATAAACCAATAAAACATGTCGAATATACTGTGACCGGTTTTCAGATAATGGTCTGCTTTCATAAAGGATGCATTATAAATGCCTTCTGCATGTGTGTTTGTGTGTGTGTGTGTGCATGCTCGCGCGTGTATCTACAATCAAGTCTTAGTGACTCATTCGTCTCGGAATTTTCTCACACGCACTTTACTGTTACTACTACTAATAATAGTAATAATAATAATATTTTTCTTTTAGCATTTTTTTCGGTTCACTTTTCTCTCCATCTGAGAACAAGGTTCAATTGCAGCAGCATTCTGTGTCGTCTGTGTCGCCTCCCTCTTCAAAAATAAGAAAAAGTCTTGTTTCCCGCCGCTTACACCACAAGATTAGTCATTGGACACAAATAAACAACATTCCCTACTCAATGTCCAATGCCACATAGTTTTCAAGTACTTCTCATCACATTAACCTGTTCTAATCGGATTCACTTATCAAAACATTTATCCATCGTTTATACTCAAGTGTGTGTGTGTGAATTCCGCAAGTGTTGTGCAAGTGTATTCCTTAACACAAGTATTGTACTATACTTCTCTATCTATGTACACCAAGAACTCGTATAATGACAAGAAAATGCCTATTCACACACACATACACTCACTCACACATAATTGAATAAGTTAAATGAAATACCGTGATGATGATTATGATGATGATGTGAATGGGTTAAACGGGATTAAATTGAATTCAGGTACTTGAAGTTTATGCTGAAGTTTATTTAACCATATTACTGTCTGTCACCCTCTCCTCTCTCTCTCTCCATTCACATTATTCACTCATATCATTCTTCGAGATCACCCGTGAAAATTGGTCTTCCAGTGCTTATGGTAATTAAATCAAAATTAAACTCATGGAGTAATTTGTTTTTTTTTTTAATATTTTTTTCTTAGCAAAGAATTTATCTGTAGAAAACATAACATGATAACATAAACACAGTTGGTATCATTACTCTACTGAGGGGGGGGGAAATAATAAAGCCATATTCGGTTAGTAGACGTAAGGACGTTGGTGTTTGGTGACTCATAGGCAAGAGCTTTTATTATATGTATGTAATCTCCAAGAGCTAGTCTGCAGGGTGTTCATTTGTCTCTAGTCTGATGGCGGATTGATATCATCTGGTGAACCACTGAATACTGGGGAGTACTGGACAGATGTTTCGTTCTAGTTTGGGATTGAATGGTCTACGAGCTTGACTTCTAGACTGAAGGTTCTGAGTTTGACCGATGAGTCCCAAACTAGGACGAAACAGCTGTCCATTACCCCAGTACATGTTTTTTCAATGGTTCCCTATGTGATATACATAGTTTCTTCGCCTTCCGAGGGGAACATAAAGCTTCAAGCTTTAAAGTTTCGGTTACAGGTGTCTTTTTTTCCTCAATGAGGTTGCTAGTCGCGTTGGCTTACCACCGCTTAAGCGTGATTTAGGAGTAAATTAGCCGGGGATCGAACTCCAGACCATATGAGTGGTTAACGAGAATTCTTCGACTGAAACACTGACATAGTAGATTTTTCGCTAAAAAAAAGCAGGATCTAACACTAGTCACTTCTTATCCTATATCAGCCTACTCTACTGGTTTGTCTAATTGTGTGCATTTTGCTTAAAGCATTAAAGTTAACTAGTTGTATTGAATGAATTTTTTCAGAATTACCAGAAAGAAAGAAACAAGTCATGGTAACACAATTACATACTAATTAATATCATTCGTTCTTAGGGTTCTGAGTGAAACACATCCCTTCAGCAGCGAATCTCCACTTTACTGATTTCTCTGCAGTATTTTTTTAAAATTTAAGCTAACTCCACGACTGCCCGCAATCCTTTATTACCTCCTCACATATTGTCTTCCATGAAACTATTGGGTGCATTTGAGTTGCACTCGAGCTATGGCCTGTTGAGTGGTGGCACTCAGCAGCAGTCTTCTCACTGTGTGTCCAATCTACCTCAATTCATTTCCTTCAACGTATTTGTTGAGTCGAAGGTTCTTGATTGGTTTGTTGCACCGCTAGATTTCCTTGCTGCTTACCCTTTCTGGCAAGCCATCTGACCTTCACTATCGAAACAGTAAAGTCAGATATTTGTGGAAGTCTGCAGTAAGCTTCTGGAAACGCTTTGCATGATGCATATGTGCCGAGTCTCTTAAACATTCGGAAGCACTTACTGAAAACTCGCATCATGTTCCTGGTGATGGCTGTTACAGATCTCCTCAATGATTTCAGTGTACTGAAGGTCTGCCTTGCTTGCCTAGGTTAAGCAAGTATGCGGGACAACTTTCTTTAACCCATTTTAATGAGCAATTGTGTCTTAGCTTAACTACTGGTATTCAATGGTTACTGTCATAAGAATCGTTTAAATTTTATTAGCGCCCTGATTCTCTTCCATTTTCGAGTATACTTCTAGTTAGTTCCCAATAAGTTTCTAGAAACGCACTGGAGGTGAAACACAAACATTTTAATATTTAATAACAGGAGTTGATATCGCTGAGTTTATAGAAGTCAAGAATGCATAATTAATAAAGTTGACTATCTTTCAAAACTGGCGTTTAAGACACCTTTTCAATTATCACAAGTTGTCTGTCTACTGAAGCATAGTCAGCGATCCCGAGGGAGAAGGCTCCCCAACCATGCTGGTGGTTAGGGCTTCGATCCCCGACCAGCGCACTCCTATACCTCGCTAAGTCGGTAATAAGATCAATAAGGAGGGGAGCCAATGCTTGAGACTAGCAACCCCACCCCGCAAAAACGGGACACCACTGCTACCAAAACTCCAAAGCTTTAGCTTGAAACCCCATGTTCCCCTGGGAATGCAAAAGAATAAAATAATAATAGTATTGAAGCATCAATTTACGTATAAATTACTTTATAGCCAAAGCAAAAACATAGTGGTGCATCATTATTGTTAATAAAAATTTAGCTTACTTATTTGCAGATGATCCAACTCCACCGCCGACTAATCCAGCCGCTGAAACTGCCGCGGCTGCTGCTTGTAAACCGACACCGTGTACAGGAACATCTTTATTACCATTCTGTCCACTATGCTGCGTAGCATTGACTGTACTTGACGCCGATTTGTCTGAATTCCGGTTCAGATCAACATTTGAATTTGATACTTTGTCACATTTTATCATATGAACACAAATTATGTACACGAAAGTCAACTTGAGGTAGTGGCAGCAGTGATCAATAAGCTTGCGTTTCATCATTCCTCCCTGTCTGTAGCTTTTTTTTCTTCTTTCACTGAGTTGAGTGGAAATTCAGGCTTATTCTAGATAAAAGAATCGAAAAATGAGTGATAAATAAATTATTTTGCTTCTTGTTCCCTTCTCAAATCAATATGTGATTAAAAAAAAACAACAAGAAATTCTTACTAGTTCAATCAAGATGTAAATTTAAAAAAAACATCAGTGTATACAGGCTTTGTTCAGATGGGTGTTGTTTGCTGGGTAATTCTTCACTTGTTATTGTGAAATATGAGATGTTGTTAAACATTGCTTGATAATTGATATTGTACTGTCGAATTTTAAGACAAAACAATTGATGAAGTTAATCAACCGTGAACAAGAAAAGAAAGAAAGAGAAAAAGAAATTTGAGGTGATGAAATATATTGATCAGGAGTTTAAACTCTACTTCTTAGTTGTTGTCTTTCTTTTTGGCTAGTGTTCATTGTAAACTGGAGTGCAATGGTAACCTCTGACCAAATACTACAGAGTCAGGAGAAGGTACTTAGTCTTCATCATCTCATCTTTTACAAGTGACTGCTTACCTTCTGAAAAATCTGAATACCAAAGGATAGCAATGAAAATCGATTCGAAAGAGGATAAACTTAGATCTTATGCGATTTTTTCTTTTTTATTCTTTCGTGTCCCAAGTGGAACATAGTGGGGATCCAAGCTTTGAATACCCCTACATCTATGTTTGCTCCCACTGAAAGGAGGATTATTAATCAACTGTGTCATCATCTGTCGCCGAATCGGGTAGTCTTCACGATTAAAACAGAGAATAAGTGTTTCCAAAAGAATGGTTACTGAACAAAGAATATTCTTTTCGATAACTTCTTAAACATCAGGTTCCACAGTCATATAGACATAACAGTGAAAGAATTAGCGTTACTGACAACATTAACGTTGTCGAAATAACATCAAATCAATAATAATAATAATATCAATGGATTACAGTTCGACAGCATCAACATAACAATACACACTGAATATCGGAAGAATTAGGAAAGATAATAATACAAATTCATAAATTTATAGTCTCTTTTGAAGACCGGTCAGGGCATTAGTAGTGGCTGGACTTGCCCTAGCCTCTGCTGTTTGGAGTATGCGCCACCTGAATGCTTTTGTGAATTTATTTGGTACCTGCTAAATAATAGAGAAGGATTCTTCAATGCTGGCTTTGTGGCCGGTTTAGACTAGGTGGTCTAATGTCGAACTGTTGATGGTTTTTACTACACCTTTATTTAGCCACACAGGTAGATCTTCCCGAGGGAGCACAAAAAATCAAGTTCCTAGAGCAATGGTCAATATAAAAAATAATTTTTCCTGTGCTTTGGCGGAGTCTACTTTTATAGGGTGACGTTCTTAACCTCACACCCAACCTTTCGTTTATTCAAGGCCACACTATCCAACAGTTTTTTAATAAAACCGCTTTCTATAAACACCTTAGAGATGTATAATTAGTGAATTGTTGCTTAATATCTGCATTTTTTTCCCGCCGCAAGAAAATGACTTGAAGTCGCTTTACTGAAAGGTTTACTTAGAGTTAGCGTTTGTGGATTTTATCAACTTGATCAGTCATTGTAAACGTATAAAAGTCTAGTCATCACTCAGTTTATACAGACAGTTTATCATACATCATTCTTAGTACTTTCTGAAAACTGTACTACCTGTTTCTACTTGATAACTCCCATAGATATTATGTGGATATATTAGAAACCCAAAGGGACTGGTACTTTACAATATCAAAGAGTCAGCATGCTCTTTTGAATGTTTCAGTTAAAATCTGAAAAGATGTAACCACTCAACAAAGTAACGTTGATAATACTGTGTCCGTTTGATGACCAAATTCTACATGTGGCGCAATAATTTCACAATCCGCGAGTCACGGTTAGTGGAAATACGATGACAGGAGCGCTCCCACATGAAGGCAAATCATATACGAAACCTGATTCATCGATAAAATTCTAGACTGCGATTAAATTCAATGATCCGTGAAACCTAAGTCTAAAATCCGTTCGAATTTATCTTAATCTAATTACCAATGGTGTTAATATTTATTAATTGTTATGCTCATTAATGTTATCTTATTTTTTTGGTGAGTGACATAGCGCCTCGCTAGCGGTGTCAGGTTGACATGCCGGCTCCTTCTACAGATTGGAAACATTTATTTCCCGATACGAATTTAAAACAAGCAATAAAGGTTAATAAAGCAGGATTTAATGAATTCATCAAATTTCGGTAGAACTCGTCAGCTGAATACTCTACATACACGGATATATATAGTTTTGAAATTACATTGGGAGATATAGGACTGATAAGTAAATAAACTACGTTGAATTAGTCATGCAGAAAGACAGGTGCGAATGTTTTTCCAGGTCATGTGCAATTAGATAAGGGGAGAGAGAGTATGGGAGATCAAAATTAAGATAAATTGCATTACGCTTCAATTACATCACTTAGATAAACAATTAGACATTAGAGAATTTAACAAGAATTGCAACCAGAGGGATGTCAATAGTAATAGTTATAATAACAATAATAATAATAGTGTTGAAGTGGGTTAAGATAATGCTACTGATAAAGGATAGTTTTAAATGAATCAAGAATAATAATAATAAGAATAGATGCTCCGACGATGTCTCATCACTTTACTTGAAGTAGACTAGTGGAGGCTTGGCACTTCAGTCCACTCAGTCAATGGGAAAGTCAAAATTGAATTAGACAATTACTGATACCCGTTGCGCAAGAGGTGGCCCTTGTGGCCTAAACGGTTTAGCTGATAGCGCCTTGGCGTTTGAAACTACGGGTACTGGGTTCGAGCCTCAGTGTGGAGGCCATCACTCACTGAGGAGTGCAAGCACCTGCAGATGACGAGTCCCAAACAGGACGAAATGCGCGTTATCCTGGATTCCACTGCCAGTCACCACCTACCATATTAATTCAATGTGTTATTTCGTCTAAACTATACTTATTTGTAGTGATAGTAGTGGCATTTTGATTGACGTCTTCCTATTTCAATTACTTTTCTGATTCTACGAGAAAATGTTTCCTCTCATGTGGATTTAAACGTGCAGATATGAAAGTTTTCATGTGTTCTTCGGCTAAGGTAATTTCACTTTTCATCACCAAGCTATATCTTACATGCCAGGAAATGAGTTTGTTCCAGTGTCTTCGTGTAGTCCCCCGGTGTGGACACGCTTCAGACTAAAACATCCTTTATTTCAATATTATTCAATTCAGCAGACGTGTGCTGTAGTGTTGATCTTACTGAAATCGATTTTCTACTTATTTTCTGATGGATCTACCACAGTATGAATCTAATCCCGTGACGTTTCTGGGTGAAAAAACAAGTCAACAATAAGGCGGGATTCCACTAATCTGACAAGCAAAAAAAAAAAAAATAAAGAAATAAACACTATAGTCGGTTACAAGTCAATAAAGTGCAAAAATTGACTAGCGCTACATACAATTATTTTCATGTTGGCCGTTCACCAAAAAACACAGGCAACACACAGAGTAAAACTTGTAGGAAGGACATTATCATTTAAAACAGAATAAAAGGGTCAGTAAATCACTGACACGTTTTGTGTCATATATAGAGAACACTCAACTGTGTATCATCATAATGGATGGAATTATTTGGATAACTATTATACGAAAAAGGGTGACTTTGATTAATAGCACAGTTCAGGTGAACTGTGTCTACAAAACCGAACCTGTGATACATATATATATATATATTCCAGTGACAACAAAGTAACTTCCAGTCTTATCATCTACAGACCTAATGCGCAATAGATCATTAATCATTATCGGGGTATGATAGCGTCGACAGTTTTTTTTTTGTTTTTCTCCGCATACACCCTCTGTTTGTGTTTCATACACACCCACATTTTTTTCTGTCATTATATTCATTTATAAAATGTGGACTACTTAAGCGTTCGTTATATATGGTAACAGTCAACCCTTATCTAAAGGGTAGGGAGGGGTAAGATGATAAACACTATTTCAACCTTTAACGTTTAATTTTATACTTATAATGTGGTAAGTGAAACGACACCCTACTAAATCAATCGCTATGATTCAGTGAATAGTTTACAAATATTGTCTATGAACTGAAATGTATCACTGTGGCAAACTATTCACTAGGTGGAAACGGATATATATATATATATATGTCTGCTGATTATGTCTGCTTACACAAGAGGACATTTTGAGCCTTAAATATCTGGTTTCTATTCTAAAATATAATTTAGTGAATTATTTCAAACTAAGGATTGCTAAGTATTTGACCCATAAATTTTTCCATGAGTCCACGCGTCTACATTTGCATGGTAGGCGTGTTCCCCACGAAAGTGAAAGCGTGGATGAACGCTTACAACAGGATTGGTAGGCATACTAGTCTACCTAGGAGAGTTAGAACATTTTGATTCAAAACTGATGGTGTACGTGGGCAGCAGAATCCGAACGGATAGAACAGCAGATGAACTTGATTTGGTCACTGGAAACCATGGGACTCAGCTACTAAATCTGCTCCAAAGCACTGCATTGTAGATCAGCCTTCAAGCTAGTGGCTCGGGGACGGATAGCCTCTTTAAACAACCACCTGCTTCAGTCTGGACCATCGGGCAGTATCTCAGTTCTTGAAAACAAACTAAGAGACTTTGATTGACTCATCCCTGAGTGCCTGCAACACACTATTTTCGTATTTCAATAAACAGTAGAAGTTTTCAACTGTTTTCTAACTGATATCAATCCGTGATCAACTCGTAAGAACAAATCTAGTTTTTACGAATCAACTATCGAAAATTAATCTGGTGCTCGCTGATGACTTGCCACAGAACGGAGTTTCCTGGAGTTCTACTGAGAAATTGTGACCAGTGAAGCCCAACTAGTCAAGTGTGAGGATGGATGTCCCACTGATGACATTGGTCAGTGGCCGCGCTAAATCCCGAATTGGTAGAAGTTAGAATTCATGGACTGGCCATTGAATCAGGTCCCAGTGGCTGAAGTGTAACCAGAAGGTCCTGTGTTCGAGCCTCAGTGGAGTGGTTGCGTGCCGCCGATGATTCCCAAACTAGGATGAAACAGCTGTCTAGTACTCCCTGGTTTTCAATGGTTCTCTAACCGATATCAATCCCTGATAAACTCGTAAAAACAGAAGTCAATCCCTTAATGAATGAACTTAGAAAAGTGCATTTGACAAATACATTAGAAACGCGATCAGGAAATTTTAAAATAGTGGTCAGTCAAATGCACTTACGATCTTAGTTTCAGCTGTTCACTAGTGTTTGTCACAGAATTAACTGAGGTAAACAGAATTAGCAAATTTTTCCAAGGAAAATGCTGTCATTTCTTAAAATTACTGAAAAATGGCACAAATTCCATTTCTTGTCAAATATTGTGTTACTAAGTTGCTACAGTTAGACAAAAAAGAATTCTTTTTCTTCCTAACACTCTTCAAACTAATGAACAGTAACAATTTTCAGATCTAAGGTTGATAATTTGTAAACCACATTGACTAGAACCAAGCACACGTACACACATGCTGAATTTCTTCCCATCCAAGATCTGGACTGCTTGAATTTCTCCTCAAAAGTCCCTACTAAGTTATTTAGATTAGAGAAAAGTAGTTCAAAGCACGTAAAAGGCAAGATCCATTCAGGGACAGTTATTTTCTCCAGGTCAGAGATGATGAAATTTAGTGGAGACAAAACTTGTGCATAGGCTTTGACGGCTACCGCTGCTACCTATTATGCAATACAATAATAATGCTTGAGGCTATACAGCCTTACCAGTGACAACAGTTATGAGTAGTATATATAGATGTAGCTGTAAATGTGTATTTCATCTGCAAGAATATCGAATAGCGGAAAGATTGATCTAATGGAGAAGAGAAACAGATCAACGATTCTTGTGAAACAACATGAAAAACATTCAAAGAAGATAAAGAAACACAATACAGGAGGTAAAAGTAGCACGATACGAAAGACATCTGCAAATTGTGATCTTAATATATGAGTGACGTATTTCGTCCATATCCGTACACTGAGTTGCCAATAAAGAATTGCTTTGCCAAATATTCTTCCGCTCTACCGTTACAATACGACTGGGTTAAACATAGTTGTAAAGCCGAGTACCAATTTTACCTCCTAAAGATGATCAACACCTAGTGAGTTTGTGTTTAACACCATTCCCGAAACCCACACAATCTTGAATGCTACGTTGGCCGGTTTTCTCTTTCTAGAAGGAGTACAAGCATACCTCCTGTGTTTGCTAGGTTGATCCGCTAACTAGTAAACCCAAATGGGGTTAATCTGTGTACAGCTTAAAAGTGACTTCTGTCAACTTCAAAAGGTACGTGAACCTTCTAAAAAGTCTGCACCTTCTAGAAAATGAAGTTCGCCACCCATTTCTTTCAGTATCAGCTGATTATCTTCTCCTTCCTCAGCTGTTAGTGCTAAACATCATCATTTAACTTTCAACCAGATACTTGTTTCCATTTTTCCCAGTGTTATTTTTTTCTAAAATTAATAAGTATTTAAAAACACCTTCTTTCCATGTAACTTCCGAATTTTTCTCTCGATTTCTGATTTCACTTCATTTTGTGAAAAGTGTTTCATCAACTTTCAGCATATTAAGGATGAATATATAAATAAATAAATAAACAAATTGGTTTATTTCTGACTTCAAATTGTACCAAGGTAAAGATTTGTTTCCAGTAAAGGCACAAAACGTCCACACGAAACACAGAGCGGAAATAGCTTTGAAAAGACTGAAGTTAATATCAGTATCTTCACTGGTGTTTGTGTGTGTGTATGTTGGAGAGAGATAACGTGCCTAAAAAGACTATAATCCTCATCCCTTACTTACACACAAACATATTCCTGTCTTCAACTGGTGGATGGTGACTGACGGTGGAATCCAGGATAACGCGCATTTCATCCTGTTTGGGACTAGTCACCAACTGGATGTAGCTGCACTCCCCAGTCAGTCAGTGATGCTGTGCCCGCCGACTCCAGACGACGAGTCCCAAACAGGACGAAACATGCGTTGTCCTGGATTCCATCGCTAGTCACCATCCACCAGCTGACTTCAAGTTACTTGACCAGACATCGTCGAAGCATATGCACAAGGAGCCAACATGTCAACCTGAGACCAAGCACTTCGGTCCAATCAATCGACAGGAAAATCTAAAATTGAAATAAATACTCCTGTCTTGTTTACAAAATCGAACTCAGTCGAGTCGAATAGGCTGTTAAATGCATCTATCTGCACATACTTACAGAAACTCCTCGCAAATGTAAAGCACTTTATATTAATAAATGAAGCCATTTCTAGTTAACATTTTTTGTGTGTGGAAGTATTTATTGTTTCCCTCCTGACTTTACTCTTTAAAAAAAGAGTGCGATATGGGGTACAATTAAGTTGTAACAGGCTTCTTCAAAATTCAGCTACGCGCTTGACAGATTTCTGGATAATGAAGTCTTTTTTCTACCAAAAGAAAAATAAAAAGTAAAATATAATAAACAATACCCCTAGGTGGATAGTTAATTTATTCCCCCGCTTATTATTGACTCGTCAAATTATTTTCCTTAATAATAAGATTGACAGGCTTATTAACCGGCAGGAAGTTTGCCACCAACTGCCCAACTAACGAACTAACTAACTGACTAACTAGCCGAATCTAATGACAGATTAAAAACAAAATAAATAAGTGGAAAAAGTGATAAATCGTGAATTTTAGCAAAAAGAGGGCTTTTAGAAGAGAAAGAAAAAAAAAGAAAGAAGAAGCAGAAGAAACTTCACTCATGTTGTTAAATATACACTGACCAGTAGTGATGACCAGAAATTAATAATAATAAAAGGTTCACCTTTTATACCCCTTTTAAAAAACTTCTAACAATAAATACTGTTTATAACAAGAGAGTAACTGAAAGATCAAATCACATTTTGTTGGCATGTATATAATGAAGTTTCAAAAAGTGACTGACTGGTGTTCAGTGGATGCGAGAGATTTACTTCCTTCCTTTGTGTGATGATGAGCTTCAGTATTTCCCCTAAAAGCCTATCCCACTTGCCTCTACATGCCTGTTACTGGTTTGAAAATAGGAAGTGTGATTAAAACAAAGTCGAGGTTACCACACACATATATACACACAAAACAACAGTGATTGCTGTTCGTTATCCCATAGGGAGAAGATTACCTAGTGTTGTTGGAGAGGGGGGGCGGGGCGGACTGGCTGATAAATTTTGATGAATTTCATTCCTCTTGTTCCATCACTACAATAACAACAGCAACGACAACCCTCCCCCTCAATACATCCTACTTTGTCCGTATGCTTACACTGTCATTCACATACAAGCTAGCAAACATTGTATTTTAATGAAGCTTAAATCTCAATTGAAGCTCTCACCTATCCCACCTACTAATTATTTTTTTTTGTTAATCAACAGAGGGTTAACACAAAATGTCCACTAATATTACCAATACTAATTCTACTGCAATCATCTGAGTAAAAAAAGAGAAGTAGTTAAGTCCACTTCACAGAATCACTTAATTCTGATTAAAATGTCGATGGGAAATTTTTAATATGTATATATACATCATTGGCTCCCCCATTGGAAACGAAATGTCACTTTAAAATGTATTTTTAAATAAATGAAAATTGGGGGGGGGTGATTAAACAAAGAGTAATTTTATATAATTTGACATTGTTTGTTCCTTTTTCGCTATGTGGATTTGTCGAAACCCGCCAAAATTAATTCTTGAAACAAAAATGGAAGCACTGGACAGCTGTTTCATCCTAGTTTGGGAATCATCGGCAGTGATGCTCGCTAGTGACTTGCTACAGGATGGAGATTCCTGGAGTTCTAGTGAGAAGTCATCACCAGTGAGGTACAATTAGATGTCACGTGTGTGGATGGATGTCCCACCAACGAAAATGGTTGGAGTCGCGCTAAATGACGAATTGGTAGAAGTTAGAATTCATGGACTGGCCATTGAATCAAGTCCCAGTGGCTGAATGGTATACGAACTTGCCTTGTAACCGGAAGGTCTCGGGTTCGAATCCCAGTGGGCGCGTACTGCCGATGATTCCCAAACTAGGATAAAACAGCAGCTGTCCAGTACTCCTTGGTTTTCAATGGTTCTCTAACTGATATCAGTCCGTGATCAACTCGTAAAAACATAACTAACCCTTACAAACAAAACTATAGAAAAATGGAAGCCGCTTAAAATGCAAGATAGAGTTAAGCTCGGATATGATGGAATTTCTAATGTTATGAGTTTACACAGTGGTACGCCTATGTATGGCCTGAAAAGAAAGCGGCTACAGATCTGAACAAGGCGTACATTCAACATTGGTCTATCCAATTTTCCTCTCTTCGGAGGTATTTGAAACTCATCATACAGTGTCGAATTCTGCGATTGTAGTGTTCACCTTTTCAAGTAATGCGCAACTCCTGTTATGGACACAACAGCACCAGTTACCGTCAGTGGGAGGAATTCGAAAGAGGTTACATCCTTCACTTATCCGCCCAGGAGTCATCTTTCCAACTACAGGATAAGGCACGGATGAAGATGTTAAAACCAGCCAGAATCAGAAAGGCAAACTGACACCTTCATCGATCTGAAATTGGTTTGGAAATCTTTTGTACTAACTCAGCATAGAGAACAAGACTCGGATTTTCAATATGAATGTGAAGCCAGTGAGTTCTTCTATATGAGTCAGAAACTTGGCCAGTGCGTCACGAGGAGCATCTTCAACACGCAGCTGCAGACTTTTATCAACAGATGCCTTCGCTCTATACTGAAGACTGAATGGCCAGAAAGAATTGGCAGCATGAAACTATGGGGACAAAGTAATCAAGAACCTATCGCTCATTAGATATGTAGTGTAAGCTGAGAAGACCGTCGGATGACACCACGCACCAGACCACCGCTCGAGTGGAATCCACATGGGAAACGATGAGATGCGCGTGGGCTTGAAGGTGAAATGGAGATCGTTTGGCGAGAAGGAGATGAGAGATTATGGGAGATGGTGTGGCTGGCTGGAGACGAACGCAGGGCACAGGAAAAAATGGAGACGTAACCAAACTGGATATGTTTCTAATTATTTGTATATTCAGAAATGACGAATAAGATTTAAAGCTTGGATGGATGGTTTTAGGTATTGCGAAGTGCTGTACATGTTGCTTAGAAGAATAATGTTTACAGAGAAGACATAGGTGATGAAGATACCTGACCAGCAACAATAACAAAAAGCACCAGTCACCGACAACGGAAGAAATCCAAAGGAAGTTACTTCTCTCACTTATGTAGGCAGCATTGTTTCGCCTACATACGAAGTGGACTATGATGGATGTCAAAATCAGGATCCAAAAGGCAAGTCAGACTTTCATCACTCTCAAATCAGTTTGGAAATGTGCTGCGAAAAGCGTTTCACGCATCAGGCTCTCAAGTGAAATCCACATGGGAAACGAGAAGTTCGAAGCCGTTTCAAGGCTGACATGCAGTCGATTGCTTGAGGGGGAGGGGGAGGTGAAAGCTTATGGTCAGTTGTAGAGCCAGATAAGAATGACTGCAGACAACAGAGTGAAATGGAGACGTGTTTCTGAAGCCTTCTGTTCCACTTGGAACTGAAGGGAATAATACCAATAAAATAATATTTTCCATGTTTCTCATATCTACGTTGTTTCATACCCAATGACCTTGTTAAGTGTGTAGATTCACTGGACAAAGATTCAACCTCTCTCACCATCTAACTGTAGCACCTTTTGAATTGTAGTTCTGCCCCACCCTTATCCTACCTACTATTAGTGTATAAATTGTCACTAAAACACTAATGGATGAACTAGGCGGAAAATTAGTTTAATTTATTTCCGCATGACACATTTTTTAAAAGCAGCGATAATATAGCATGTTCTAGCTTACAAATGAATTCATTAAAGCCTAAAGTTTTAAAGTTAATATATATATACATACATATTTTGAAAAATGAATACATATCAGTCTTTCAATGATAGTATCGATTAAATCTGATTGAAATTTTTCGCTTACTTCATTTTGCATCTCAACAAATGGCTAGATTTTATTATTGGCTACCTGTGCTGAAAAGACAGTCAAATTTCAGTGAATTGTAAATTCCCTGTGGAAGAATGTGAATCTGCTGGCTGGCTACTTTACGAAATCAATGGAGTTTACATAAACACAGGCAACAAAAAAGAGTGAAAGAAAATAACACACCTTTTGCCCTTTCAGAATGTATACATGTATACTTAAATCTAGTTATTCATATATACATGTATATATGCTTCTGAAAGGTTTCGTATTATGGGACAGAATGTAGAAATACATATGATAAATGTTCCCTATACAGAGTGTATAACCATACTTCGAATGTGCATGTGATGCTCAACTGAAGATTCAGTGAAAAACGTTTATCAACTCATTAGATTTCAGAGAGAAAAAGGAGTGGTGAACAAAATGCTTAAACGAAAGGAGAAAACAGTAGACAGTTTCATTTCAAGCTAAGAGGTGTAAATGCGGAGAACAGAACAACCGGGGTATAAGAGTTGGCGATTATTCATTCTGACAAAAAAACAACTGCTTTTACGTTTTTTGCAAAGAAAAAGAGAGAAATGGAGCAAACAGAATCACCTCCGTGGGGCAAACACACATTGACTATGAGTTCTAATGCCTGTGATAGTAATTCTAGAAAAGCTTAAGTGTATCCTAGTGAAGGAATATATGTATATAATTAGATTTAGTTTATTTTCAAACAATAATTCTGTATTAGATTACAAGTGAAAATGAGAATGTAGGTATCTAGGGCATAGTTATGACATAATAAACAGAATTTGAAAATTAATTGCTAACAGACTTTAGTCGAAGAACTGTCGAAAGTCGGGAATCCCTGGACAGCTGTCTCGTTCTTGTCTCGCACTCCTCAGCAGTACACACCCATAACCCCATGAACCGTAAGGTCACAGGTCAAGTTCTTAAGTCATTCAACAGCTGGGAATTGATGGGTCAATGGATTCCATCTCAGTGTCTATATGGTCAACGAGCGTGAGGTTAGGGAAGCGCACCGTTAAAGAGTCCGCGACAAGAACGAAACAGCTATCCAATCCTCCCAAGTGGTTATCTATGACTCTCCTGTAAACCAACACTTGAGAAGAAAATAAATTGGTTTAGTGCGTCAGTGGTTCAGTGGTAGAAGGTTCATCAGAGGGCCGCAGATGGGCCGACGATCAACTCCCAGCTGGCGCACTGTTAAACCTCGCCTAACTGGCAGCGGACTGAGAGCACAGGAAAGGTTTGGCGTTAAGCTTGAAGCCCAATGTTCCACCTGGAACGCAAAGGAATGAAAAACGGTACAAGCTGTTTAACTGTTCTATTTTTGTGTCGTTTTTTTCACCCTTTTATCATTGTGTATTTCAATATACGTAAAAAATGATTTACCTCTTATACTGTGTTCACTGTTTGATGCTTACATCGCTTACACGTGTGCCAGAATTCATTTGTACACCATTAATTATCAATATAAAAGTAAGGAAAATAAATGATTGTAGTTTGTTTTTGTAAAAAAAATTTCAATTAATACAAAAATGGTGAGTAGAATTTTCGGAGAGAGAGAGAGAGAGAAACGGGTTGTTCAGGTGGACAGGGCGACAGAAAACTTCGTTGCAAAAAAGAGAGAAAAAATATCCAGAGAAATATTCAGAATAAATTATTTAAGCCCTAGGGATTCACAAATCACAATATGGTCTATATTAGTGTACAAAATTAGTTGATTTTGCGGCCAATATTGATAATTACTGGAAGACTTTTAGGTGAATGACTTTGAGAGAGAGAGAGTTGAGCACTTTTCAGCTGATATTTGATGAAGTAGAAGATGTTCAGATGATAGGATTTTTGAGGATTCTGGACAACAGTTTCGCCCTGCTCTGTCACTCTTCAGCAGTACGCACCCACAACCTCCACTCAGAGATGGAATCCAAGACCTTCAGATTACGAGACCAAGCTGAAAGACCACCCAGAAAATTGGAGTGGAATTTAATGATCCATGAATTCTAACTCTCAAGTGTTGGTTTCGAGGAATTTGATTGGTTAGAGAATTTCATTGTTAGCCAGCATCGGTTAGAAAACAATTGGAAAGCCTTGGAGTATGGGACAGCTGCTTCGTCTTAGTTCAGGGCACTTCAGCAGTACGCGTACACCACAGGGGTTAGATTACAGGACCTTCCGGTTAGTAGGTGAGCTAGCTCTTAGACCATTAGCTTCACTGGGGGCCGATGCATTGGCCAGTCCATGAATTCCAACTTCTGCCAATTCACGAAATAGCTCGACCGCCAGCCAATGTCATTGGCGAGGACGGTTGTCACCTGGTAACATGAAGGTCTTAGTTTCTATCCCTGGTGGGGTTGCAGCTGCATATTTCTGGAGAGTTGCAGACTAGGACAAAACTACTCTTCACTAAGCCCTGGTTTCCAATGCTTCTCTAACTCAAGTCAAACTTGAAATATTTTGTTGTAGCTCACATTAATATTCCAGAGGAAAAGTGTATATATTTATATAATACTTCGTTCTCTTTTCTGACGTCCTTTTCAGCTGAGTCCACGATTGTCCGTTATCTCTCATCTCCACAACGCCACACAATCTCTTCCATGTCACTCTCGCACCGACAACCCACTCATCACTTCCCATTTGGGTTCTATTCTAACGATGGCCTGCATTGCGCGCGATGTCATTTGACAGTTTCCCCAGAGTATGCCCAATCCATTTACATTTTCTCCTACGTATTTGTTGAATGATCGGCTCATGGTTGGTTTGTCACCTGCCAGAGTTTCTTGTTACTAATTCTTTATTACCGGTTGGTCATTTGATCTTCAGTGTGAAGCCAGCGAAGGGGATAGCTGTTGGTAAATGTCTGCGGTAGCCTGTTGGAAATCCTTTTCGTGACACGCTGGCCAAGTTTCTGACCCATATAGAATAACTGACTGACTTCACATTCGTGTCGAAAATCCGAATCATGTTCTCTATGCTGAATACTGTAGGAGATTCTCAAACTGGTTTCAGATTGATGAAGACGTATCTTGCCTTTCCGATTCTGACTTTGACATTTTCATCCGTGCCTCATCCTGAAGTTAAGACGAGGCTTCCTAGCTGGAGTGTGTGAACTCTCTCGAAGTCCTCCCACTTATTGTCATTGGTGCTGGTCGGGGTCGCTGTTGTTTGGTTATCTTCATCACCTCCGTCTTCTGTATGCTCACCTGCAGTACTGTTTTCGCTGCCAGCCTCTTCGGCCAGTTTGTTGGTTTTCACCTGCCTGTAAGTCTTCGAGTTTGTGTGACATTAGACATATGTCATCTGAGAAATCCAAATCTTCTAGAGTCTTCTGGTTGGTCCAACGTACTCCTGTCACCTCCAATCGGTAGGCACCTTCCCTTCCTTCCAAACCTTTTGCAATAATTGCGTGACAACATCTGCTGCAGTCTCTTGGTCCGATTTCAGTGCTTCAGGGGCAATTCCATCCTTCAGTAGCTTGGTCGCAATCAGAATTTGTGCTTTCGTTGGATTTATACATATATTCTCCAACTGAAGCGTTTTACAGTTTTAGGTCTGAGACCCCAACAACAACTGGCTTCTTAGTAGTTCACTTCTTTCTTTCTTCCAGTGTTTTCTTAGCCCAATGACGAACCGATTCATGTAGCATTATCCACAATCTCCTTTTCTCTGATTTATCGATAAAATCACTTAAGGCCAGGCTTTTTTTTCCATAAGATCTATTGTTAATTTAGCGACTTCATTTCCCTCAAATCAATCAATCAATGTAAACAAAATCCAATCTTATTATGTTGCCATCCTAGAAGAAAAAAAAATATGTGCCTTCGATCGTTTCATGTAATATCCGTTAAGTATTTTTCGTCTATTATTACTGTTATTGCTGTTGATTTAGTGCTATTACATATAATTATCCTGCAAACTGTCTCTTTCACTTCGGTGAAGTCTGCTTTAAATATATATGAGATCTTATATGCGCGTATATCATCCATCTCTGTATCTCCGTGTGTTATTCATGTCACTTTTGTCTGCTTGCTTTGTTCGACACTGCCTTGTAAACATATATATATATATATATATATATATATTGAAAGAGGCAAGTAAATACATACATAATTATGACTTGATATATAGCCTGTCAGACTTGTCATATATATATATATATATACATATGGTGCATATATATTCCTGTATATATATAACCGAATAATTCCGAACAGACACTGAAGAGGCAGGAGTTGGAGAAGAATATAGGAAACTTATTTCTGGATTTTCTTTCTTACCTTGATATTTACAAGAAATGCCTCATATTTCCCTGATCTCTCTCTCGTGCGCGCTTGCTATCTCTCTCAGTGTCTTTCTGTACCTCAGTGCCACAAGTTCCTTTTTGCCTAATAGAATGGTCCATCAATAAATTATTTATGATTATTAAAGCAAAGGAAAAGGAAAAGGCAAATACACGTATGTTCTTCTTACTTACACTACTAATCTAATAAATTATTTCTAATATGATTACTATTGTTGTGATCATGTCAAGTAAGATGTACAGTCACTTCCTATACTACTTACTTACTATCACTAACAGTAATAAATACACTTATTGAAAATTCCCTACACACTGACATGTGCGTGTGTGTGTGTGCGTACACAACGGTAACTCTGTTATCATGAGTATACCAAAAACACAAGATAACAAAAAATGACACCAGCGCTATCACAAAATCCTCCTTTTTATTTCACTCTCAATAAGACTGTAGGCATTTATTTACCTTGAATTCATTTCAGATGCTCGGAAGATTCTCTTGACACCCGATGCTATTTGAAAGGCTATGCAAAGTCAATCTATCACTGTATACTATGGGTCATTGTCACCGTAAATTCAGTGAATCTTCCTAAAGCCATAAAAGAGGAGAAAGGTGTAGAGTTTGTGCATCAGCATGTGTAGATTTCGCTCCGCAGACATAGGATATAGATGAGAAAAAGAAAATATCACTTGACGCGAGTTCTACAGACTCCAGTTGAGTGATTATAGGAAGACACTTTGTGTAGTAATTGTATACCTGATAAAGTTTTTAGGACCTTTCTAAATTAGCTGTATCTTAGCCAAACTTATTCCTATACTGACAAAGTCAACAAGCCTATCTTCTAGGTGCATTTTATCACTGAGTGACGCGGGTTTGAATCTCAGAAGGGACATGAGTTCCTTCAGGGTTGCAGATACGCCTTGCTGACTTGTGAGTGCCAACTAGCACGAAACCTAGGTCGAAGGCTTCCTGTGGCCGATTGCCTCAAACTATCTAATATCATCAAATCAATGTGCACCGTGATGGCGAGCTACCTAGAATGGTGGCCACATTGCAAATACTTGACTAATAGAATTCAGTCTGCACCAAAGAAGGACTAGACACGTCACACTAGTTACTAGTGTTCAATCAAAACACCCACTACAGTCCTACAGGAGGTCAAACGCGAGCCCGAATAGCTCAGTGGTAACGTCTCTAACTGCAGCACTGATTGACACGGGTTCGGATCTGAGAAGGTGCATTAGCTCCTTCAAAGTTGCAGATACGCCTTGCTGACTGGTGAGTGCCAACTAGCACGAAACCTAGGTTCAAGGCTTCCTGCCGACTGCCTCCAACTATCTAATATCAAATTATCAAATGTATCCTATTTTTGGTAAACAAGTAGACTGCAGACGTTCAGAACTCAACAAACCAAAATCCATTCTAGATACGAACAACCATGAGCCAAGTATACATATAGTTGAGTGAAACACCACAAAAGACAGTAACAAAATTTACTCATACCACTCTTTTACAATCAAATACTAAATTTGTTTAAGTAGTACAGTCTTACCTTAGGTTCCTAAAAATGATAATGGGCACAGAAACGTTTTACGGTTTTTAAAACAGTGTTTTTTAAGGCATTCCTTTGTCTATGAGATATTTGTTATTCCACTTTTACCAAGGCAGGCAGCGTTGTCTAAACGCTTCTTTACCTGAATACAACAGGATGAAAAAAGGAGAAAAACAGTTGAATTCTCTATAATCACTATGCTGGGTATTAAATACAAATATTATAGTAGCATTAGATGGAACAATTTTAAAGACTTCAGGTGCTTAAACTTCCGATATTGTATCCAGCTACGAGAAATTTCCCAGTCTGATGTTTTATTGGATTGTACAACACAACATAGGGAGCGACAAGGCGGTCATTTGCTGAACCATGGGAGAGATTCTAGAACAATTGGGCTTCACGGATGCTTCGTATATAATGTCACACACAAGCTAGAAGATCTGCTAGCGAAAAGCAACACGCCAGAAGTAGAATTCATTACAGAAGGGACTTTCGGTGAACACACAGAAGACAGAGATGATGAAGATACCTGGCCAATAACAAAAAGTGCCGTTTCCTCTCAACGGAAGAAACTCGCAGGAATTCATCGTTTCATCTACCAGCAGCACAACTGAGGATAACAAAGCTATTAAAATCTTCACTACTCTGAAATCCGTATGGGGAACAACTGCACTCAGAGTAAGGAACAAGATTCTGACTTTCAATACCAATGTCAAGTTAGCACATCTGTATGGATCAGAGACTTGAGGAGTTACCAAAACCATTCAGAGCTGCCTTTACTGGCTCCTTAACTAACATCAAATGACCAGAAAGGATAATCAACGAGAAACTATGACAACGAACAAACCAAGAGCCTAACACTTGTGCTGAAGGAAGTAAAGATGGATTAGAAACATACTGAGAAGACATCTGAGTAGATTCAGGCGCTAGTCAGATACTCTGTTGTTACCCGAAGTGTTAAACGACAAGTTGAGCGTAGAATCAATAGTGATATGGAGGATGCAGTGTTTGGAGGAAGCGAAATCTTGTGGGCGATCGTTGAATCAGCTGAAACAAAAAAAGTGACAGCAAAGAAACCCTGTGTTCTACTCAGGACCCAACGGAATAATAATAATGATAACTATTTCTTTAGAAAAGACGAATAAATCAAGACTTGTTTTCAAGGCTTCTTCTTCTTTTATATCTGATGAAAGAGACTATTTCACTTAATCTGATATACTAACCTTTTGATTGTTTAAATGCACTGTCTGGTTACTAAGGTTAAACAATTTATCACTAGGCAGACTATTGTCAAAGAGAACAAGACAAAAGAGAGGGTAATAAATTAATAAATAAATAAGGCGGACTTTAGTCACATGTAGTGAATCAGAAATAGAAAGTTAATAATGCGAAAATAGCCAGAGTTGAGATTTGTCTTTGTCTCTCATTTCTCTTGTTGCTTTAATTATAACCAACTGCTCTAATAATAATAATACTAGGCTGTAAAGAAGAAAACTCTATCACAGAGATTGTGACAAGTAATTAATTTTTAACTTATCAGCAGCTTGCAGCGTTTCGCATCAAAAAGTCATCGGTTGGGTGTATATCCAGATTAGAGAAACTAAACTATGTGAAATGCACAATGCCTCACTTTCTGCGCATAGTGTCTACGCTTACACGTTGTCACCGAGTTAATCAACACAAACAGACACGCATGAACCCACCCACGTGTATCTATCTATTCGTTTACACTGGAATTCGCAAACCCGCATAGTATGAACAGCCAGCCAGAGACCTACATGAAAAGACATTTATTATTCATTGAGGAAGGTGGGACAAGAGTGTATATACAAGAGGAAACTGTAACTGAAGGTGAACAGCGCGGTTCTGCTGTTGTTTCTAACCTGTTAATTAACTAATTAATTCCCACAGTAACCCTTTTTTATTTCATTAATTAATTAATTAATTTTTATAATAAACTTTAACGTCTTTCAGGTAATAATGGTAAAGTATTGTCAACATAATTTCAATGCCATAGAAATCGTGCGCTGCTTAATAATACTGTCTAAATTTTTTTTATAAAATATAATAATATTTAATAAGCAAGAATACAATACCGAGGAAATTAATTGCCTTATACACTAATAAATCAACTGTTCAAGTACAGATTTGCTTTTCTTGGTGATTCGAGTAGAACATTGAACTTCAAGCCTTAGCTGTAAAATGTCAGTAGCAGTGGTGTTATTTTGACGATTTGGGGTGGCTAGACTCACACCCACCCAACCTTTCCAATTCTGCGGAGCTTACAACTGGCTGGATGAGATTTAGGCTAACGTTGGCTAGGCATCAGACCGAGAATATGTGCGTAGTTAGCGAGCATTATACAAGTTAGTTAGTTAGTTGCTGGTAAGTTTTCAGTTGATATTAATAGTACTGTCATCCAAGATGTTTTTAAGTATTTTATGCCAATAATTTAATAGCAATGAAATGCTGAGTAGCGACTGACCCTATTCAGGTAGGTTCTAATGGGAAGTTGTGACCAGTAGGATACGGCAGGTTGGGTGTGAAGAAAAATACTCACCAAAGACAATGGCTAGTGGTGGCGCTATGTCATGAATTGGCAGAAGTTGGAATTCATGGGCTATTTGGATCCGGTCCCAGTGGCTTAAAGATCTACAAGCTCGACTTGTAACCAGAAGGTCCTGGATTCGAACCCTGGAGGTGAGTGCATACTGCTGAGGAGTTCAATGCTAGAGTGACGAAACAGCTGTCCAGTACTCCGCGGTGTTTTTCCAATGGTTCTCTAACCGATGTCAGCTCATAATGAAATCCTGTAACTAATCAATCAAAATCCCTACAAACCAATACTTATCGAATAGTTTTCCTGCTCTTCAAGGTTTAAGTATTTCCTTGCAAACATTCCACCTCAGTTATAGCATTCTGTGTTCCTAGTGTCCCTAGAAAGATCTTCAAATTTTCAAGATGAAGTAATGTAGATTAGGAAAGATTTCGCTGAATATCAAAGTCAGCAATTTAAAAGAAAACAGACTGAATCACCCCTAGTTAGCTTAGACACAGAGCCAACACTTAGTACATAGTTAATCACGACTGATTTACGGTGAAGGCGTCTAGCCGAAGGCGTGTTTCTAATCACAAAACAAGGAACACATACCATCGCAGTATTTGCTTTAAATTAGCAAGTAGACAGTGTATATGGATATACAAACAAAAAATGAAGAAATATACTATCTTACAATATTTAAGTAGTTCGCAAACATCTAAAGGTCCTGAGTTCGAACGCCTGTGGTGAGTGCGTACTGCCGACGATTCGAAAACTAGGCTAGTGAAACAGCTGTCCAGTACTCCAGTACTGGTTTTCAATGCTTCTCTAACTGATATCTATCCGTGATCAACTCGTAAAAGCAAAACAAATCCTTACAAACCAACTATAGAAGACTTAAAAAAATACACATATTATTTTATGTACTACTAACTATAGTCAGATCACCTAAATGATCTAAACACTGGACAGACTTTTCACCCGTTCAGGACGGAGCTCATCAGCCGTGTACTTGGTCTTGACACAGCTCAGAGAACTGATTAATATTTATGGTATCAAGAGGATCACGCATTGTGATATCAGCAGTCTTGATTTTCAAAGTAAACTGTGGTGAAATAATGACCTTAAACTGTTTAGACTGCGAATTGGCAGAATACTTAAAGCGAACGCAACGGTTTTTTGGTCAAATCAGACTCATAACTTGCAAATCAGCCAGAGATTTACAATGCACACAGTTCAAGAGTTGAAACTGGCTGGTTTGAACCAATTCTGGTGTATGACCTCACTGAGTCAGACCGAGTGTACACTAACCACTGATGAGCTCGTCTGCAAACGAGCGAAACGGCCAACTGGTGTTCAGATCGCCTTGATGATCTCGATAAGAAGCCTTTCCGGTCAATGTGACCAATCATCTCTGTCAATCAACAGTGCGCGGTTTTACCCAACCCTCCACTTCTAAATTCTTAATTAGAGGAATTTGGCACGAATCGCATTTTAAAAGTAAGGCCTTTTTCCATTGCTATTCCCTTTTTTTTTGTTCCCATCATTTCAACTCAGATGATTAAATATGACAAAAAAGAAAGGCAAATGCCTAGAATTTTAATTCAAGTAGACAGTTTCCGTTAGTTTCAAATATCATTAGTTGGCAAAATTGTCTGTTATTTCATCATTAAAGGCTAACGTAGAGGGGTTCATTTGTACACACACTAAAAACGGAGCTTATATTAAACTATCTGTCAGCTATAATTAACAAATCCATAATGTGAAAAGAATAACAACCAAAAGAAAATAGTAGTAGTAGTAATAATAATAATGGTAAGAGTTTCTTCAGGCACGCAGATAATCCGTTAAAATGAAAGTTCTCCATTGAATAAATAAAAATAGGAATGAGAATGGGCTGTGGGATGCGATTGACGAACAGATAAGATCGCGATAAATGTGCGACAAATGGGATTTTGAGTTCACTACATGAAAAGAAACTTGAGAATACAATAAAGTCTCCCACACCAGATGGTATAGCATTTCGCATATCTTTTTTTAAATTTTTTTATACACTTTCGATTTGTTTCTTTTGCTCCTCATCACCTAGGGCAAATATGTATTTCATTATCTCGTTGTTATTGAAGGGGTTTGTTTTTGTAACTGACAGGTGTTGCGGATTAGCAGTAGTAGGCTATTATCTACCTATAACAAGACCATTCTGTCACACACACATTTTTATAACCAAACTTTCCTGTGTTCATCAGTTACAACACACCACCAGGTCGGCACTTGGGACAAATACTTGCCACAGATAATATTGACTAGTGTCTCCAGTTGCTCTGTATATCACGAGTTGGGCTGGTCACTGAATCAAGACCCAGTGGCTGAATGGTCTATGAGCTTGATTTGCAACTGGGAGTTAAACGCTAGTGTTTACAGGAAACCCACACATTCGAACAGATATTTGGACTTCCAATAGTGCCATTTTTATGTCAGTAAAAATAGGATTGGTGAAATGTTTAAATGACAGAGCATAAAAACTAAGTAGTACCACGGGAAATCTAAAACAGGAACTGATACACATAAAAGAAGCCTTGAAACTTAATAATTACCCGGATAAATTAGTCAGGAAATATGTAAGGAAATGTAAAATTAAAATAAATAATGATAGTAGCGATCGTGATAATAACAATAATAATGATGATAATAATAATAATGATAATAATAATAATATTAATGACAACACCAACAATAAGGAATCTAAATCATCAGTAGTAATTCCATACAAGGAAGGAACCTCGGAAGCCTTACGCAGAATTCTTAACAAGGCTGGCATTCAAACCACCCACAAACTCAATTAGAAACAGGCTTTGTCGGTTAAAGGATCCTGTAGAGCCTTTAAAACAAAACAATTTAGTTTATCTAATACCCTGCAATCATTGTCAGGTCAAGTACATAGGTCAAAGTAGTAGAACAGGGGCAGTCAGACTAGTGTAGCACAGAAACCTAGCAAAATCTAGATTGGTTGATCCAAATAAGATAAGAAATCTGGAGAATAGTTCAGCTATACCACTCACTACATGCAGTTACACACAACCATACAATAGGATGGGTTGGGATGACAGTTTTAAAATCTAATGTAACAGGGTATATAGAGAGTTTGATAACAGAAGCTTTGTTTATCGAATCAACTGCAAATACATGTAATAGGAATGATTCATCACCTGTCCCAGATATCTGGAAAATTCTACTACCCCTACGACAAATAGGAGAAGACAAAGAAAACTATAAAACTCAAGTTTCAAAGTCGTGTAATTATAATTTATGTGATTATGAACAATAATAACTTGTGTTCGAAACGTTGTCATCCAGTAAATACTAATACTGTTTCACTGTGTGATACATCCAATAAACAAACTAATATGGAATTACTTACTACCACAGTGCCCAAGTTTTACACATATATTAATATGGAAGGTCTTCCGTTCAAACTCTGGCAGTGATCGCGTACTTCCAATGACTCCACAACCAGAGTGAAACAACTGTCCTATACTCCTTGGACAGTTCAATGGTTCCATAAATGATATCAATCCATGCTCAAACATGCAAAAGAAAAAAACCAAATCCCGACAAACTAACTCACGAAAACTGATGCTTTAAGTTGGAATAATGAAAGTTGAATGCAACAGTGGACAAACCAATAGCTTTTGAGTTTGCGCTTAGTGCTCATTTCCCGACGAGAGTAACTAATCAATCCTTATATGGCTTTCATCTGCCTCTCATAGCGTCTAATTGACTCTAACAACAAGGTAACCACCAATGCTTATAATGACTCAATTTTCAAAGTGAAACTTAGCAACAGTCATCTCTGAAAGTAGTCAAACGCAATTTAACTTTTTACTCAAAATTTTCACAAAAAACAATTTGTGATTAAACACCTGAACACCTTCGCTCCATACTCAAGATAAGATGGCCGTAAAGAATCACCAAGAAACTATGGGAACAAACAAAACAAGAACCAATCGCCCACCCAACAAATATGCAGGAGAAAGTGGAGATGGACTGGACACTCGCTGAGGAGGCCGTTGGGTGACATCGCGCGTCAGGCCAGTGCTCGAGTGGAACCCGAAAGGGAAGCGGCGAGTGGGACGTCCAAGGGTGGCATGGAGGAGATCGTGTGAAGAGGAGTTGAAACAGTATGGACTAACATGGATGCAGATGAAAAGTACAGTAGAAGACAGAAACAAATGGAGAAGTGCAGTTGAAGCCCTATGTTCCACTATTAACCCAAGGGAACAATAATAATAATAAACACCTGAACACCGATGTAATATGTAACAAGAAAAAATACAGAAATATTGGGGGAAAAGAAGCCGTTGTTAGGTCTCGCATCCCTATTGGTTTTATTTAATCAAATATACATTCAGTGTTATTTATTATAAAGGCGGTATATGTAAATAAAGCATAAAATTATAGAGTTCATTTTACTTGATAACAGTTGTTGTTGTTGTCGTTGCTGTTAATGGGACAAGAGTGTCACACTGGGTGAGTGTGTGTGTGTGCATGTGTGTTCGTTTAACCTAGTGTGTATTTATCGGGGTTAACAAAACCAAAAACAAATAAACAAACAAACGAATTTTGACATAATCCCCTACTTAAAGACTTTCAACTAAAAGACCAGCAGTTAATTCAGTTGTACCAAAACAAAGGAAATAGGTTCACTCATAAAACTCTATTGTGTGCATGTGTGTGAGTGTGTGTGTATAGAATAAATACAGCGCGAAAATATTAAAGGCACAACATTCCATTTTCATTATAAACTAATATACATCTATACTTTGTTTCCATCTAATATGTCTTCCGATATCTCTCCTGATGAAACAACTGTTATTGAAATTGGGGAAAAAAAGTAATTATAATACTGTATGTGTAAGTGTGGGCTGTTGCTAGTTTGCCTATATTTCAACACACTTTCCTGTGTATTTCATCCAATATGCTTATCTAGTAATATCATCGTGTTCATCTGTGTTGCTTTCTTTCGCTTCACTCCTCTCTCACAACGCATTGCGTAGAGTATTCATCACTTGATGCACGATTGTTTCACTTATTTGTTTATGCGATGGATGCCCACAGAATCAACAGTAAACAAAGCAACAATAGGGAAGTGCAAACAATTTTAAGTACGAATGTACACACACAAATGTACGTATGTGTTTGTGTGTGTGTGAATGTGTGAAAGACAATGCGTCGCATATAAGTAGTTTTGTTATACTTCTTAAAAAGGTTTCCAACATCACTGGAAGAAAATTTAAAAAACAAAAAAACAATCGCACCATAAACACAGTGGTAATAAAACAAAATAAACATCATAAATCACCTTTCTCCTATTGATTTTATTACCTTTTCTTTAAAGCCAGGGTTTAATTGCTTCCTCTATTTATACTTTTGTTGTCATTTGGAAAAGCGAGAGAACTTGAAGATTGAAATAGAGCAGGCGGTCGGACTATGAATTGCAAGTATACTACTTTCACAAAGTAGTAATTTTGATGAATATCTATGAATGAAAGTGGTGAATACTTAGAATGTTTGTGTTACTATGTTAGCACGAATGTTAGCCACCCAATAATAATCATAATAAGGATGAGAAAAACTACACCACAGAGTAGACATATATTAGGATTAGATACCACACGAGGCTAAATACTTCTATCTCTGTCTAGAAATAATGTTCTCGTTATACAGCAAACGAGTATAACGACTTCGTATCTTTACGTCTCATCACGCGTCGATATCAGTTCGAGAAACACTGAATACTAGCGAGTGCGAGACTATGGTTTCCACCTTGTTGGGGACTCTTCATCAGTACGCACCCAGGATCTTCAAACCCATTGGCTAGTTAGCCTATGTGATGGAATCCAGTGGCCCAAAAAATTCCATCTTCGGACAATTTCACCTCTGTCGAGTATTCGTTCTGAAATCCGACCTGGTGGACAAAAACTGGTTATGAATTTCCACTAGAGCCCCAGACAATTTCATCTTTATGAAGATTCGCTAGCCCTATATCCAACTTTTTATCTGTACCGAGTTTGCTACTGGCTAAACAAGGTTCAGGAGTGCGTTGCAGACTGGGAACTGCATTGCAACCACGTGCATGATTGGCCAGTAGTATTCTATCTACGAGCCATTGACGTAAGTAGCCTACAGACAGCATCAAAATATGGTTATGCATATGTGAATCTGAGTTTTGCATATAAATAAAACTGTTTTATGCATTTTAGTATTAATAATGTAAATGTGTACAGTTCCTCTTCGCCCCCCCCCCTCGACCGAGTACTGAGAACCTTTATATTCATCTGCAAGCTATAATTATTCTCGTTTCCATACTGTTAAACTAAAATCTGTAACATTGGTAACTTTTGATGGATAGACTTCTTCAATTTCAGTCATTCATTCACTAACACTGTTAGTCAATACTCAACAATAATGACAGTGAAGGCTTGTTACTATTCATTTCCCATTCAGGCTACCACTATTTCACACCCATATACTCTCGGAGTTTCTGATATTTATGCACTGTGGTAGGATGTAATTCTATTCTTAAATTTATCGATCAGTTGGGAGTGAAGAGATAGATTTTGCATGAATTAATAAATGTATGTATAGAGATGTATACACATTAGTGAAACGGAAATTAAATTTTTTGTTGACTTTTGAATACTCTTATGTAGCCGCCCAACTTAAAAAGTATTATTATTATTATTCATAAGTGTTATATTGTACAACAAGCAGGCTCCTTTCTTTTTCTTTTTTCATTCTTGGAAAGTGAGTAAGAGTAAAGATAAAGCCGACTAGCATTCAGGAAACAATTAAGTTTATGATATATATATAGAGGTAAATTATAAAGGTATAATAGATATAAAGGTCGATAGATTGAGAGAGGAAAACGGTTTTACACTTGGTCATACGTCTATGCAATAAATGCATGCTACTTTGGTGTTGCTTATTTTCTTTTCAGCGTCAAGAAATTCAAACACCTAAATTATGGGCAACTGGATTCTGTTACAGTGGCTACATGGTCAACTGTTGTCCCCTCGTAACGTATATATCGTGAATTGGTAGAAGTTGGAATTCACGGGCTTACCACTGGATCAGTTCCCAGTGGCTTAACGGTCTACGAGCTAGCTCGCCTTGCAACCTGAAGGTTCCAGGTTCAACCCCCGGTGGTGAGTTGGTACTGATGAAGTGCCCCAGACTAAGACGAAATACGCATTTAGTAGTCCCCGGTTCTCAGTGAATCTCAGACTAATAGTTTTTGTCTTCAAGTATTGGTTTTTTAGGGGCTTAGTTTGATTGATTGGGGGATTTCCTCCTAAGATAAAATCAGTTAGAGAACCACTGGAAGACCTGGGAGTGCTGGACAACTGTTTCGTCCTAGCATGAGACTCCTCATCAGTGAGCACCCACCGGGGCGCGAACCCAGAACCCACAAGGCGAGCTTGTGAACCATGTAATCAGAAGGTCCTGTGTTCAAACCTTAGAGGTGGGTGTGAACTGATGAAGAGCGCCAAACTGGGACGAAACAGCTGTTTAGTACTCCCAGATCTTCCAATGCTCCTCTAACTGATGTCATCTCATGAGGAAATCCTCCAACTAATAGTTTTTGTGTCCGTATCAGAAAGACTAAGCTTTTAGCACTATCGTTGGTGTCTTTATTCAGGAATCGGATTGTACACGGGGTTATTACTTAAAATAATTCTATTTCCCCGACCATCGAATGATTTCAGAAAAACTGATTTAAACTTTTTTTGATTAGTTTTAAATTATTATTATTATTATTCCTAGAATGCGATGAATGAATTATTTTCATCTTTTCATCATTTCGTTAAATTCTGTTCTCCGAATCAATTCTTCTGCAATAAAATGAAACTATGAATTATGAAAATAAAGAAGAAATGAATGTAGAATTCTCTTTTTTCCTTCTTCTTCTTCATGGCTTAGCCTAACATTGCATACATCACACATACACTCCAGCGTAGAATGCCTCTACTATTATTCATGCTAATCAGTAATATGTCCAGACTAATTTCTTTTTTGGTATAATGATGATCCTTAATTATACCTACAATTTTATAATTATAGCCATGTTACAGTTAGCTTTGAAGATTACTTACTACAGGAAAGGGAACACTTACAATCAACCACACACCCCATACACAAACACACACATGCACACGAACTCACACACACACACACACGAAAACAGGCAGGATAGAGTGTAGCTGAAAGCCATCACCACCCCCACCAATGAAATCTCATTTTCATTTTGAATAACGTTTTCTATAAAGGTCAATGATCATCTTTATCATAATCGTATAAATTATATTGTCTGAAAAATTTGCATAATAAAACCCCGACTTCTTTATTTTGATTCATGTGGTATTAATGTGTGAGTGTGATACATGTTAATGTGTGTTTGTGTGTTGTGTATGTGTGCGTCTGTGAGTTTCTTACATGCGGAAGCAAATCACATTGTGGAATAAAACTGTATTTAATCTATTTTACGCATAACATATGTAAGCATCATTTACGCCTAAGTATGAAAAAATTTCAGGGGATTTTTAAGAGTTCTTTGAACTATTCCATTTGTTTAATTGAATTTTAGATTTTCCCGTCGATTGATTGGACCGAACTGCTCGGTCTCAGGTTGACATGTCGACTACTTGTGCAGATGCTTCGACGATGTCTGGGTATGTAATTACAAGTTAACTGGTGGATGGTGACTAGCCGTGGAATCCAGGATGCACATTTCGTGCTATTTGGGACTTGTCATCTGGATGTACTTGTCTTCCCCAGTGAGTCCAATCAATCGACGGGAAAATCTAAAATTCAGTTAAATAATTAACATGACTCGTTGCACAAGAGGTGGCTCTCGTGGTCCAAGTGGTCTGGTGGATAACGCTTTGGCGTTGGAAACTATGGGCACTGGGTTCGAGCCTCGGCGGGAACATCAGCACTCACTGGGGAAAGCAAGTGCATTCAGATGACGAGTCCCAAATAGGACGAAATGCGCATCCTGGATCCCACTGCTAGTCACCATCCACCAATTAACTTCTATATACCATTTGTTGATTTACACAAAGAGGTAGCTCAGTATCAGACGTAAAGAATTAAAAGTTAAAATTATTCAATTCGAAAAGACACCAGACTCAATGATGCAATAAAAAAAGGTGTATAGAGAATAATTTCTGCAGAGATTTCTCAACAAGATTGCATATTTCCAAGTTTCCCAACAGAAACTACATCACTATGAAATAAGCCTTAGAAACTACAATATTATAAAGTACAAGTCTGGTACTTTCTCAACTAGTTAATATGTACAGGAATGCTGATGTACTCAAAGTCTTTTTGATTGTGTCTCAAAACTCCCTAATCAAAGATTACTTTATCAACGGAAGGGTTCTCAATGATGGATACCTAAAAGTATTTCCTTCCAGTGACCATTTAGCATCTACTGTTTGCTGTACCGATGACAAGCTTCTTTGTTCAAGATTCACATAGGAGGGAAGATCATTTCCACCCAAGGTTGCATGTACGCCTTTACCCTACCTAGATTGTATATCACATTAATTTCACATTCGCATAGCACATGTTCATTTCCCACCTTTATTATCGGCCTCCGTCCTTACTAAATCTTTAATCGTAATATGCCTCTTTTTGGTTGTGTGTATATTGACAATTTTTTGTTTAACAAATAAGGTTATTTAAGTGGCTGAAGGTTATTCTTACCCCAGGACTGACTGTCTGTGGAAAAACTTGGTGTGTGATTCTTGCGAACAGAGCTTTTCACTCTATCCTGTTGGGAAAATTCGCCTCCCCAATTCTAAGGTACTTTTTACAGTTGAACTTTGGTCAGCTTATTTTGTCTTACAGTACTTGTTTCGTATTTAGAAACCTACATTATCTGTATATCTAGCTGTCTAACTGACAGCACTGTTGAGGTGAATTTGACTTTTGATGTTATTTTTGTTGCTGTTCAATAGAACCGCTAAAATTATTGGAGAATGATCGTCTTTTCTCTGTGTTTGAAATGTTTCATGATAGCCCTTGTCCCAAAGAACGCAGAGATCTGTTTCTTGCGTTCAGACCATTACGGAACAAATTTGGTCGTTACACAGTTCCAAAGTCTTAGTTCTTCTTGATTAGGTTAATCATTGTCAACTGTAGATGATTCGTTTCAACGCGTGGAATTAGTGGAAGTATTTGTCCCGCTAACAACGTCACTGAATGTGCTGTATATAACCACAATGACTAGTGGATAGTGATGATTTCAAAAGAAGGCTTCTCTGTTTACTATACAGAAGTAAAGTGTCCAAAAACATGTTGTATCACAAGTTAATCCCTTTGTTCTTGCCTACTTTGATGTCTACTTTACCAGTGGAAATATGACTCTCATATGGTTTTTAAGCACTGATGTATTACGATTTAATTATTATTCACTGTGATAAGAAGTGCTGAATACTCTCTTTGTTCTCTCATAGAGAAAGTTTTAATTGCTGAATAGCTTCGCTTTTATGTTTTATAAAAAAGAGTTTAGTTAATCAGAACTGCTTTCAAATTGGTTGGGGAGTAGGGGTAGGGATAGGGATAGATAACTTTATTCGCATCTGGGTTTTTCTAATTTATTTTTATTAACTAACAGATCGTCAAACATCTGACAATCCCTATTAATTAGTTGTGCAGAAAGGAATCAGCCGAAAGGAAATAGAATGACGAAGTAGTAGTAGCAGTAGTAATTGGAAGGGAAACAAAGATGATTTGCTTTCGACAGTTAGTATGTGAATCTTTGTGAAAGTAATTAGTAAAAATGGAAATACTGTTAGAGGAAAAGAAGACAAACACACAAACAAAGCAGGGTTTACATCTGTTAAAGTCTTAAGCCTTTTTCAGCCGTTACCTACATGAGTGAAGAGAGATTCCAGTCGAATTCCATAGATCAGTAGGGCCTTGTATTCTGTTCGAGTACTTTCTTACAATAGATTTCTAGGCTAAGCATGATAGTCACTCCTGTGTGTCTATGTGGATTGTCTATGCCAGTGCAGTATTACTGCTATGAATGAGCAATTCGTAACTGAATACATCACTATTGCTTCTGTATAACTGGTTAGCTTCGGTAACTGAATCATGAAGAAAAGAGGGAGCATTTCCCCCTCTAGAACATCTTATGTTATACCACAGATAACAAGCGATGACAGCCAGTGTTCAAACCCTCTTACTTTTTCGATGAAAACTGAGGAATAAAGTATGCAAAGCATATGGGTGTACAATTCTCAATCCGATTATTTATTCTGCTCCTGATAGTTGACAACAGTATGCAGTAACTATGGAACCCCGAGCTAACTTCACTCAGTATGGTGTATTATTATACCTCATTTAGCGTAAATTTTAAGGTTTATAATTAAAGTATTTCAAATTAACTGTTGTCTGTGGTTCAGTGGTAGAGTACTCTCCAGCTACGGACATGGCCTAGGGTTTGATGCCGGGAGGGCCTAAACCTCGTTTAGCTGATAGTAAGACGGGTTAAGATAGAGGGCTAGGCATGAGGCTAACAATTCCACCTCGGGAAAAAAGCGCCAACACTGTCACTGAAACTTCAAAGACCAAGCTTGACGGACTATTTTGCCGCTCGAAACCTGCGGGAATTGAAATAGTAGAAAGAAACTCCTAAATTGTGGTACACTAAGTGTAGAAAATTATTTAGTGTGAAATGAAACAACGGCATAGTGACTGAAAATAAGTATTCTAAGAAAAGGTTAACAAAAACACCAGAGAAATATAAAATAAACTAGTATAAGTATGAAATAGTGTACATGCTTAAGACTGTAACAAGAAGTTGTCGGCAAGTCATTTGAAAGTATCATCGATTTCTTTCCCTGTAATTCTTCATTCTATAATTATTTCTAAATTTATCTCTTGTAAGACTGGGTTTAAAAGGTTTACATCACACATCTTCACAAATGACCGCAAAGTAAATATTTTGAATTGAGTGTATATGGAACCTGCATCGGTGGCACAGGGGTAGAGTGCTCGCCGACCACGCAGGTGGTCCGGGGTTCGATCCCCGGCCACCGACGCACTCCTTTACCTCGCTAAGCTCATAGTAAGACTAATAAGGAGGGAAGGTTGGGCATGAGGCTAGCAACCCAACCCTGTAAAAATAATCACCCCTGCCATAGAAACTTCAAGCATTTAGCTTGAAGCCATATGTTCCACTGGGAACGTAAAGGAATTATATATATATATATATATATATATATATATATATATATATATACATATATATATGCAGAATAGGAAATAGAAATGGTTCTAAAAGAGTGGCATACGAATAGAAACAAGACAGTGTGATGGAATGTATTCATAGTTTCATACATGCACAGTCTACTAAAACAATGATATCCGCTAATTAAGGTGTGAAACAGAATTGATTTTTTACGGTATTGTCCAGATAATGTGACTACAACCAAAGTATTGTACTGAAAACCATGTTGATTAAATGCTTCTATAATATGTCAAAAGCAAACGTACGGTTACCAGTCAACTGTAAAACTTGTAGCATTCGGAGCTCAAATCCTATTACGCGATCAGTTTGATCATTTAACTTGTAATGCATGAGTAGCATTCAAACGAGAAATTTTCTAAATATCCATGGTAATTGCGGTATTACAAAATATACGCTGGTCCCAAATACATTTAGTTACTTTCGATTGGGTTGGTTGTGTTCTTTAAGCCTACTGATTTAATTGCTAAACTCTCGGTCTCCTTCTAAACAACATCCTCAGCGCAAGGTTTAATATCAAGTGAATTCAACTGGACTATTTGAAATAGGCATTGGAGATATACGGTAAAAGAAAGTAGCTAAAAATGCCCAATAACACTTCCGCCGAGTTGTTACAATCTTTTCCTTATGCATAATTTTAAGTTCTAAGGGAAATCAAAGCCATTGAACTTTGGTTGGTTGCGCACAGGCGTCGAGTGCTACAGCTGAATGAACATTGGAGGAACTGCATGGAAGAATTAATTTTTTAATTCCGTTTGTTTCAGACAATGTCAGCATTTGGTGGACATGAAGTACAAATGTATATATTTAAAAAAAATAGTAATAGTAATCACTTTATTCCAAAGAATAATAACAGTTTTAGATAATGGAATTTTCGGCGTTTTTATAAATATTGCAGCAATTTAGCTCCTTTTGTAAATATGTACATACATAAAATTTAAAATAGTAATAATAATATTAATAATGAAACCCCTTATAAACTGAATGTTGGTGGCAACATAATGAAGTGTAAGTGGATAGTATCATAGATAATATATGTAATAGTAATAATTTTGCTTATACTTTGCAGTTAGATTACTGGTCTGTAAAGTTAATAAGTTCTTTTCTGACATCTGACTCTCTCTATACACAAAACTCATGCTAAATTTAGCGGTGTGGTAGAATTTTGATATTTAGTTGTACCAGTCTAAATTCTTATGAAGTTTCTTGTGGTTTTACCTGAAGACATACAAGGGAAAAGTTGAGAATAAAGAGGATGTTTAGTATCAGACAAGTTAACTTAAAATAAATGCTTGCAAGAATTGAAGTGTCTATTGACAATAATGTCAGTTAGCTGAGTCAAACGTATACCACTAACCCTACTCACAGTCTTCAGCGTTCTACGTATTATGACAAAGTCTTTTTTGAGAAATCCAGGGAAAAATAATGGGCACAACCCATGAATTAACAAATTGTAAGACAAGAGGTTGAGTTATACCAGAAAGTCACACGAAAACGTTTCTCAGAAATCAACAGGCTATGAGATGACCAACAGAGATTTGAGCAGAAACTGATGCCGAAATGAGAGATATTCGATTCTGTCAATCATGCAACTGAATTAGTCCTCGCAAGTTTTGTTCTCATCTGAAACTAAAATTAACTATATGACATTCAGATGGATCCAGCTTAAGAGCGTTTAGGTGAGACCATCTGTTAACTTCAGATAAGAATCTATTCATATAAGAACAATCCACAGCACAAACTACTGGGACAGAAATGGTTAGATCATCGGATTAGTTAATGAAGTTAGCTTTAGAAGAATATGGAAGGCATTGCAAAATAAAAAAGGAATGGAGAGAGTACAGCGCCTTGAGGCACACCAGTTTCCATATGCAAAGGTCAAGGAGCGCTTTCTTCTCAAAACAGTATGTTGTTTTCCACCCAGAAAATAAGAAGACAGCCACCTTGTGACCCAGGACTATGTTTGCTGAAATGAGCTTACTTAAGAAACAGTGCCCTAGGAATAGAGTCAAAAGCAACAGAGTAGTCTAAAAAGGAGGCTCGAACAAATTTTGCGCCCTTATCAATACTTGAAACAATATTGTGGTGGAGTATAGTGGGACAGTATTGCTTCCAAAGAAAAACACTTAAAAGTTTTAATGCCTTAGGCTGTCAGAATGCAATAAACCGGAGTGTTTAAAAATATAAATTCGTGGGGGAAACGAGTTTGGCAAAATAATCAGTTAAATTTTGTTGCCGAAAGCAGCTGAAACAACCGGTTCAGGTAATGAATGCTCACTTAAACAAGACTGCTTATTCCTTATCTGCAGGTGGTTTACATACAAAGTGATTCTGTTATGTCTAAATAAGATTATTTAAGGAAATAATCCAGCCTTCATCTGTTCACACTTATAAACAGCACATATATTCATACAGGCCTTTTAAATGTTTTTCTGAAACTAGATTAAATTTCATGTAGGTGAACGACTTTTAAACAACAGTGATAGCTTACAATGTGAAAGTGACTCACCGGTTTTAACTAAACTGAATACAGTTTACTGTGTACACTCATATCAGTGCATACATACAAGATGGTATCAAAATGAATTTCCCAATTAGCCTATAGGTATACGATGATCTGGAGAACAAGCATTCAGTGATCAATCTACCACTGAACCCCTCCCCGAAATAATTATTAAGACAGTAAGTCTTTCGCAACATTTTAATACCAACCGTTGTAGGCTCATATGAACTTACAGGATTTCATCATGAGCTGACACTGGTTAGAGAACCATTGGAAAACCTGGGAGTACTGGACAGCTGTTTCGTCCTAGTTTGGAACTCTTCATCAGTACGCACCCATCTGAGTTCGAACCCAGGACCTTTTGATTACAAGGCGAGCTAGCTCGTATACCATTAAGCCACTGGGACACGATCCAATGGCCCGTGAATTCTAACTTCTGCCAATTCACGATATAGCGCAACCGCTAGCCAGTGTCTTCGGCGAGTATTTGTCCTCACACCAGACCTGCTGCATCCTACTCCTAGTACTCCCAGGTTTTCCAATGGTTCTCTAACCAATTTCAGCTCATGATGAAATCCTGTAACCAATCAACCAAATCCCTACAAACCAATACTTGAATATTATATGAACTTACGTATATTTTAGTATGTGATAAGTCCAATGTCTTTAAGTTTTTTCTATTATGCATAATAATTAATTGTAGGGCCACGTTTTGCGAAAAAAAGTCATCTCAGTTACTTAAGGATGTCACGAATATTCAAAAACACTGAAATATCATTGACAATATTTTTGTATGCAAAAGAATGTTTTCTTTTATTAGATAAGTAGAACAGATAGTGCGTTCTGAGTAGAAGTTACACCGATAAATTAAATTCCCTGGTTAGTTTAATTGAACTGCGGACATACTACTTAAATTTTCCCATGAACAAGTTTTGTGAAAACAATTTTTGTTTTCTTGACTTTTCTAATTTATTCTATTTAAAAAATTTTTCAAGCATATAAGTAGAATTCAACTGACCTAAAATATTTATTGAGGTAAATGCATTTGTATTTCCCTCCATTTGTTTCTTTTTAAAAAAAATAAAAACAAAACAAAACATCTGTAGGCCTTAAATCATTATGGCGCCAGTTCATTTAAACAAATTAATTTAAAATCAAAATGCAATAAAACAAATAACAATGAATGGATATATATACATATATATGTTTAGGTACCTATTCAGGTGCCGTAAGATCGAGTTACTTATGTAGGTTTATGATAACAGCACTTGTTTTATGAAAGTACTATAGATTCTTGGTGTCTGTCTCGTAATATATAAATATAACAAATTTCAGGTCACAAGCTTACAAAATGACGGACACAAACAGGAAGAGAAAGAGACATAATGGGAGGGTGGGAGGAAGGGAGTAAAAACAGATTTTCAAACGGAAACTCACTCCACATATATATTGCGGACAGCAATGAATAATGTCCAAAATACCACCTAGTTGTTATTCTGTCTTATGAATCATTATATATATATACATATATATATATATATATGTACTGGGAGGCACTTAGCAATCAATTCTTAATGGATTATGCTTTGTCGTAACGGTATAAAATTAAATGTTTTCCAGTTTAGTTGTTTTGATACGTCTTGTTCTTTCTGTAATCCTCAAGTTCCATACCCCTCCTCTCTGGTATGTTAGCACGAAATGCACTCACCACCTTGAATTTATGCTTATTTATGCTTATGTATTGAAAGCATAATGTCTGATGTAGAGCTATGTTGTCAAGTGTGGCTAGATAGGCATATTAGATAATATTCAAGCTTGAATTGCTTATGTTTCCATTCATGAAGTAGTTAGTCTGATAGTATTGGTGACAGTTTTTTACTAGGTAGGATTATTCAATTATCTTCAGAATTAATACATTTTTAGTTGTAGGAATCTGAGAGAAATTAAGCAAAATATAGACCGTTGCTGGTAATGTAGGGGTGAGTTTTGTTACCGATAAAATTTCTTTATAAAGATAACATTATTTTTAATGGCGATGAAATGGACATACGCAGGGAATAAATACTATTGAGTGATATCACGCCTCAGGCCATTTCTCGAGTAGAATCCGGATGAAAAAAGATCAGTCGGATATAAGTTCAAGGATCACATGGAAGAGATCGTGTGAGGTGAAATGAAGCTTATTAGAGATTATGCAGCCAGGCAAAAATGACCAAAGACAGCAGAGTGAAGTGCAGATATTCTCCGGAGGCCCTATTTTTCACTGGGATCGAAGACAGGACTCCAGGTGAACACACAGAAGACAGAGGTGATTGAGATAACCAGCAACATCAACAACAACAACCAGTACTAATCACCATTAACGGGGGAATTTCAATAGAGGTTACATCCTTCACTTATCCGGCTAGGAAGTACTGTTTCAACCGCAGGCACGCCAAACAGATGAAGATGTCAAAGCCCGGCATCCAGAGTCGGAAAGGTAAGATGCGTCTTCATCGGTCTGAAACCAGTTTGGAAATCTGCACTCCACAGCAAAAGGAACACAATCCGGATTTGCCACACCGATGTCAGGTGATTCAATTCTTCTATAAGGGTCAAAAACTTGTCCAGCATGCCATGAAAAGCATCTCCAACAGTCTAATGCAGACTTTTATCAGCAGATGCTTTAGCCAGCTCAATATTGAAGTTAAAGTGGCCGGCCAGAAATAATAAACAACAAGAAACTCTGGCTGGCAACAAACCGACCAAGAGCTGATTGTTCAACAAATATGTAGGAGAAAATTGAGATGGGTTGGGTTACTCTGAGGAGGTCATCGAATGACATCGCGCAATGCAGGCCATGGCTTCAGTGGGACCGCAACGGGAAGCGACGCGTGGGTTGTCCGAGAGAGGTTAAGTGGAGATCGTGTAGCACAGAGGAGATGAGGGATTATGGCTAATCGTGGACCCAGCTGAAGAGGACAGCAGAAAATAGAATAAGCTAAAGATATGTTGCTGAAACCCTATTTTCCACTTGGAGTCCAAGTAAAATAATAATAAGAGTTTAGCTGTCCACAGAAACATCCAATAGTCCCCTTCAAAAATTTCGGGCTCTCTAAATAACATGAACAATCATCATATATGAAATAGCAAGTTAACTAGCAAAAAATAAAATTCATGTAGATTTTTATCCTCTTCAGAAGTCGGCAGACCAATTTTATCCAATCTGTATGTTTATGTTAGATAAGTCACATGTCTTGAAAAAATGTCTTCTGCAAGTATAATACACGCAAATGTACTACAAAGAGAACTGTTTGTATACACTGTGTATATACACATGACTGTCTAGCTAATATGAACGTAAACCTATAGTAAAATAAAGGCAACACACATAGACGTACTAGTGCTTTTTTTGACATAATCATATAGAAATATTTAGTTGGAAAGAGAAATATTGTTAGTTGAACGAGAAAAAACCCGGTAAATTCAAGTTGAAGTGTACCTTTGCTGATACTTATTCAGATGATTTCTACTACATTCTTAATGATTAGGGATTTTTTAAAATAAAATCTTCCTCACTACACCAGCAGAAATGTGCAGAAATAAGGAATATGCACAGAGTTAATTCCCTGATAACAGGGAATTACGAACCACAATGGGTTCCCAGAACTGCATGAAGTGGCCCTTTCAGGTACAAAAACGCACCACTATCTTTTCGTCATGAATTAGTTTCCGTAAAAAAGAGATTTCGTTTCTTAGATTATGCGTGGTAATTTTAGTTTCAGTCTCGTCAGGAACCAACATAAGTCAGAGATCACTGAGAGCCAGTTGTTTAGTTCTATTTTGGAACTCTGCAGCAGTGAGCGCCTACGACGCCCACCGTGGTTTGGACTCGCTGCCAAACTCGTTGACTAACCAGTGATCGGTGAATTCTAACCTTGTCACTTAGTAACACAACGCTACTCTCAACCAGTGCCTTCAGTGACCATCTACTTCACCTTGTTGACACGGGGTACCACACTGACCACACCTTCTCAGTACAGCTTTCGGACAGTTATCCAGTAATCATATCTGAACTGGCGGTCGAGATTTTCAAAGGGGGAGTTTTGTAAGGATTTGGGATAATCTCAGTCTATATGTGCGCTGATGAAAAATCCTCATTAAAATCTTTTTCCAAAAGAATGGATACTGATCAAAGAATATTCTTTTTGATAACCTGTTCTTCATCACGTTCTACAGTTATATATACATTATAGTGAATGAATGAATTAGTGTTATTAACAACATTAATGTTGTCTAAATAACATCGAATCAATAATAATGAAAATAATATCAATGGATTGCAGTTTGATAGCATCAACATAACAATACACTGAATATCGGAAGAATTAGGAGAGATAATAATGCAAATTCATGAATTCACAGTCTCCACTGAAGGCCGGCCAGGGCAGTAGTAGTGGCTGGCTGGATCTGTTTCTTCTGCACACGAAGCACTGGTTGTTTCAGGCGAATCGTTATAGCCCCTGCTATTTGGAGTATGTGGTACCTGGAAGTTTTTGGCAATTTATTTGGCACCCGGTCAACAAGGCCAGCACTGAAGAATCCTTATCTATCATCTATCAGGCACCAAATAAATTGCCAAAACATGCAGGCACCGAATACTCTAAATAGCAGAGGTTATAACGATTCGCCGAAAACAGCAGGCCCTGGTTGGCCTTCAGTGGAGACTATAAATTCATGTATTTGTATTATTTTTTTCCTAATTCTTTCGATATTCACTGTGTATTGTTATGTTGACGCTATCGAACTGTAATCCATTGATAATATTATCATTATTATTGATTCGATGTTATTTAGACAACAACATTAATGTTGTTAATAACACTAATTCATTGACTGTTGTGTATATATAACTGTAGAACCTGATGATGAAGTTATCGAAAAGTAAACAGTCTTTTGAATAGTCTACATTTGCCCCCGTCTGGTAACCTGAAGGTTCCCAATTTGAACCCAGGTGGGTTAGTAAATGTTCACTGCTGAAGAGTTCCCAACTGGGACGAAACTGCTGTCCAATCGGTCCTTCGTTTTTCAATGATCTGTCCAACTGATGCTGATTTATGACGGAATCCATTTTGGAGTTAAGCCAAATCCCAACTTAATGATGCATATTCCTAAATATACCAAGTGAACCATCTGAAGCGGAAATAATTTTTAATTTTTCTTCTAAATGTGTATGGCTAGAGCACTGTTATTATATATATGCGAAAAACATAATTATATGGTTGTTTAAGAAAATGGATTATGCTGTTTATCGTTGAAATTAGAGTGAGAGGTGTAAACCACCAGCCCATATTTTGATTGGACACTACTAACTATTGTGATGTGTTTTGTCCGTTCTTTGGTGCAGACTGAATTCTATCAGTCAGTCAGGTTTGCAATGTGGCCACCATTCTAGGTAGCTCGCCATCACGGTGCACATTGATTTGGTGATATTAGATGGTTGGAAGCAATCGGCTACAGGAAGCCTTGGGTGACGCGGGTTTGAATCTCAGAAGGGACATGAGTTCCTTCAAGGTGGTTGCAGATACGCCTTGCTGACTGGTGAGTGCCAACTACCACGAAACCTATGTCTAGGTAGGGCTTTCTGCCCCAAGTGAACTCACCATCACTGAGTTTTTGAATGTTCAACTTGCGGCTTTATAAAATAAATACTAATAGTTTTAATGCTTCAGTAGTCTATCATTCCTATTTCCTTTATTTAAACGAATTTTATGGAATCATAAAAGCATCGATGATTATATGAATCAAGAATTTCTCTACTGAAATGTACAGCCAGAATTATTTTTTATCTGCAACTTATGCCTAGTGAACGTGTTTGTTGCATTGTAAATCATTTAATGCCTTCAACTTACTTTAATTGTTAGAGTATGTCATGAAACTGTATTACTTACTGGATGACATTTCGAACACAACAGAGTACTCATAATCAGATGATTACAGCATAAACTTAATTAATGTATTTAGAAAGCAACTTTTCCCTGAATGAATGGCCTATTGATTTCTTATTAGTTAAAAGAATCCCATGTTAAAGTGCAGAAAATTAAAGCCTGGATGATTACGTAATCTTTGGCTTTAACCTTACCCCTTCCTTTGATATAGTGTAATTTCGCTTGTCTCCTGTTTCTGTGACTTGAGTTGAACTCAGTGCATTGCTGTTCAATTTATCAGTTACTCACTGTCTTAAGCATCTCTCGTTTCTATTACGTAACTCTTTTACCATTGTATACAAACATTTACTTTGTTTAAACATGAACTCCCTGTGCAAAAGCTATATAAGCATAATTTTCTGAGCACTGTTCACTAAGTCCAGAACTTTCTGTCAACTGATACCATGTAAAATTTTGCAAGTGTGTTGAAACTTTTCTGTGCATGAACTTAATAATAATAATAATTTATTTAGGCTGTAGGCAGCTGATGAGAAGCCAAGGAAATAAATAATTGGTACCGTATCATTCTGCACAAACTGTTCTTCTGGCTTTATTCGAAAGTCTTTAGATTAATACATATTCTGCAGACTTCAGAAGAGAACTTCCTGAAGAAAAAGAATTTTGTGATCATTCTATCCACATTTTGAAATGATGTAGAGGGTAATTTTCTAAGTTTTACTTAGTAAGGCTTTTCTTGTAGTACTTGTATGTACAATGTGCCCCATGAACTACCCGCATGTCGGCCTTGATTCATAAGTGTAATCATAAGAAAAAAACAAACAAAGAAAACAATAACAGGTGTTTGCATCGATACACATGCCAATCAGTTATCAACTGCAGTGTAAAATTCGATTCTATAGTATGTTCTATACTGTTACTGTTGAATTTTATGTGTCAGATTGGAGTAGAATAGAAATAAGCTGAAGTAACGGAAGATATTTTACGGTCCATGGAGCAATTAAAAAAAATTAAAAATGTTTTTGAGTAGGATGTTTTCTCTTTTCAATACTGTGAATACATATCAGGAACATTACTCATGCTAACAAAAGCACTGGTCAAGCGTACAGAGAGGTGAAAGTTTAAGATGCATATAGTACATATCAGAATGAATGATGGGCAACAATTCTGAGAGAAAGTTACAATGATTTCTTGAAGGGATTTGCACAGTACGCATAAGCTACCATTTTAGATGAATTATTGTACCTAATGCAGATGTTATAGTGCCAATTCAATACTTAATCTTTTCTGGACTGATGGGACCCAGCATAAAACAGTATATTATTCTTTCTCATGAATCGTGTGATTTATCTTGTGATGGAGTTACTATTGTTAATCTACCATTTCTCACGCATATTGTGATTTAGTGTGCGATCAGTGTGTGATAGTCTTTTGTCTCACCTTGATCTCTGTCGCATCACCAACCTCTCAGAATAGACATATCCAGCCAATATGAACAGTCTGTTCTCACGGTTGTCAGCCGACTCTATTGTGATAAATTAGATATATAAATATGATGTTTTGTTTCCTAATTAATGTATAATACAATATCTTACGGTCACAGGCCAGACTTTGTCTTTTGATATTTGCGTGGCTCAGTGAATCGGAAGGTACAACGGAGAAATAGACGTAATAGCGTGCCAGTCGAGTACATTACTATTATAGTAATTAACAGGCGCAGACATATCAAAGTAGCGACGGGTCTATTCAGTTCATTTCAGTTATAACATGAACGGAACTGGAGTGCAGCAGCCGCTTGAATCCACTCCCACTTCCAGTCTTTCGAAATTAACCAGAGTTACGGAGCAATAAAAATAGCAAAACTGGTATAACGATGACTACAGGTCATGGTGTTCTCCCATCTATTAAGACTTATTAATATGTTCTTTAATCTTACCCGAAAATCCAACACTCCCCTAGCCAGAAAACTGAATGTCTTGGTCTTGACCTTGCACTGCATGTGCACATTTTGTTAGCTCCAGTCAATCCATTATTCACAGAGTAATCATACATTCAACCCTTTTGGAACAAAATCCCAAAACTAAAAAATATGCATTTGAATGTAACTGGTTGTTGAAGGTCATGACTGATACGATTAATTTGTTTCATACGATGAGAGAACAGAAAGAGAAGGATTTGATAGCTTCCTTTGCATGACTTTTATATAATTTCGTCATTTTTTCTCTCATATTTTTCTTTTATGAAAGTGGATTTTATTACTTCACGTTAGATATGTTTTATTATCTATTCATAATGAATCATTTCTAAGTATCATAATTTGAACTTCGAGGATGAAGAAAAAAAGCTATCGTGAGGTGCTTCGAGTTTACAGTATAGCAAACGCCATAACAATATAATCAACAGTTATTAAATAGGTGGAGGCAATCGGAAGGAAGCCTTGGACCTAGGTTTTGTGCTAGTTGGCACTCATCAGCAAGGCGTATCTGCAACCTTGAAGGAACTCAGGTCCCTTCTGAGATTCAAACCTGCGTCACCCAGTGCTGCAGTCAGAGACGTTACCACTGAGCTATTCGGGCTCGCGATTGACCTCATGTAGGACTGTAGTGGGTATTTGGATTGGACACTAGTAACTAGTGTAAGATACGCCTTGCTGATGAGTGCCAACTAGCACGAAACCTAGGTCGAAGGCTTCCTGCCAATTGCTTCCAACCATCTAATATCATCAAATCAATGTGCACCGTGATGGCGAGCTACCTAGAATGGTGGCCACATTGGAAAACTTGACTGGTAGAATTCAGTCTGCACCAAAGCAAGGACTAGACACACCACACTAGTTACTAGTGTCCAATCTAAACATAATCAACTGCCTGAAGAAATTCGAGCTGTAATTGACTGACTCAGTTCTATCTATACACGTTTACTGAAACAAGACCACTGTAATTTTGATTAGCCCTCCAGTTAACAGAACTTCTAAAGGAGGAACTGTTCTACTGATGTTCTCTTTATCGAGTTGAAATTTTTAAAAAGAAATTTCTAATTTATGTAAGAAATTTGATTTAGTCTTCAATAAATTGGCTGCATTTTTGTTCTTGAAATCTGCTAGGATTAATCATCTTTCTGCTGGCGAAAAAGTACACTCGAGTAGAACACTTTCAGTGAGCTTCAAAAGAATGGGAAGACAACTGAATATGGAAGAATTGCTCAAAGGTGGCGAGCAATAAAAGAAATGAGAATAAAGTAAGGTTTCTCGTTCTCAGGTTTAATTTTCCCTAGTCATCAACAGCAGTTAGAGGATATCATAAATGAATCAATGAACTGAACTGAGTTAGCAAAAGTCACGTTTTCTAATGAGCTAAGACACATTTCAAACGACTTTTTCCAAGGACTTAATTTTGTAATGGTTTACCTCAGAAATCACTTTGAGGTTATGCGGCGTAGAAGCTTACGTTTTTCTGCAAGTTTAAAATGTCCTTAACTTGCTTTTAAAATTTCAACTAATGGTCCTCCTATGCACAACAGAAAACAAAACAGCTGAGTCATTGAACAATTAAATCAACTTTATCCCCTAAACGCCTACTTCCCCACCCCCCGCCAACACCACCACCTATCTATTCCACAGTGTGTTTTCGATGTTTTCAACGGAAATTGAAAATTGCTTCATCTTATATGAATATATATAACCGCTAATTAGTAATTTTTTCTAAAGTAGAACAAGAGAGTGAATACTACACATCGAATAAACCCAATGGTATCCATCATTCGATTGTTTTTGTCAGTGTGTGTGTACGTGTATGTTTTGTATGTGCAGAGCGAGTAAATTTCATTCTCCACGCACGTATACATCTATGTGAAAGAGGCATTATATTAGTGCTTTAGTAATAAACATATACATATACATGCGGATTTTTATTTCTCCTAAATACAAGTCTAGTTTAACCTGTCAAATCATCAGCCAAAAATACTGGATACACAAAAAAATAAGCAAAATATTTCATTTCAACAAGTTTCAATGTTCAATGTGCAATGGAAAATTACATATATCAAAAATGAAATGCAGTCAAATCAGATGTATGTATATCAGACAAAACAAAAAACATTGTTCTACACATGTACACATATATACAGTTTCCTCCGAACAACCAACCCACCCACCCCTCGCCCGAACAAGCGAAACACTCATACACCTATATATATGCACACAGTCGATTCCACAGAGATGAAAATACAATGACTCATACCTCCATTCGGAAAAAAACACTATTCAACTATTAACTAATTATCCAATTTACCCGTGTTTAACATAGTGATAGCCCTCAAAGTGTTGTCGAATCATTATTCACTTGTTGTAATTACTATCTGTCTGATAGGATACAATGAGATGCGCGACACGACATGACACAACGCAGTGCAATGCAATACAATCCAATACACTTCAACAGGATAACCTGTGTGCTATTCCACATATATATATATGCATACTTTTTCAAAATACCTTCAAAATGATGAATTTGTTTGTTAGGTTAAAAGTGAAAAGCTAAGACTACAACACGTCTTTGTATATCTCTGTGTCTCTTTGTCTATGGTTTAGGCTAAACAAGTCACTTAGTCACACTCTTTATTTTCACCAATGTACATTCATTCAAAGGAGGATATCATAGATTTGTAAGTAGAGATTAGTTCAGTTAGCATATTTTCCCGCCAAGTGTAATTGGCATAGTCATTTGTAAACTCTCCTTAAAATAAAATTGGACATTTAATTAGGTATCTAGACGAGAGAATGTTATTCAAACCCCTTTCCCACAAATACACGCATAGACACTGTTATTTTTGGTTTTTGTTTGAAGCAGAAAGCAAATCAAAAGGAATCAAGCACACTTTCTTTTTCATGCTTAAAAACAAGTTCAAAAGATCTCTTGATAGCAATGTTTAGTTTATAGTGTTCAGTGAATTATAGCAAGATACTCTCATATGCGATAATGCGGTTGATTTAATAAATAGGCATCGGTGAATGAAAGTTGTTCTGTTGAGTCATCCGGAACAGATATATACACAAAAATTAGTGATTTATGTGTTACATTCCTAGATGTTAGCCATACGGGAGTAGTAAATATTACTAATTCTGATTTTGTTTGATAAAATGAAGGTATCATTGTCATTACTATAATTATAACTATAATAATAATAATTATTTTTCACTCCAAACTCTGTAATATCATGTTTTTCTTAAAGAATAGTCTCTCTCCTTCGTATTTGATAGAGTCTAGTACTCATTTGGCACAGAAGAAAAAACCTGTGTTCAATAGTCATCGCATAAATCTTTTATTTGTTTGTTTGTTCGTTTTACAGCCTCGCTACAATCACCTTACGGTGGAGGTTTCGCATTTTGCCAAAGTAACGGACATACTCATAAGGCAGGCATAAATCATGGAACCCAGAAGTTACAGTGATTATTCTGATTTATCCTTTTGCTAAAGATAAGTAAAGTTCAACAATACACTTAGTCACTAAGAGAGAAGGGTGAGGGAGAGAGAGAGAGAGGATGACAAGAACCTAGAACCAAAACATTTCACTTTCCAGTTATCATGTTTTGACATGCTTTTTCAAAGAGGAGAAACAAAAGAAAAAAATAAAATAAATAAATAAATTAAGCGCAAATCTAACGATATCAGTCAGTGTTTTTTGGTGGTGCACGGTGGTTGAACGGAAAGAATTTCATTCTGCACAAGGGATGAGAAGTGACATACACTAGTTGAGGGAGACTCAAAATGGACTAGCTAGACAGGACCAAACTAAACCCCTTGCGTATGCGAAAATAATTCCTTCTTAAAAATTCTTTCTTTCTTTTTATTTATTTTACCAGCTTATTTGCTTCAAGGTTGATTTGCTCTTTTCAACGTTTAATGCTCAGCTAGCTTATAGTCTGCTCAAAATATATAGTGAATAAATGTCATCAATAATTAAAAAAAAAGACTAAACATATCTAGATTATTATGTACCGGTTAGTTTTGTTGGGCCACCAAAGTTGAAATGACTCAGTCACTACTACGGTTGATGATTCCAAAACAAGGTGATCATGAGATGATAAAGGCGAAAGGCTAACTATCAAAATTACCCTGGCATACATAGGGTAGGGGAAGAAGGATGAGTCAATCCGTAGATAGACAGTTTTTTTTCAGGAAATATTAGTCTACATTTATTTATTAATAAATATCAAAACTAATTTTTTCTTCATCTCTTTTTAACTTTTACTGAATGGCACTATATCACGATAATATATGTGTATTCATTAGGGATTACATCGTTCCTATTTTTTGTGTGCTTTTTTGGTTCCAGAGACAGTAGTGATGAGCGCCTGTGTCTTCTCCGCCTGCAACTATGATGGAATATGAATAATCCACAGGCTGTTTTTTCTAAGCCAGCTCAGTAAGCACTGCCACGTGCATACACACGGAGCGATGATTGACTTCTGGAAAAAAAATATATGTATATTAGCAGAATGTGAATAAATTACTAGGGGATGACCTAATCGAAGCTTCCTTGACTTTTACATTCCAATTCTGAGTGTCAGTGTATGCGTGTGTATGTTTGCACATGGGGTGAATGCCTCAAAAAAAATAAATAACGCTTAACGCCTTAGTTTAAAATTCTTGTCAATTTCTCCATTTAAAAATGTCATCATCATTTCGAGGAGAGAAGAAATAGTGGACTCTTGAAGCAGTAGTTGTCTCAATTTGACAGTGAGGTGTGAAATTTTTATTTTTGAAAAATTTAAAATTGCAGGGAAAACAAACACTTAAGTAATTAATAATAATAATGCTTTTCAAGTAGAGAAAGAAGTGTTTATCACACATCGTTTTTCTTTTCTTTCCTTTTTTCACTCAGACTGCTTTTCTGTAACGTGTGTCCCTGTTCATGTTTGTGTGGATGTGTCTTTTGAACAGCTGAGAGATTATTTGTGTTTAAATGAGTTGGGGGAAGGTGACACTTCGTTGGGATTTGTATAGAATAGACAAATGAACAAACTGTAAGGAAAATTCCATGTATTTAAAAACCTTTTTTATTCCTACACGTTCCCAGTGGAACATAGGGCTTCAAGCTAGAGGTTTGAAGTTTCTGTAGCAGCGTTTATTTTCACAGGATGGGGATGCTAGCCTCATGCCCAACCTTTCCTCTTTACCCGCTTTTTATCACTGGCTTGGCGAGGTAAAGTGGTGGGGAGCGTCGGCCGGGGATCGGACCCCGACCATGTGCATGGTTGGCGAGTTGGTCACACTAAATTTGTCTAAATCCTTGAAAACACAAATATAATCAGCTGTAGGCCAATTCCTTATTTTCGGAAATGCTTTGCCTCTAGGCCCACTAACCACTTTTAAGAATAAGACCCTGTATGCAGTTCTGAGCGAGCTTTCTGAACCATATTAAACCAGTTTTTAGTGTTTTATGTCAGTTTTTTTTCTGTAAAAGTGCTGATGTATGACTTGTCACACACACACACACAGACAAACGACTGTATCGTCCTTGTTTGGAACACTTTAGTGCCACGCTCCTATTACCCAATGAGCTTTAGTTAACAATGTGGGCACGTTGATCACTCAGCAGCTGGGATGGACTCCATTAGCCCATCGATTCTAACTTCTGCCGATTTGCGACATAAAGAGAAGCCATTAGCAGTAGGTTGAAAATGTGTTTGAGAGTGGGTGACGATTAATGGGCGCAAATCTGTGCTTAGAGCAATACGAAACGCAGTAAATATGATGATGCATTTTGTTGAATGGAAAAAATAAACATTAGGTATAGCCTAGTGATTCTAGCGGGTCGCCAGATATGTTCAACTGTAAACATTACAAACACCGGATACGCACAAATCTTGATAAACAACAGTTTATTTAATGTGTGGGAAATCACGTCCGAAATACTAAAACTGTTTTCCCTGTCTAAACAGAGGGTGGTGAGGACTGAAGACAGTGTTGTTTCTGTTGCTGTTATTGTTAACAATCCAACAAACATATGTAATTAATTTAGCAGGAGGAAAATGTAAACTACCAGAGACGGAAATACAACGAAGCAACAATAATAATAAAGCCATTAAGATTAACTACACTGTAAACAACAAAACTAGGGCATTTATTACTACCATTTGAAAAGGGCGTCTATACGCATAGAAATCAGTGTTTACAGCTATCCTGGATACCTCTCTGATTGGCTAATAATTTCCCACTTTTAAACAAAACATCATGTGTTCGCCTTTCTCATTTTATTTTATTTTATTTTTAATTTTGTTGCCAAGCTAATCGTCGTGTTTATGTCTTCTGCCTCCCATGGGTGAAAATGAAGGCAAGCATCGCAATTGATTAGAATTCCTAACGGACAAGATATGAATGAATCCATGCTTGGGAGACAAACGTACACTGGCAGGGTCTCAATCTGATATTACAAAAATGGAGACTAAAATGTAATAAGAAGCAAAAACGATGGAAATGTGATTGTAGCTGGGGCTATGAAATTAATATTTATGCATGTTTACATTACACCCGATAGATAACAATGCTGGTGATTAGATGTATGGGGTGAATGGCTGTGTGTTTATGTGTGTTTGTGTACGTATGTATGTGTGTGCATGTGCTGGCTGCTACATTGTTTACCAATGGACATTATTATTATTATTAAATACCTTGCAAACAATCAATTCCATCATTGTCCACATGAAATTATATATATATATATATATATTAGTATTTTCATTATAGTATTCATCTTCATTGCTAAGACCTCACACGAATTGTGTACATGATAGGATCGTGTGAAATCACTGGAGAATTTTAATGGGAGAATGTGTTTACACAAACCATGATACTTTTGTGTGAATGCTGAATACCTGAAATAAACATAACCTAGCACAATTTGTTTATCACTCCTGTAAAAGCATTAGTTGGCTTTCTTCATTTAGACAATATCAGCAAACAATATAAACTAACAATGCATTGAAGTAAATTAATTAATGGTGGGTGACTAGCAGTGGAATCCAGGATGATGAGCATTTCACCCTCCTATATGGGACTAATAGTCAGCCGGATATACCTGCACTCCCCAGTCAATGATGGTGTTCCCCGTGAGGCTCGAACCCGGTACCCACAGTTTCAAATACCAGAGCCGTATAAGTGGGAACACCATCAGACATAGGTATAAGTATAAAATTTGGGCACTGTGGTAGAGTATAACTTCATTATGGATAAGATTTTATTTTGATAAATCATACAGTGTTATACAGTAATATTAACTGATGACCACGTTTCGAGCACAAACTATTATTGCTCATAATAACATCAAGTTGTGCTCGAATTGTCATCAGTTAATATTACTGTATAACACTGTGTGATTTATCAAAATAAAATCTTATCCATAATGGACCATCAGACATCGTCGAAACATCTGCATAAGGAGTCAACGTGTCAACCTGAGGCTGAGCACTTCGGTCCAAACAATCAACGGGAAAAGTCCTAATTGAAATATATTTATAATAATGCCGTGATAGTTCTGTGACAGAATGCTCGCCAAACACGTAGTTGGTGCGATTTCTATTCCCTGTGGATACACTCGTAAACTTCTCTTTGTTTACTCGCCGGCTGTATACCCGGCAGAAAGAGGGAAAGTTAGGTGTGAGGCTGGCAATACCAACACTACTGCAACTTTAAAACTCAAAGCCTGCAGCCTTATGTTCCACTGAGAACATAAAGGAATAAGGTAAAACCAATAAACGTCTATAATTTCAATGATGAGAATTAGGCTTCTATTGGTCACTATCAGCAGGGGCTGAACAAAGTATATACAATGGCCTCTTTATCGAATATTCGACGCATTTTATTTATATGTTTAGTGTAAGCTATTCAAGATGGATTCCTCACAGTCATGATAACTTTCCTTAATCCCTGAATTATAATACTTATCGTGTAAATGTGCTTTCGAAATTGAGAATATCACTACAGTGGTTTTATCTATGCACTGATTCCAGTAAAACATCTAATAGGCTAACGTTAGTTAGACATCTCGATACCAGTGGCACACGTAGAGGACGTTCTGCGTTTTACGTCAATAACTTGGTGAAAGAATACACGTCAGCAACGCTCGCGTGCTCCGGAGTTCGCATCCTAAATCCTGATTTACTCCTAAAATTTGCCTAAAAAGAGAATGAAAGGCTGAGTGTGAGGCTACCAACCCCAACAACGTGGCTACGAAAATTTCAAAACGTAAAGCTTGAAGCCCTATGCTCCACTTGGAATGCAAATGAACAAACATAAACACCGATAAGGCTATAATGTTTCGATTTTTAATCCCTGACAAATTCGTCACCTGATTCATAAAATGAAGCAGCCAGCAGTGTTACGCAGTCTACGCGAATAATCAGAGGAGAGATTCTGACCAACTGAGTGTTAATCACCTATTAATTAAACTGAACCTGATTTAGAATACATAAGCTAGGCAGAGATTAGTAAGCAACTGAAGTTTGCGCTGAAGAAGCTATCTAGGAAAACAATGAAACCTTTGCAACTAAATTGTTCAGCTGACAGAACACACACGCACACACACTATTACCATCCCCTTGAGCTACAAAATGTCTCTGTCTTAACAGATCACTTTGCCTGAATTCAAATCAACAAGCATAAAAAGCCGGATGAGCCATTTTCAATCAGTTAGTGTTATTAGAAGACCTTACTTTTGGTGATGTAATCACATAAGGATTACCAAAGTAGGTTAAGAGTGATAATAATAATAAATTGTTTTTGCACACATAAGAAGTGGGGCTCAATTTTACGGATAGCTATCAGCTCAGCATATTTTAGTAAGCCTTCTGGACTGCTTTTATAAGTAATTTTGACAGCTATTTCAATATTACATGGAGGATTTCATCATGAGCTGACATCAGTTAGAGAACCACTAGAAAATCTGGGAGTACTGGACAGCTGTTTCATCCTGGTTTGAGGCTCTTCATCGGTACGCACCCACCGGGATTGGAACCCAGGACCCTCTGGTTACAAGGTTAGTGAGCTCGTAGACCATTGAGCCACTGGGACCCAATCCAATCGTCCTTGAATTCTAACTTCTGCCGATTCACGACATAGCGCGGCTATTTCGCAATGTCTTCTTCGATGAGTTACTACCTCATCTTCAACCTGCTGTACTCTACTGGTCACGGATTCCCACTAGAAATCCTCCATGCAATCAAACAAAATCAATACTTGAATATTTCAATATTAATCGAGTGTTTGGTTATAGATGAAACTGGTAATCTGCCAACTTGCGTGTATCGTCGTTTGACAGTTTTATTTGTTTTTCTAACCATTCGGGTATATGTTCTCCAACCCTTAGGTGTAAACCGCGATTACTCCTGACTATGCATGTTTGATGACACACACACACATGTAAATTAGTGAGTAAAAGGCAGGTCATATTCGCCGATTACTCTTATTCCACTAATTGATAAGATGGGATAATACGTTTGAAATCTGAATCATTCAATGTGTAAATATAATAGTGAAACTAACTTCACTAAATAGGTGGGTGGTAACTAACAGTGGAATCCAGAATAACGCACACTTAACCCTTCTATTTAGGACTAGTTGTCAGCTGGATCTTACTGCATTCTCTGCTCCAAACCGGTACCCATAATTTCACTAGACCACTTAGGCTACGAGAAATCAAACAATTACTGATACCCGTTGGCTCTCGTGACCTGAGTGGCTTAGTGGACAATGCTTTGACCTTTGAAAAGGGTGACTAGCGGTAACACCATTGACTAGGGAATGCACGTACATCCAGCTGACGACTAGTCCGAATTTGGAGGGTGAAATGTGAGCTATCCTGGAATACGCTGCTAGTCAACATCTATTGGTTTAATTCAAATTAAATAATCAGAATCGCCGAGACTTCCGCACAAGGAGCCGACATTTCAACCTGAGGCTGAGCACTTCAGTTCAAACTGCTGAATTAAAATACCCCGATAATATGATCAATGTTACATAAATGTCTCCTAGCCTTCACAATATGTCGCCTTTACCACGAGTGTACTTCATTTTCCGTCATTTATTCAATCTATGCGAATGATGAACTTCGTGTACAAACTAACTTGTTGTTACTATTATTTTATTTTGACTAAAACAAGTTTTACAACAAAAGCTTTACACAATGGAAAAAATTAAGAATTATGAATCACACAGTGTTTGTGTGTGTATGTGTGTAAATGTGTGTATGTACGCACTCTAGTCTGTGTGTCCATACTTCTTCACTTTAATATACACAGGTATTCTACTAATTTGTATACTTTTGTAAACAACATTAGTAGTGGAATGTGCCAACAATCTGGCGCCTTTCTTAATAAATTGAAAATGTCTAGGCAGGTGAAGAGAAGCAAAATAAAAAAAATAAAATAAAAAGAGCAGTCTGTATGAAACAAACGCATGTGTCTACCTATGGTATATATATCTCCAGAGATTCTTAATTAACCATCTTTAACTGACATTTAATTGAGACATTCAACATTTCTTCTTTGACTAGAGATCACTCAATCATTACAATATATAGTCAGTGTGTTTCTATTAATCTGTAAGTACACTTGAAGTGAATGGTGTCTATGTGTGTTTGTGTGTGTGCGTGTGCGTGTGTGAGTGGGTGAGTGAGTGCGTGTTCACGTCTACACACATACAACATCTATACATGAGTTTCTCTGTTTCAAAACACTATGGCAATACTATTTTGAATATTAATTAAACTATTTAAACAATAATTATTAAAATTATATCTACTGATTGCATTTTTAATAAGAAGAGGAGAATTTTTTTTCTTCTTCAGTAGTATTCATATGGGTATGAATTACACGACGTGTTGGTGTTCTTGTTATTGTTGACGATGTTGGTGATGATGATGATGACGTTCGTTACACTACCTCCGCTGGTTGAAAATCTCGCGTGGAGCCAATTTGGTCTACAGTAAAGATGAATACTCCTCATTAATCAATCACACACACACACACTTTTTTTTAACACCAAATATGGAAAAATAGACAGTTCTAACAGAAATGTGTAAATCATTAGAGAGTTGTGTGCCACACACACGGGAACGTACTCACACACACTCATACATACTGGTAACGAAAATATAAACAAACATTAATTAAGTATTCTGTTGTCTTCCGACGAGTCAAACGTTTACACACACACACACACACAAACATCTAAAGAGAATGGAGTAACGGTTCACAAGTATGTCTGAGTTCTTCCCTACTAGGGTCTTTTAGTAGTGTTAGTGGAAACTTCCAGGTGGATGAAACTACTCAGAATAAAAAATTATTATTATTTTTTTCCCTAATGATAACATTTATTCGAAAATTTTGTTTTAAAAATATTTAAACTTGAGTGGTATTGTTTTTGTTTCTATTGCTTTCGCAATGTGTTCATTATTTAATAAATGTACAATGAGGAGTAGTTAGTCAGGTGAGAAATAGCGTTTTTGTTTTGTTTGTGTTTTTTTCTCCAACAAACAACTTGCCAAAAAAATTGTTTTACAGTTAAACAAGGCAAGAAATGATGAAAAATTCTGTGAAATTCAGCGTTCGTTGTAGTTTTATTTCATAAACTAATATTGACAGTAAGTTGAGCAGAATTGCTCTAGCTTGTCTTCACTGTATTATTTTCCATCAGTTGTTCACGTTCTAGAACATTAAAGTGACTAACTGACTGACTGGTGTCAACGTGGAACTACTTTGCACAGATGTCCAGCAATTCGAGTTGCCACACTCTCTCCATGTGCCACACAAAGAAGGAGAAGAGAATAAAGAGATATTCAAAGAAGAGACACATAATAAACGGAAAAGAACAGTAATATGGAAGAATGCTAGAGTTTTATTGAATATGACAAATCACAAAGAGCGAATGCATCTGCGCCAGCCGTTGGGAACGATTTTGAGCCATATCACTCACTGCCAATAGTCTTCAGCGGTCACTGGTTCTTACTATACCGAGGATCCCAAGCAGACTGGCAGCCTACACTCCCCTACTTGGCTGACTAGCTGGTTTAAACTAACTGTTGTCGATTTTATTGACTAATGAAGCCATGTCTGACCACCACTAGCTAATTTTCTCCCAACCTGATCCTATTCGGCAGCTAACATTTCCCCCTGTCGAGGAAGACGATGACTAGGCATGCGTGTAACACATGTCGTAACCATCTCAAGTGATATGACTTTACAACTTCACTGACTAACCTTCCCTTGTTACCCAGTACACTACCGATGGCTCACGTCAATAATACTTACCCTATTATGCCACCTAGCGTTTTCATTGCAACTGTTTATTTACCTTAGCTTCAAAGTTGTATATACCTTTCAAAGGTCTTAGCCAGGAATGATACTGATTTCCTGTGAATGCCATCAGGAATACCTGACTTCCTGGAGTCTTGAAAAATCGAAACATTCACAATGAGTGAAGTTTTTTTCGAAAATGTAATGACTAGAACACGTTAAACTCTGCAATCAAGTAAACTCAATGAAAAATCCTCAATGTTTAGGGTTATATTATAATATAATGTAGAGGTCAATAATTGGGAAGATTACGAGCTATGCAGGGGTTATAAACAGAATCAATTTAAGGCAATTAGTACGTGTAGGACAACGTGTATGTCAATTCAGCTTACATTTGAAGACTTGTGAATAATAACAAAAAAATAACTTGGTTATAATTCACTTGTATTGTATGTTAAATGAACCCTGAATGCGTGACGCTTGGATTATGTGTACATTTTCACAAGAAGAATCTGGAAATTTCAGTTCTGTGAGACAACAGTTTTACGAATCTAATTTTATTATTTTCAGGAGTTATTGACTGGCGACAGGACGAAGTTGCCTACAGTTCTACCGCCAGTTCGTGACTAGTGGGGTCCACCAGGTCGTATGTGAGGAAAAGTACTGGTTGATGACACTGGCTGGTGGTCGCGCTAAAATTCGGGAATCGAAACGACTTAGAGTTCTTAGATCATTGGGTTCCAGACTAATTTGGCTGGACGATGAACGAGCTTGGTCTTTTGGCTAGAAGGTCTCTGTTTCAATCCCCTGTGGAGTCGTTGCTGCGTATCACTGAAGAGTCCCAAACTGGGACGGAACGCCACAGGAGTACTCTCTGAATTCAAATGGTTCTCTATATGACATCAGTCAGTGATGGAACTTGGGACAGATACTTAGCATCTCACAAAGTACTCGACACGTGTCACGTCAGATTCCACCTACTGTGCAAGATATCTGCAAAAATTAGCGAAGCAATAAAATCCATTCTACTGTTCAGTCGCCAGTTTTATAAAACAAAAGGAATAGTACGGGAAGTTTTGTACAAATGCCATCTCGATTTTTCGTTAAACATTTGTAAACAGAGAGGATATTATTTCAGTAGTGATTCATTTTTTTCCAGAAAAAAAATCTATCTGCTTCATTGTTAGGTTTCACTTTCATTCTGGTTTATCAGTGGAGTAGAAGAGACATTTCGATAGGCGGACATTCCATGGCCGATTGAAAAACTATTCCATCGTCAAAATCCACTGTTTTCATTGATTGTATTATTTTTTTATTGTGACGTAATTGCCCATAATTCCCTTATTATTGCTTTGGTATTACACTGTATCATTAAAAAACAACCATGAATTATCTGTGTTGCAAAATATCCAGTTTATGAAATTGTTGTAGTATAACAACTATTTAAGTGAAAAAAAGTACATCCGCATTTCACCTATGGATTTTTGTTAATATATGAAAGACATTGCCTATGAAAACTCCTAATTTATAACTATTTTTGTGTCTTTAAGGTGGATTCAGTTTGTTTCCCATTATCATGGATAATGGCTGACTATCCCTCGAGTGTATAACTCATTGTAGTACAAGGGTGTTTGAATACTGCTGTCACTTAAACATGCAGATCCCATTCATCATGTCGAATGAAAGGTGCACATACACAGGCATGTTTATATATATACATATATATATATATATATATATATATATATATATATATATAATTCAGTATTTACGAAATGCATAGTTTAAAGTATGCCAAAATCTAGGTAAAATCAACAAATTAACGTTACGCGTTTTAAATAAACAAAAGAATGGTAAGTTGGATATCCGATGTTTTAGATATTTCATTTCCATTTTTATACACACTAAGATTAATAAACATGACAACTACTGTTATACCATACAAAGAAGGGACATCTGAGGCTTTACGTAGGATTCTCAATAAAGCAGGAATTAGGGTGGCATTCAAACATACAAACTCACTCAGGTAGGACAAGCTTTGTAGGCTAAAAGACCTGGTGGACCCAATTAAACAAAATAATATAATTTACAAAATACCCTGCAATGACTGTCAGTTAAGTCAACTGTATAGGTCAAACTAGTAGATCGGGGGGTAATCAGATTGTCGGAACATAAGAATTTAGCCAAGGTAAGAATGGTTGACCCCGAGAAGATAAGTAATTAGAAAAAAGCACTCAGTGATCGCACTGCATGCATTAACACACAACCACACAATAGGGTGGGAGAGGGTTAAAATTCTAAGAGGTTATATAAGTAGGTGGAGAGAGAGGTTGATTACTGAATCCTGGTTCATTGAGTCTACACCCAACACATGCAACAGAAATGACTCAGTGCAAATACCGGATATATGGAAGATATTATTAACACGTCAGTTAAATCAGAGGAGGACAATAAATAACCTTAAAATTCTACTTCAATTCAAGCACGTCACAACATTCTAACATGACTATAAAAACACTCGTCTTATTTCCCATCTGATTTTAATTGACCAATAACATTCATATTATTATTTCTGAACGAACATTATCTTATACCGATTTTTATTCAAATATCTGGTCAATTCCACTAATGCATACAAACGAAGAAAAAAGTTGTGTGAGTGACGTGATATGATTATGAGCAGTAATAGTTTGTGCTCGAAACGTCATCAGTTAGTACTACTGTATAACAACACTGTGTGACTTATCAAAATAAAATCTTATCCATAATGGAGTTATGCTCTACCACAGTGCCCTAAGTTTTATCCTTATATCAATAAACATGACAGTGTTCTTTAAAAACGTCAGAGTTATCATCTCAATTAAATGGAATCACGATGACTGGTTGGAATTCATTTGCTACACACTCATCTGGAAAGTTGTTACGATCTGTTCTATCTGAAGGCTGAACCAGCAGGATACTAATTGCATCATCAGCTGACATCGGTTAAAGAACCACTGGTAAAACGTGGGAGTATTGAACAGCTATCTCGTCCTAGTTTGGGACTCCTCATCAGTGCGCACCTATCGAGGTTCGAACTCAAGACCTTTCGGTCATAAGGCGAGCTCGTAGATGTGCTGATGAAGAGTCAGTACTGCCAGATTTTCCAATGGTTCTCTAACCTATTTCACCTCATGATGAACTCCTGTAGCCAGTCTGATCCCTGCAAACCAACACTTGCAAGAACTAATTCATTTACTAGTTTAGGAAAAGTGGTCAATTAGGAAGTCTAAATTTGTATTTAAAATAGAAATGAAGCACAAACAGACGAATAACTCTTGTTGAGCGAGAATACTGAAGGAAAAGTGAAAAGTGATGAGAAAATGAAAAGTGTTCAAAGACAGATAATAATAATAAAATGAACAGTGGTTTTCCCTGTTAGATGATAAAGTGGTGTAGACTTTCCCAGGTGAATTGAGGTATAAAAAACCATCTGGATCGGTATTCCCGTTAAATACCTATTTTGGAAACGAGGTGTTTTATGTGTTATAAATAGGATACAGTTATCACAAGACATGAAAATTGAAGCCATCTGCTGGCAAAGGAGTTTGGTGGTGAGTTACAACGAATGAAATATGTAGTTTAGACAAACTCTGGTTCCCGCTGCACTCATCAGGTTTGAATTAGAAGACACCTATTCAGGTAGGTAAATACCTGGGTTCTAGTGGGAGGTCGTGACCAGTGGGATACAGCAAATCGGGTGTGAGGGCAGTTACTCGCCATGAATGACACTGACTAGTGGTCACCCTTTGTCGTGCATTGTCAGAAGTTGAAATCTAGGGGCTGACCAGTGAATCGGCTCCCGGTGGCTAAATGGCCTACGAAGTCCTCCTTTCTAGTGGTTCCCTAAACAGTGTCAGACCATCATGAAATCCTGTAACCAGTCAAATCCCTATAAACCAACACTTGAAGATGATATTATATTCGTCATCCATAAAACTGACTAACATGGACACACCAGAGACAATTATATAACTGATAACTGTATTCTCATGTTATTTAGTAGTGCTGGCTAAAGTCTCAGAAATTAGGTAATCCCTAAACAGTCTCTTTAAGTTTGATGAAAAGGTTCCTAAGCGGAAAATGTTTATCGTTCCAGCGATTTCTCAATATCAAACTGTTAAGGGTTTTTTATTTGTCATGCATTACGATTTGACTAAGTATCACGGCGACCAAGTATCAGATGGCTGTTTTGAAGGATGTTGTTACCGGAGGATTTTGCTATCAAATACTTCAAGTCTTTGGGTAAAAAGTAAATCTAGTTTTTGTGTGCTGTCACAACATCTTCTAGGCAGAATCGCAAATATGCGAAAGGCGTTTAATTTATATATAAAATCACCAAAAGAATCTCTTAGCTAAACAACTTGTCTCTGTCTCTCACTATATATACATATATCTTTTTTACCAACTGAAACAACCTTCTACTCAATGAAGTTTTACTTTACTTCATTTCGTGACGAAGTAAACCAAAATATCAGATTCTATGTGTTAACAGGTATCAGAATTTAAAAAAAGAAACAACTGAGAGAAAAGTGGGTGAAATGAGAAAAGTAAGCATAGATTACAGTATGTCTGAACATTCGTGTCGTATTTCCTGAAACATTTCAATGTCGCCTAAGATTACATCACAATTATCAGATAACGAAACACGAATAATAGAAGCATAGTCGCCAAGATTTTGAGTGGATGTTTTATTCAAATAATCTTTAACTATACTACATACATACAAACACTTTTGCTTAGGCTAAAAACATCTGTGGCTGAATGTAAAACACCCACCCACACACACACATACCAAGAAATCATCACTTTGTTTTTATCCCCCCACCCGGAGAGGACTGCATGTACGTGACGAAGATCTGACTGACCCACTGAAGTTCAGTGTAGAACTTTTCACAGAAGTGTAGCAGTTCAGGCGGTCACACTCGATTAAGTAAACAGGCAGGAAGAGAAGAGCGATTCGAAAGAGAAGCATAGTGGACAGAAATGTGCAGGAGGAAGAATGACGATGACAGCTATATTGTCACTCCTGCCTTCTCTATGTCCAGTCCACACTGTATAATCTTATAGAAGTAATATTTTAGTCAAAAACTAAAGAAATGTGATCACCACTTCTCGAAATTTCAGTGTGCAGGGAAAATAACGTCTAACGTGTGACATATACAAAGAATTGAGGACACAGTTTTAATGAGCATTATTTATGCCCTGTTTTCGTATTTTACGTCAGCCTGTATAAAGAAATAAACGTTGACAATACTTCAGGTTTTTTAAATTTCAAGAGTTTTTTTCACTTTTTACAAAGTCTGTTAAGTGGACAGTGAAGTGACAATCGACGTGTAAAAAGAAATGGAAATCGATAAAAATTAAGGACAGAAGAATAACACAAATAGATTGTTTGATAAGAAGGAAAAAGCCCACTAAGGTTATTTTGTTCTAATTTTACTCCCGGCTTAGATGTTGTGTTAGATATGTGAAGGAGAAAAAAAAAGTAATCAGAACTAAATGCAAATAATCGACAAAATGCACAGTACATGGCGTAGGTAAGTAAGTGTCTGGCTAATTAATCAAAAAAAAGTAGGCGTATTCACAATTTATTAACTTTTCGCGTCAGTCAATGAATAAAGGACGCCTACACAATGACGACATTTTGGATTTTTGAGAGTTCAGCAAATCACGAACAGGTGTAGTTTAAAATAAAAGTTTAAGTGGAGTTAAGTCAGAAAGATGAAAGTATTTTTGATGTCAGAACACTTGTTTATTTCTCGAAGGCCCATCGTATCAGGAGTTCTCAGCGTTGACTACATAGAATTAGAGCTCTTATTTCTCAAAAATATCCTAGATCAAAGTGGACATCACTCATGCTTCGTGGAGAAGAACATGATACTGAAGCCAAAAAGAGGAGAATGCAGTTCATGAGCAAAGAAAACACTGTATTCGGATCTGGACTTCAAGGGGGACTTAGAGGCAGGTATCCCTAGGAGGCGAATGTCTAGTTCCCTAAAGAAAGCCTTCCCTGCAGCTGCTTCTAAGCAGTGTGAAAGACAAACTTCCGCATATTACCACTCCAGTATGTATAAATCAGTCCACTGACTACTGGGGAGCTGCGTACATAGGTCGTTCTAGGCGAGTCCTATCAAAATGTGTTAGAGAAAACTAGCCATCATAGCTACACAGAGAAGGCAGCGATTCGATCAGTAGTGCCATAACTGAACATCTCGTCAACACCCGCCGCAACGTCTCAATCAACTCATCATTCAGAGTCATTGACAAGGTAAACAAAAATCTTCTGAAGGCAGTGAGTTTCCGACTTCATTATTGCTGGAGAAGCCTTCGCCATATGCATCGAAAAGCCAGAACTATGTGCTCAAAAGAAATTAGTCCAACCTCTACATTTACCAAAGATCTGGTTCGACTTGACTCCTTGGTTTTTGTATTTTGCTTTTTCATTCCCTTCAATTTTTTAAAATTTCAATTATGAAAATTATTATTTCAGTTCTCTCCCATGCTCATCCCATTCACACCTGTACACGTTGAAAAGTACTAATTTTCTAATCCTGCGTTATTTTGTTTCTAAGCCCCTTATAATTTATCATATTCACATCCTCAGACTTCCATTTCAGGTTGAAAATTATTGTCACCTCTAATCTCCTTTGTTATTTCATGGAATTAAATAATCATTGTGTCTATGTAAATGGAAATGTGATTGTATAGCTCTGCTTTTGAGGATGAAATCGCTACAAAGATACCTTTACTGAACTTCTTGTCCTATTTTCACGACTTGCTTAGTTACCATTATGCGAAAATGAAATTTTTACAAGCGAAGAACACCAGATGGTTACAGGATTTTAATAGGCCACTTATGGCCCACTGTTTTTGTCTAATTTTGTCCCTTTTGTGTGTGTGTGTGATGTGTGATTTAACTGGTACAACATACAGTTATCTATGTGCAAGACAATTATTTATCATATTTCAAGTTAGCGTGTTATGAGGTAAACACTAGAACTGTTCGATGTTATGATAAGCCTTCGTGTAACTGGACATTGGGTTTAAACACTCAGTAACTTTTTGAAACGCAACCGCTCATATTTTCAGTATTGGATGTACTGTTGGACAAAGCTTTACCTCATATGTGAATTTAGTTCAACTGACACGGAGGCATGATGTCAGTAAAGTTGTCCAGTAGAAATCCCTGGTTAAACTGTATACATGTCTGATATTGTTCTGATACTAGGGTGATGGGACTGTACCCGATGTACCTGATAGGATAAGGCATCCCTAAAAGAAGATTTCACAAGCTATCACTTACAAATTATAGACAGTAATACCATGATGAAAGTAACCAGAGTCAAGAATTTCACAAAACTACAGGATTAACTGATTATCCAGTTTTTAAAGCCTGATAAAAAAAAGCATAACTACTGTTTTGATAAAAAATATTGTGAATACAATTCATATAAGGGTTATCATTTTCAATGGGAATAAAATGTATTAACAATTATTACATTTACAGAAGCATACTTACCACTCGGTTGGTAATAGTTAACTAAAGAAATGCCTTTAGGGCTTGTCGTTGTTGCTCTTGTTATGCTATTGAGAGCAAGTTTTCATTAAAACAAGATAGTGTCCATTTGAAATAATGCACTGTACAATGTTAAATTAAATGATTTTTCCCATCAAATATGACAGTTTTCGAAGTTTATTTTCATGTTATGCAAACTGTTCGAATAACAGTTAATGATAGTAATAATAATGATAACAATAATAAAGTTCGGCTCTTTTGGTCACTATTTCTTACTAAAATTTGTTAAAGCAGCTTTCCTCGACTGTTTTGTGCATAATATCATACCAATAATATACATAAAAACTGCCTTGTAATTCTCAGTCTTATATTATTTTTAACCAGTAATTGTACAGTATGATTTTTAGCAGAAATAAACAATTCTGATTGGTCCACATATATACAAACACACTGAAAGTTTGTTGATAATTGGACACATGACATACGACTATGAATATCGGTGAAGCAATAGCTATTTTAGGAGTCAAATGTCTCCTCCATCTATCTATCTCTCTATCGTTCTCGTCTCATTTAGTGAATATAAACAGAGTTTTTGTTTTTACATTTTCTCTTTTTTTCTCTTAATTATTTTGGAACCATCATAGTTCACAGTAAGGTAGGCGACGCATACAACCTTTGCTAAATGAAACCAAATCCAGTTGTATAAATTTGTTTTGATAGTCCATAGCAAATATTAAACAGATATGGTGTATTAAACATGTGTGAGAACAAGATTTCTCCTTCTTCACTTTTTTTTAATGCAGAATGAGCGGTGTTTTCTGCAGGTTAGTGCACGATTAATGCGACTTATTGTGCTCGCGACTTGTGGACTGAAAAAAAGAGGTATTTCAGATAGAGAGAGAGAAAAAGAGTTTTATGAAGGACAACAAGTGAAAAATCAACCAGTTCACACCACGTTCTCGAAATCAGCTTATCCGTCATAAATACACAGAGTAATCTGGTGGAAATATTTCCAATTCCCATAAGCTAATTAGTGTCTGAATTATTCTAACTACTAATTTTCTAGCGTCTATGAAGACTTCTGGCAATCTACATTGTCAAATTCTGTTATTTTGGTCTTTTATAGACTGACGGTTGGGGGGGGGTAGGGGTGGCAAGTCTACATCTCATTCTCGTGGAGTTCGAGTAGTGGTCAACTTTCTTTTGGCTGAGTCATTCCTCAATGTGTTTCACCCAAAATGGCTAAACCATCTTTTCTGAGAAATAATCTCCTAATCGGTTTCTTTGAGCTCAGACAGTTGATGAGTACTGCTCCAGTGTCAGTGCTATTTCGAAATTTCTTTTCATATTCACGGTCTTTAACAAAACGTTTAGTCAACTTACATTGAGGCTGATTCCATTTATTGTCGAATTTGTCGCCTTCGGGCGTCACAAGAATTTTCGGAAATCTGTCAGTTTTTTTTGGAGGGTGCAACGTATGAACTGTCTGCATGGCTGTTCTGACGTCAAACTGGAGATGGCGGCAGGCTTTACAAAGTGAGTATCATTGTGAACCACTGCGATACATATTTCATCAACTCCTGCTTTTACACAAAACCTGACATTTCACTTGAATGACATATGTATAAACACTCGTTTTCCTCTTACCTGCCTGTCTTCTGTGTACAATGCTTGAAACAGCATAGCTGGATTTCATGCGGGTATTTTGGTTGGGATTGTATTTTAACAGTAACCCACCAACCAATGTTTATAGTTAGACTAATATCAGTGGTCACCAAGTAAGCCAATGCCTCTAAGGATTTTTATATCAAGTTCTGGTCAAAAGCAGCTGATTATCCTACCAGAATCTTCAAAGATGAACATGATTTTCCTATTTGTCCTCAAAATATTTACCCAAATATTTCAGTTTTCTTAAAGCTGGATCAGAATCATCTGCTTATTTGTCTACAGATGGGCTTTTACCTTTCTCAACAGGATACCTAATACTACATTCAGGCTTCAGCCACTATGTGTCTAACGCAGCTTATAGGATGGACCAAGGAATATAGGGAATTATCAACATACACACAGACCTTTTTAGTGTAAAGCTGACGTGCCTTCTTTTCAGAGAAAATCAGTCGAGCAAGCAATCTGACACTGATTACTGAATTTCACGATATTCACCCACTGGGCTGCACGAATTCACCATCCTGGTGAGATAAATTCAAGGAATAGCTGCAGTTATATGCTAACTTTAGGGCTACAACAGAAGTCCATAGGTCACAGTCAACAGTTTGGGGTATGAAGGCATACTATCTGATTTAGATTAGATTCGCTTTTTAATTAGTTCAGTATGAAGTTGATGGCTTCGTTCTATGAGGTGAACAATGATGATATCTCATCAGGAAAAGCACCACTCATTGTGAAAGCGCGTACGTGCAGACAACTAGTATTAAATGGGACAAAATTGGCATTTTGGATTGCCCTGCTAGTCACTATCAACGCAGAGGATGATTTGTAATGGTTTCACAACTAAGGTAAAATGAAGAAACTGCATGGGACATAATACTAGGAAATTGATGAACATTGGAGGTAGACGGTAATAAAAGGATATGCTTCTTCGATGGTGACATTATGTACACAGTTGGTAACATCAAGCTGTAGAAATCGCTTTGGAATTTCATATTCTGAAGAGGCTTCAGAGTGATCTAACATCTAACCTTCTTAATTGTCATGAGTTTGCTTGTAGGTATTCGATTTCATACGAGTTTGATCAAGCATCGATGTCAGTTAAAGAACAAATGAAAACCGCCCGGGGTGTACTGGACACCTGTTTCGTCAGCCTAGTTTGGGGCTCATTGAAAGTACACACCCACTGTCCGGGTTCGAACCGAGAAACTTCCGTTTACAAGGCAAGCTCGTAGACTATTCACTGATAATTGAAGTCTCTAACGTAAAATATCTAGTGTTCAGGTGTAAATAGCTAGATAATTTGTGTAATGACTCTAATAGCTGCTAGTAAGATAGACTGCTATGAAATAAAAATAAAATCACAATTTAGCGGGTGCTACTGACTAGATCTCATCAGTAATATATTGTGTGTGTGATGTCTTCTGCAAGAATACTGAATAACGGAGAGATGGAGTAAATGAAGGAGAATTAAAATGATAGATTCTTGTGTGAAATAACACAAATAGAAGACAAAACAAGTACAGTATGCAGAACATGTGCAAATGGTGATATCAGTGTAAGGTATTTGTAATTTGTCACATATGACTGCTGTTGTTACTTTATGCATATTCTGTGTCTATTTCGGAAGTTTTCTGTCTTAATAATGCATTACAGCTTAAAGGTAGAAAATTTTGCAGTAGATTAGGGAGAAAGTGCTCATTTTAATTATGAAATTAGCCAGAAAATTCACCTGGAAATCTCCGGTTTATCCACTTATAGTCGATTTCATCGAAAACTGATATCAGCTAGGTAATTCTTTCTTTCATTTCCTTCACGTTCCCCAGTAGAATATAGGGCTTCGAGCTATTGGCTTGAAGTTTCTGTAGCAGTGTTTGTTTGACAGGATGGGGTTGCTGGCCTCATGCCTAACCTTTCCTCTTCACCATCATTATTTCCGGCTTAGCGACCTAAAGGAGTGCGTCGGCCGGGGATCGAACCCCGGACCATGCGCATGGTCGTCGAGCGTCCTAAACACTATGCCACCAACGCACCAGCTAGGTAATACTTAAATAATACACAAGTATTTTATCTTAGTGTGACACTCAAGGCCCACAACCCAGTCAAAACCTTCGGCTAACAAAGTGAAAACATTTATTATTGAACCGTCTTAACTTCTTCCAGTTAGTGGATAATCCCACCGCGGATGAATATTATCTGTGAACTCCACGATCCTGGCTTCTTGCCGTAGGTTTGAAACCTATCAGAGTACTCATTGTTGTAGAAATTGAGGTCAGCTGTTCATGCTTTCATAGTTTTCCAAGGTTCTGCATCTGGTATTACTTCAGAATGCAGCTTTCGGGAAATTATTTTCTACTCTGGAGCGGCATTAAAATTTTGAATAAATGGCACGCTTTGAATCCATTACAGATCAAGTGAATGTTTCTTTTTACACTACGTTAGGAAAACAGTCGACGGGTGTGAAATGGGTGTGTTCACCTAAACTAACTAATTTTCTTAGTTATGCTACCTATCCTTTATCGCCTACATTTCTTTTGCTGTCTTATAGACAATGACTATAACTTGAAGACAAGCTGCGAATTATGAATGAAATTTTTCTTAGTTATGTCATAAAGTGTACTTTAGTCACCTGTGTAATAAATCTGTACGTTTGAAAATACATTTGAAACGAGAAGGAAATTGATATAAGAATAAAACTTGTGCACTGTGGTAGAGTATAATTCCCATTGATATTGGGATTATGAGCAGTAATAAATTGTGCTCGAAACGTTGTCATCAGTAAATATTACTGTATAATACTGCGAGACTTGATCAAAATAAATTTTACCCATAAGAGAAGGAAACTGTCCAAAAAAGTCAATTACTTTTCAGTAATATAACTTCAAAATTGAATTTTTTTTCCGGATTGGAAATCTCACAGTGAAATGATTTAAACTGAAAAACAAATAACTTCGGTCACCAGATTGAGGCAGCTATTTGAAGCGGAATTTGACTGAAAGTCTAATCTTATTCTCACTTGTGAATAACCACAGGATGAGGTTGCCTGGAGTTCTGATGATGAGTCCATTGGATTGATTGTGAGAAGAGATACTCTCCGGTAACTTTGTCTGCCGGCAGAAGTTAGAATTCAACTGGCCATTTGGTTCTATAGAAGTGGATGAATAGCGAAGGAGATCGCTTTGTAACCTGGTTCAGAGTTTGGCGGGTACTGAAACAGATGTCCAGTACTCGAGGTTTTCCAATGGCTCTCTACCTGATGTCAACACATGGCCGATCTTGAGAAAGACACATGTTAATCATTATGCTCTTGAATGGTATATATTCACATGAAGATAATTGCAAACTCACTCAACCGTATAAAAGTTCAAGGAAAGTCGCTATCTGAATTGATGACAACCAGTGGCGTACGTCAGGGAGACCCACTATCCCCACTTTTATTTGACTTTATCATATAGTTAGTAATGACATTTACCTTAACCAACTTTAGAGACTTAGAGATTCATGCGTCATCAGGGAACAGTCTTGTTTACTTACAGTATGCGAGTCATACTGTCCTCGTAATTGAAGACACTGACAAAATATGGTGTCACTTGAACACCCAGAGCAGAAATCTCTGAATCCTTGGCTTGTGATTTGCTCCTGTCAAGTGAAAGACGATGCTGTAGGAGTAATCTAAAGTGAAGTGGTAGAGCGTGTTGATCATTTCACTTACTCGCTCGGTTGCATCAGCCCCAGCGCACTGACTGATGACGAAATCTCAACTCAGATATAAAAGGATGGTTTTACATTTGCCAATTTAAGTCACCTCTGGCTTAGTCATAATATCCAGACGTGTTTAACGCACAACAGTTTGCTTTGTCTTCCCTTTTCACTATGCGATAGGGTCACTGAAAGTGGAAGACATAAAAAGACTAACCGTCTGTCTCCCTTGTTAAATGGTATAATATGGTGAGCAATATTGGGTTTAGGCGTAGAGTACTAGGTAAGGAAGGCGAGTCAACTGATAAGGCTGTTATACTACATTGATTCTGATGTCTTGGAAAAGTGATGCTCATGCCTAGCCACTGCCTTGCTCAACGGGAATTGATGGCTGACACTGGATTACGTTGGAAAACAGTAGTGAAATCAAAACTGGGCATCAACCCATGAAGTGTTTGATGGTTTGTTTCAGCCACGTAGAGAGGCATACACTGCCTGGTTGCAGATGCTAAGAACAAGTTACTGAAGACTGTTGATTATGTGACTCAACACCATCTTCTGGAGTCAAAGATGCATTCAGTCTTTGTAACCTCTTATATCTACTTATTCCTTATATTTTTCCAATTTACAATTCTTTCTCCCGTACACTTCTGCTCAGTATAGTTCCTTTGAATTCCACTTTTCTGTATTAAAATCCACTCAGTCAGTCAGCCAGTCAGTCCACTTATTGTAAAATTCTCGGCGAACATACTGATCACAGGATTTTATCATGAGCTGATATCGGTTAGAGAAACACCGGAAGACCTGGCAGTACTGGACAGCTGTTCCGTCGGTCTAGATTTGGATTCTTGAGTAGTACGCACCCAGCGGGGTTCCAACCACCGACCTTCTGGTCAGGTTTAATGGTCTACGGCCACGCGTTGTTAACCAGAATATCTTGAGTTGGAACCCCGGTGGGTGCGTACTGGTGAAGAGTCCCAAACTAGACTAATGAAACAGCTGTCCAGTAATCCAGTGATGGCTTTCCACCGGTTCTGTAACCGATGTCAGCTCATGATGAAATCCTGTGATCAGTATTGTCCCTGGAAGTTTTACAAAAAATAGGCTGACTAATTGACTGACTGACTGAATTTCAACACAGAAAAAAGAAACTCAAAGTTCGTTGTACTTCATTCTGCATTTTATGAGCTAGCAGAATAGGTGAAATTCAAACTTTTATATCTATTTTTAATTTCTTAATTCATTCGATTTTCTATATAAATTTTCTTGTTGATGGATGGATAGCTGTCATTAAACTGCTGCTTATCAACTCTTTACTTTACTTTTGTAAACTTTCACTCCCCGATAGATGAATCATTCCTTTTTTCAACTATTCAAAACAATTCGAGGTTATAAAGTAACATGAAATTATTTTGATGATTCTTTTAAACAATTAATAAACACTTTATTCAACTGGGCAACAAAATTATCTACTCACTAGCTTCTTTCAAGGGAAGAAGAGACTTCATTCACTCTAGAGAAGAAAATCAATATTAAACAACTCTGTATGTTCAAGTGTTGGTTTTGCGGGGATTTGATTGGCTACAGGATTTCATCATGAGCTGATTTCGGTTAGAGAAGAATCAGAAGCACCTGAGTTTGAACCTTGGACCTTCCAGTTAAAAGGCAAGCGCATAAAGCATTCAGCCAGGTGGGATCTGATCCAATGGACCATCAGTTTCAACTTCTGTCAATTCTGTATATTTTATGACCACTTACTACCACTACTACTAATACTAACACTACTACCAATACTATTAATACTACAACTATCAATTTTCTTCTCTTCCTTGAACAGTGTCCATGAGACTATCGCGTATCCTCTCGTTTTTGTTTTATTTGTTATTTTAACGAATATGTGTATGTATTCTTGAAATGAGTGAACCTTTATTTTATGTTAAGTTGGAGGAGCATAAATATTGACTGCTAAGAGAGAGAGAGAGGGATAGGGAGAAAGAGTATGAAGCCTGACTGAATCCCTTTCATCTGTCAGTTGAATTTCCCTACAACTTACTGTTATGCAGTTTTTATTTGTGTTCATATGGTCAATAAAAGAAGCTACTGAGCTGTTAGTTTGAACTAGTCCAACCAACATAAATAAAATAAACGAAAAGAAAACCTGTGATCACTCTGGGTAAAACTGATAAATTGAAGAAAAAAACTTTAAAAAAATATGTATCTTACTATCCAGATACAGTTTTTTTCTGTTAGTCTGAGAACAGTTCATTCACGTCATGAATAGCGTTTCAACAAAGTATCTGTGTAAAGTTGATGATGAGTACGTTTGTTTTTTGTGCCGTGATTTCATACAGTTATCGTTTTAAACATGACGTCAAATAAATAATCAATGGAATTCACCAGGGGTTTTAGGTTGGTTTTGTTACAAGGGTTGTAGTAAACAGTTAAGTACAATAAAAACTTGGTTTTTCAGTAGTTATTTGTAATCACAATATTCGAGATCACATTATATGAGATTTGCTTGATACCATACACGATAGTCAAGAAAGCAAAGACAATTACCCTATCCCATATACTACTGACTCTGAAATGAGTAGTCGGAGAACACTCACGCTAACAAGTAGTGCTTCCTTCTTAGCAAGGTAAAAGTTTTTGTTAACTTTGGATGACCCTTTCTCTTGGTGGTGACTCAGTTCGGTTTCCAAGTGAAACGTTAGTAAAATTTCATTTCAAACTGTGTAGATTGAGAATTTGACTTAACGTATTACTGGTTCATCCATGTGGGTAACCGGAATTCGAGATGGGGGGCGGTTTGAACTAATTCGGCTTTTTCGGTTGACTCAAAACTGCCTATACCGCTTATGAGCTTGGCTGCAAGCATGAGAAATGGCCTTCCGGTGCATAGAAAATTTTTATAATCTGGCCAACCAGCCCTAATATTATTGAATTGACAGGAGGAACACACGGAGATGCTGTCTCATATTGTTGTGAGGTTTGAACTGCAGGATCATGCTGTGGATTTCCAGCAGCGCAGATTGGAACAGCCACTTAATTCATATACGAATTATAAGAATAATATCTACATAAGACAAAGATTTTGATGACTTTCTCACGTACAGTCTTATATATACCTTGATTTTTATCTGAGGATAGGTGTGAATTTAACTAGGTGACTGTGTTTTTTTCTGAAAATATGTGTTCAGATTTTATATTTACATAATCTCACTTTTAATTCCTTTCGATAAGATTGACCTGCAATGCCCTAAATAAAGAGGATGTTAAGTGACTGATATCATAGACAAAAATATTTTATAATCTCCCATGTCAACACAGACGGTTTTTATTATCATTATTCCCTTGGGTTCTAAGTGCAACACATGGCTTCAACAACACATCTCCACTTTGTTCTGTTGTCTGCTCTCCTCTTCAGCTGGGTCCACGATTGACTGTAATCCGTCATCTTCTCTTACAACCTACACTATCTCCTCCATGTCACCCTCGCACTGACAACCTAATAGTCACTTCCGATTGGTATTCCACTTGGCTATGGCCTGCATTGCAGGCGATGTCATTTGATGGCCTCCTCAGAGTATGCCCGGTCCATCTCCATTTTCGCTCGTAAGATTTAAATATGATGGAGAGGATTTGTAGCTCAGTTGGATGATTTGGATGTAGTTGTATTCTCTGAGCTTTAAATTGAAGTATGCTCTGAAGGTGTTGCTTAATGGGGCGATTAAAGCTTCACAAATAAACCATTCAGCTCAGAGAATACAAATACATCAAAATCATCTTCATTTTCTCCTACATATTTGTTGAGCGATCGGCTCTTGTTTGGTTTGTTCCCAGTAAGAGTTTCTTGTTGCTTATTCATTCTGGACGGTCATTTGAACTTCAATATTGAGCCAGCGAAGGCATCTGCTGATTAAAGTCTTCAGCTGGTTGTTGGAGAAGGTTTTTGTGACTCGCCAAGTTTCTGAGCCAAATAGAAGAACTGACTGACTGCACTGACACTGGTGTTGAAAATCCGAATCTTGTTCTTTATGCTGAGTTAGTGCAGAAAATTTACAAATCGATTTCAGATTGATGAAGGCGTATATTGCGTTTCCGACTCCAGCTGACTTTCACATCTTCTTCCGTGCCTCATCCTGAAATTAAAACGATGCTTCCCAGACGGATAAGTGATGGAAGTAATCTCTGTCAAATCTCTGCTGTTGATGGTGATTGGTGTTCGTTGTTGTTGCTGGCGCTTTTGGTTGGTTATCTTCTTCACCTCCAGTCCTGTCTTCGCTGCCAGCCTCTTCAGCTGGTTAGTCGGTTTTCGTAAGTCTTCGAGTTTGTTTATCATTAGACATATATTATTCACGCGTGAGAACCAGATCTTCTAGAGTCTTCTCATTGGTTCAACGTATTCGCGATTTCTCAATCCCCACCGTCTGGAGCATAATCCAGTCCATCACAACTAAGAATACCGTCAGCGATAGGCAGACTCCACTGAGTTTTCCGTTGTGGATCACCTTACACTTGGCGTTGTCATATAGCCAGCTGTTTAATGAGGTTGATAAAGACCTGGGTCGCTTCACGCCATAGTGTTGAAGCAGTTTTCAAATTAATTCTCGGTAAACGCTGTCGAAGGCCTTTTCGAAATCTATGAAGCTAGAGGTTTGACTACCATTCTATGCTTTGCTCGATGACGATGCGTAGAGTTAAGATTTGATCAACACATGATTCGCCTTTCCTGAATCCAGCTAGTTCCGTAGTGGCAGAGTTCTACATCCAGTGAGTCTTTCATTCTACCACAAAGTTAATTCTCTATAAATTAGAAATCACCATAATGTAATCAGAACAAGATTGTTTTCCATAAATTCTTCTTCAGGCTGCATAGTTATAAAACCATGAATATTATAGTACAAATAGCTATTAAGAGCATGTGAAAATTATATCGAAAACTGTATTTGGGTCCATGTATAATATAGAGTGATAGTTCATTATTCAAGTGTGCAGTCATTCAGAACAGAAGACAAAGTGTGAATAGACAATTGGGTGACATACTAATGTATTTATAGTTAACAGAATATAAGTTTGATTGAGGGTTGGTGGGGTGAGTTGTATTCAGTGGTGTACTGGGGATATGAATACCACAAAATACATACAAATAAATAACAAAAACTGGGGTAAACTGAATGTGAGTTCAAGTGTTGACAGATATGGAGTGTAGAGACAAAATAGAGGCTGAATTGTGAACTGTAATAAAATACTAAGCTTATTAAGCTTGGTGTAAATTACAAAAGTTTGACACATAAAAAAGGTAATAACGGAGTAAAATAAACCATGTGGAAAGTAATAAGAAAGGCATAATATGATATGAAAATATGGATGATTATGTCCCTCCTGACCTTATAGAAGGCCAGGGCAAACAAAGAGGATAAATGTACTTCTTTTGTGCATAAAGGTCCGGTTTTTTCTTACTAATATCCATAGCTTTCGCTATAGCTAAACGGCGTAAGGGTATGCATTTAGGCAGATTGTTGGGTACAACCGTAAATGACTCATTTATTTTGATGTGAGACAAAATGGCACTGTTTATTGATTTGTTTACACTTTTTTCAAGCCAAACAAAGACGTATTCACGAGCGCGTAAAGATAAATTCCTCTGAGTTCTACCTATATAACTAGCTCCACTTGAGCAGTTGAATTTATATGCACACATTCATCTCGCCATCTTTGGTAATTTATCTTTGGTGTATTGTATCAGTAACGGTCTGGTTAAGAAACTGATTTGTAGTTCTGCGGCACTGAAAGTTCTTTCAAATGATCAGTTTACTGTCTTTAAATTTAATAAGTGAATTTACTTAGTTCTGTGAAAATTATTTATCAGAAAAACTAACACAGACTAAAAATTTGAATAACGGAGTTCAGCATACATTTAAGTATTCTTCAACACCCACGTATACACATCTTCCCTGTCATCTTTTGATAATCAGATTAACTATACAGCGCAAGTATATTCAGTCTGAAAATTATTCACAAGGCGATATTTATGATTTTGCATAGCTATAACACTTTTTAGTAGTTATGAGATTAAAAAAGTCGGTGGCCGCAAGCGTTTTCAATAAATGCAGGGAAACACTGAGGGCAGTCAGTCTGACCTGTCATATTGACTATTCATTTAAGCCACTGATTTTGGCAATAAAATATATTAAAACCACATCATTACATTACTGGTGCCTAATTCCTGCTCTTAAAGTGTATTTTTACCATTAGGCGACCATTTTATTTAAGAAAATGGTCTTTTTGTAAAAGCCACTTATAGCAAATAGGTGAATATCCGGAAATATTTATACATACACACAGAATAAAAAGCACATTAAATCCAGAATAATAAAGCACTGGTTAATGAATCACATCGGAAAATGTGAGAACCAATTCTTAATACAACCCGTAAATTATGTCCACTGGTCAGTAACAAACAGCCTACAAAGTGCCATATTCTCTCTACTTATTGTAAGTGTCCTGTATCATGATTATTGCCTTTGGCGATGTCTTCTGTTTGTCGCTTTGTCTGTGCTGTTGTTGTTGGTGGTGGTGTATGTTGCTTGCTATATTAGTGACTGTTGTTAGCTTAACACTTGCCACACAGCATATATGTATATGCTGATCGGTTGATTACTTTCTTCAGGCGTTTGTTTATATTCAAATGCGACCGTCTGTGTTACTGTCCGCATAATGTCAGTATATTGAAAGTGGAGATTGAAGAAAGCCTACATTTAGAAAAAAAATTTCTTTTGATTCTTAACGTTTTGAAACACAGGCAACTTTGCTCTCTTGGTAGCATTTAAAATTTCATATAACTTGTAGAAAATGTGCGACAAACAGTTAAGAACGATTTTTGTTTTTCCTTCACGTTCCCCAGTGGAACATGGGGCTTCAAGCTAATGGCTTGAAGTTTCTGTAGCAGTGGTATTCATTTTTAAGTGATGGGGTTGCTAGCTTCATGCCCAACCTTTCCTCTTCACCAGCATTATTCCTGGCTTAGCGAGGTAAAGGGGTGCGTTGGCCGGGGATTGAACCCCGGACCATGTGCACTGTTGTTGAGCGTCCTAACCGCAATGCTACCAATGAACGGTTTAGTTATTTCAATTTTTCACCGTATATTTAATTTTTGACTAACCTTTTCTTCAAATGTTCTTTGTTGAAATCTATTACAAATGTTGCGTAACACAGTTACATTTAGAAACAGATTTTAATCAAATGTCTCCGGTTGATCAAATGCTCAGCTGCTTAGATTACATAATCTGGATAAGTGAATTCATAGACAGCTGTGATCTTGTTGAAACAAAACTTAAAAATATTTGCCTATTGCCTTGTGACCAGCAGAGTCTCAAATCTTCACCATTTTGGTTGTACTGACTGCATCCTATCCACATAATATCACCAAACATTTACTCTTTCATGGTTTTACAAAAAGGAAAAAAGGAAGATGCCTCCACGGCTGGAGGTACTCTGGAATTTCTGATCAGCTCAGGATATCGAGTGAACACGCAAACCAACTGCAGAGTTATCTACTCAGTGTGCGGAAATCTTGCTGAAGGAATACGGACCAAACCTCTTCGAACCATAGAAATAATGGCGATCCGAATCTGAAATCCTGAACTCTGCATACAACAGCAGTCTGTTCAGTTAACAAATCTACAATGGACCTGATTCGTCTTAAAACTTCATACGTAATTTTCGTCAGTCCTATTGTTTTAGTTGTTTATAAATTATGTAATTTCTTTCCCTCTCCACTGTTTCAAATTTATTATCATTATTATTTCCTTTAATTCCTAGAGGAACATAGGGATTAAGCCACACGTCTTCATTGTGTTTGGTTCTCTGCTAGACTCTTCATCTGGCTCCAAGTCTGCCCACATGCTTTCATCTCCTCTTCACATGACCTCCTCCAAGTCACCCACCATTGCACTGACGACCAACTCGCCGCTTCCGTTGCGGGTTCCACTCGAACGATGGCTTGTCTAGTGATGTCACTTGATGGTTTCATAAGAGTATGGCCAATCCATCTTCATTTCTTCCTGCCTATTTGTTTCACAATCGGTTCCTGCTGGGTTGGTTCGCTCATTGCCAGAGATCTCTGTTGCTGATCTTTTCTTGCCATCTGATCTTGAGTATTGAGCGTTGACAGCTGTTGATGAAGGTCTGTAGTTTGTTTGAGATGCTCTTTATGACGAGCAATGCAAGTCTCTGATGCGTATGGTGAGTAGCACTGACTTCACATTGGAGTTGAAAATCCGGATCTTATTTTTGATTCTGAGTGCTGTTGACCTCCACACAGACTTGAGAGTAACTTTAGTTAGGCTCTACTCAATCCTGCCAGTTGTATTACGTCACGCAAATTACTTTTTTTCTTTTCTAACCGATTAACGCCTCCTGTATTACATAACTATCGCCTACAACTTTTAATTCTAATGATAATCCTTTGAAAACATTCTTTTTATTGCTATAAAAATTTACCACATATATATGCAACTGTACATCTTGACAATGGACAGTAGACCGGTAGTTCAACGAAGAGTTTCTTTTCGGTGAATTCATTTTCATAGCTGTACAATCGCAAATATATATGGTTGTTTTGTATGTGTGTGTGTACATTAGATTCGCCAAATGAAAATACAGTTAGTACGTTCAGATGAATTGGATGTTGATATAAGAGGGTAGTAATAAAAGTGATGAGTTGTCACAAACGATTGTTAAAGAAGAGTTACGTAATAGCATAAATAGTTTGATGAAAGAGTTGTGCTCAGGGTGTACACGGAAACAAAATAGCATACGGAATTACTTAGGAGTTTTAAGTAGTAAGCAAAGTAAACAAACAAACAAAAGTTAAGTCAAATCAACAGAGTTGTTACCATGATGGTAGAAGTGGTTGAATAATTTTCTTTTCTTTGCATATTTCTGGTTCTTGTAACTGAATGGTTAGGGCTTCTAAGATGCAAAGAAGACGGAAACGTATTGTCTTTGGCAAGTTGTTCTTCACTTTGTAGATTAATTTGAAGGAGGCGTTTGTTGAGATTGAATGACCAGTGGTGACGAGATATTCGATTATTGCACTCCTTATACGGCCACTACTTCTTTTCTGCAGCCACGCTGGGTAGTGTTCTTTGACCCTTTTTGACAGGATGCACGTCGAACGACCAATATACCTGGCTCCACAGCAACAGGTGAACTGATATATGCACACAGAAGTGGTCAGGTGCGGGATCTTGTCCTTCAGGCTTCTGCAGATCAGTGGGCGACTGGAGAACACTACTCTCAGTGTTGCCGCGAAGAAAGTTCTTCCTAAAGAAGTGGTGATTCTCCTCTTGAGGACATCAATGAGTAGGTCACCTTTGGAATAGAGGTTCATATAAAGTATCATTTTTGTCACGGATGGCGTCTCTTGCTTTTGGATTTTCTGTTTGATGTTTTTGTCTATGAATCTTGGTGGATAACTGTTTTGTATGAAAATTTCTTTCAGGAAGTGTAGTTCTTGAGAATGCTACCACTGGAAAGAGTAACTCTTCAGTGCACGTCTCTTCTTACATATTCCCCAAAATTTCTGAATCAGAAAGCAGTTGAAAACACGATAAAAGTGGCATTAGTAAAAAAACTGTGAAACCAGAAAATGAGATAAAAGTTATAAAATTTCTTAAGCAGTGTTTCCATGATCACTGTTCAGAGTTACCTAGAATACACATTTGAATAGTTTGTGTGCGGCATTCTAAAGAAACACAAATAAAATCACGCCAGTTTCGCACATCACTTAACATAATCATGCCATTGTCATTATTACTATTATTTTTACTATAATAATAATTGTTCACTTGGGTTGTCAGTGGAACATACTCCTTCAGCAGCACAACTTCATTTCAAACTTTTCCTGAAATCTTTTTCAGTTGGTTCCATGTGTGCCCATAGCCCCACCCATCTCCTCACTCGATCTGCATCGTGTCCCCTTCGAACCAAACCCTTAGTAGTTGCTTCCGACTCAGCTTCTACTCGAGATCCTGTCATGTGATGTCACTCAGTGGTCATCTTCTCAGAGTATGTCCAATCCATCGCCATTTCCTTTCGGCATATTTGTTTGGCTGTGTGTTCTTAGTTGGTTCACTGCCCTGCCAGAATATCATGCTGTAAAATCTTTTCTGGTCAGCCACCTGATCTTTTGTATGTTGAAAATACTTTAAGTGACGTATGCTCGACTTCGCCGATGATATATGTCTGATTTCCCACAAACTGGAAGATACGCGAAAAGAAACAGGTTGGCAGAAGAAGCATCAGAGATAGGACTCCAAGTAAACATAGAGGAAACAGAGGTGATGAAAATTCCTGGTCAACACCACCAACAGCAACAACTACAACAGACAACAGTCAGCATAAATAGAAGGAACCTGAAAGAAACAATCTCCTTTACCTACTTGGGAAGCATCGTTTCAACTACAGGCGAAACTGACAAGGATATCAAAGCGAGGATCGGGAAAGCAAGGCAAGCTTTCACTACTCTCAAGTCAGTGTGGAGGTCAACAGCACTCAGAATCAAAAATAAGATCCGGATTTTCAACTCCAATGTGAAGTCAGTGCTACTCACCATACGCATCAGAGACTTGCATTGCTCGTCATAAAGAGCATCTCAAACAAACTACAGACCTTCATCAACAGCTGTCAACGCTCAATACTCAAGATCAGATGGCAAGAAAAGATCAGCAACAGAGATCTCTGGCAATGAGCGAACCAACCCAGCAGGAACCGATTGTGAAACAAATAGGCAGGAAGAAATGAAGATGGATTGGCCATACTCTTATGAAACCATCAAGTGACATCACTAGACAAGCCATCGTTCGAGTGGAACCCGCAACGGAAGCGGCGAGTTGGTCGTCAGTGCAATGGTGGGTGACTTGGAGGAGGTCATGTGAAGAGGAGATGAAAGCATGTGGGCAGACTTGGAGCCAGATGAAGAGTCTAGCAGAGAACCAAACACAATGAAGACGTGTGGCTTAATCCCTATGTTCCTCTAGGAATTAAAGGAAATAATAACAAATAATAATAATGCTCTACGTCTGTGAGTCAAAGAAACTCATTGACGTGACACCATTGCTGTAAAAATTTGAATCTTTTTCCTTATGCTGATTACGGTAGATTTCCACACTGACTTTAGAGTAATGTAGGTGTGTCTTGATGTTCTAATCCTAATTTTGACATCCTTATTCGTGTCTCTTCTAGTCAAAAGAATGCTGCCTGTTCAGGTAAGGGAAAGCTGTGACTTTCTGAAACTTTCTACTGTTGATGTTGCTTAGTGCGTAGTTTTCTGGTGCACTAGCCAGTCGTAGGACTGAAAACAGATGAGCGGCTGGGCGAGGATCTGGTGATTCTACCTCAAAAATTCAATCCATTCGCAACAGAACCTTCGAAATACAGGAAAATTTATATAAATTGTCCTTGTCTCACTGGCTATTTATCTTGATACATACAACGTTTTTTCTCCCATAAACGATAAGTCCCATCCTTGAACATCAGTGAAGCAGGTCTGCAATGTGTGATCAATAAACTGTCTTGCACTGTCAAAGTACTACTGTTTTGTTTATTTCTTGTACAGGAGGAGGAGGCAGAGATTTATGAATAGTGCTCATCATTATCCTTTCACTGTGTGATTTGTTTGTCTAACTTTTGTAGTAATATTTTGACAGTTATAAGATGTATGTTTGATAGATTTACGGCAATTTATATACAGAAGTCTTTCTGGTGGTTGTGCACAAAAATGTCTGATTATAGTAATATATATAGTGACTAAGTAATGGCATCCTACTTTCAGACATGATATTTTCCTTCTTCTTCTTCGTCTTTTTCTCCTCCTTTAAATGTTAAGTGAATAGTTATTTCAGCTAAATGCTTTTTAGACAGTTAGGTAGTCGAGTACACGACATTTATGCGCTGGCTGACTTTTATTACAGCTTGATTTTAGTATTTTATAACTAAAACATCAAAACTTACATTGCCTGATAGGTATGACTACATTACTAGGCGCAAAGAGTGATGCTAAGGCGAAGTTGAACAAATAATCTGACTTGTTCAAATGCTTATGGTGGACCTAGGTTTCGCGCTTGTTAGCACTTGTCAGCAAAGCATATCTTCATTCTTGAAGAAACTCACGTCCCTTCTTAGATTCGATGTGCTGCGCGGTCAGAGACGTTACCACTGAGTTCTTGGGTCTCTCGATTAACTTCCTGTCGGACTGGAATGGACACTTTCATTGGACACTGGGTGGTAACTAGTGTCATAAGACTGGTCCTCCAATGGTCTAACAACCATTAGGAGTGCACCGTGATGGCGGGCCACCTACCATGATGGCTACATTGCAGATTTGACTGATAGAATTCAATCTGTACGAAACAACTGGACTAAAGGCGTGATACTACTTACTAAATAGTGTCCAATCAAAGAAATTTATGAGATATTCTAAAGAACCACTGGAAAACCTGGGAGTACTGGACGGTGGTTTCGTCCTAGTTTGAGACTCTTCAGCAGTACACACCCAACGAGGTTCGAACCCACAACCTTCTGGTTGCAAGGCTAGCGAGCTCGTAGACCATTGAGCCGCTGGGATCCGATCCAATGGTCCTTGAATTCTAACCTCAGTCAATTCACGACATAGCGCGACCATTTCGCAATGTCTTCTTACATGAGTTACTGCCTCATCTTCAACCTGCTGTATCCTACTGGTCACGGCTTCCCACTATAACCCCAGGTTAACTGCCTGAATAGGGCCAGTCAGTAGTGAGCATTAGATTAATTTTCAAGTATTGGTTTGGTAGGGATTTTGTTTAATTGCATGGAGGATTTCATCATGAGCTGACATCAGTTAGAGAACCACTGGAAAACCTGGGATCGGGTCCCAGTGGCTCAATGGTATACGAGCTCTCCTTGTAACCAGCAGGTCCTGGATTCGAATCCCAGTGGGCGCGTACTGCTGAAGAGTCTCAAACTAGGACGAAACAGCTGTCCAGTACACCCAGGTTTTCCAATGGTTCTCTAACTGATGTCAGCTCATGATGAAATCCTCCATGCAATTAAACAAAATCCCTACCAAACCAATACTTGAAAAATATTCTAAAGACAGTTCTAATTTATTCTTTTTGTGAGGCAAGCCACATTTATTGTCTTCAGCAGAATCTGGCGACGGTCCATTCTGCAACATGACAGATTTATTAGATATGAAATTTGGTTACTTATGTGAGCAGCGTAACACTCCTGTTCATTACAGTACACCTCAACCTAATAAAAGATTTTAGAAGTTAATCAGTGGGAGCTCATCAGCTTATTTTTTCTGCCCAGGTGAAGTCCTCCACAACGAGTTTCCTTTCTAGCTGCAAGCAGTCGACACTGTTTTTCAAATCGAACGACCAGAAACTCAAGAAGATGCAAGGGTAAGGTGTAAATCCTACAGCCATACTGTTTGACATAAATTACTGAAGTAATTTCGAAGTGGTCTGTTGACCATTTGGTTCTATGACGAATTCAACTTATATGAAACTGCTTTGAGTTGTTTAATGACTTTTAACATTTCTAAAAGTTGTTATTACTCAGAACAGATTCAGTCAAGTGGAATCACAAAAACAGTGTGACTGAAGGTTTTTTCTTCGGAATGACGAGAAGCGAAGATCCCATCCATGTCTGAATAATTATTAGTTGTTCAAGTCTCTTCATTCCTTCACACAGCAAACTACTAGTCAGCAGTCAGCTGAATTTAAGGCAGACGTGTGATATTATCAAATAAAACAGATTCGAAGTTTGTTACACGAAAGGTTTCAATTGTACGCCCACATCCGATTTTATTGGGTGTATGAAAAGCTGTTTAAATGGAACGTTAGAGAAAACTCATATATTCATCGATCTGATTGGGCAGTGTACATGAAACTTTAATCTTAAATATACCAGAGCTGTCGTACTACCTAGTGGTAGGTTAGTAGTGTCGCGCCGTACACTTTTCTCATCACATAAAATGTACGCCAACTAAGATATCATAGTGATCTTATACTTAGTCATCTGAGTGCAAGGTTTTCCACAGTTGCTTCTAGTTCCACTTTATGAGATGCAAGGAAGGAGTGGTGTATTAAAAGAACGATATAAGTCCCAAAAGATGATAATTGCCAATTTCTTGAATGTATTTGAGTGTCTGACCACAACCAAATTGTCTTAGCTTCCACACATAGGAGGTTAAACGAATTATCTTTCAAGAAATTGGCATTGTGTAGGAGGACCAGGAACGATCAAACGAAAGACATGATCTGAGGTACTTAAAATTAGACTCAGTTTCAACTTCATTGCCATCTATGATAGTGGAACCGTGCGAACTAAGAGGTTCACATAAGTCGCACTTGCATGTGAAAGTGAAATTAAACAACTGAAATTTGGAGGAATTTGGCTCACGACTATTCAACCAGTACCAACTAACTTCTGATAGAAGTGTATTCAACCTGCAGGAGTGTGACTGGAAAGTGACCGACGTGGAAAAAAACAAGTCATTGACACGCTTAACAAAACTGCAGTCATCAGAATGAGACATGTCATGTAACAAGAAAGAAGACGGAAAAGGAGAAAGAATAGCTCCCTGAGGAAAATCAGCTACAGTAAATAAAGCAATGGAGGACTTCCCATTATCTGCGTCCTATGAGAAAAGTAAGAATGCCGCCATTTATTAATCCAGCAACCTACTTTCGCTATGGTAAGCTTGTTCAACAAAAAAGGCCTAGGTACAGAGTCTAAGGCAGATGTGTAATCTAGGAAGGTACACCGAACATATTTGCCACCTCTGTTCAAATTAGAGGCAGTACTGTGTTATAAGACTCCAGTGGCATCAAAAGTACAACTATTATGTTTATAAGTTGATTGTTTAAGGTCATTGCAAGCTCTAAATGAAGATTCAGGGTTAAGCAGAAGCTGTTTTTTTATTATTTTTAAAAATGGTTAGGTAATAGCAACATTTCTAAAAAAAAGCTTGGTCCACTTGGTGATTTAGACACAGGAACAATTTGAATATCCTTCTGGGAAGCAGGCACAATATTAGTGGAAAATGATTCATTGAAAGTGCTGTTGAGAGAATGACATGAAATCTCGGCACATTTTCTGGGGATGATACCGGGCACAGCATCCGAACCAAGGGACTGGGTACATTTCAAGGATTGAAGACATTTGAGAACATCAGATGTGTCAAAACTAGGAGAGTGATCATTCCTTTCAATTGCAGGATTAGAAATCATGATTTCTCCTGAACGACATGTGAAAGACTTATTAAGCTCACTGCCATCAGCTGAAGAGGAATCATTGTTTATTTGCCTACCACCGGTGATTTCTTTAAATAGCTTCCACATATCTGAGAAGTTTTGTATGATAAGAACTTTTGGTTGTAGGTGCTCACTCTCTTATCACCAGGATTGTCTTTCATTTCGTGTAAATTTTCTTTCTGCCGTTGAAGGTTTTTGAGTTGAGAAGGGGAGAAGCGGTCAAATCTTAAGAAGAGTATCTCTTTTAGGCAACAAACATCAAGGGAGAATTTCAGATAGGATGTCATGTTTGTGCTTGTGCCATCTAGAACTTGTCCACGAAGTAAGTTTCAGTTTGTATCTTTTAACGTACATCTTAGATTCTGCATATTATCGTGAGAGTAACATCTATGTTGCGTTTTCTTTGTGAAGGTTAAAGAAGGCACTTATGTACAGTTTCCCATATATTTCAGGCAATATTTGTATGGCAGAATGGGTCTCTATTTCGAGCCTCACATATGCTGAATTCGATTGTGAACACTAGAACAAGAGTGTTTTCTAGTCATGTTGAAAAGCTGACAATAATTTTACGATCTAATTACGTAAGGAAGCTATGGTCACATGAACTGAAATCTCCAGCAACTACTGACAAAAATAGTTACTGAAGTAGGTGGCAGAAAAAGAAGTGAACTGGTAAAAATAGACAGAAGACAGAATATCTGAAACATTTAGATTTCAGTGCTCTCATGTTTAGTGCATGCAAACATTGTAGCATGAACAAATGTCGCTCTTAATTTGAAGTGCTTTAGACCGTAGAATAAGGTGAATACATCGAATTCTTTATTCTAATAAAGAAAAAGTTTAAAGCAAATAATAATAATGATAATAAAGGCTAAACAGAAGGGCATAATGAGACGGAAAATAATAGAATGTTGATTGAATCGAAAACACGAATGAACATATAATAAAGGTTTTTTGTATTTTCTAGTGAATGGAAAACAGAACGATATTGTTTTTACTGACATTTCGTTATTTAATGCTAGTATTTTTATCAAAGTAGTAATATTAAACCTGAATTTTCAAAATCTCAGCTTATATATAACAATTTAATCATCGTTCCTCACCATGGGGTAATTTTTACATTGTCAAGTTGGCCAATCGGTAAAGATAACAAAACCAGGTGTAGATTGTTGGATTTGATAAGTGTGTAAAATTATAAAAGCAGCTTGTGTTTACATAATGAAATCGCTTATCACGTCCATGGTGATTTTGTCATTTCATAGGTAAGGGAAGCGTTGTAACCAGGTTAAATTTTGTTTCAGTCCATCATTCCTATTTAGACAATTTGCATTCCACTTGATATGAAGTGCTTCTGATATTAAGCGTTCTTTGTGATTTCTAAAATGCTTTTCCTGGATTATTTCAATATTGTCGAAATCAGTTTTGTGGCCTGATTCTATAACGTGTAGACGAGCTATGACTGATGATTTTTCAAGCTTTTCTAGTTCAACTAGATTTATTTCTTGGTGGTAGAACAGACGCTCTACGGTGTTCATTTCTTCTGATTTTGATTTCTCCCTGGTGAGGTTTATCCGATGTATATCGCATCATATTCGAAGGATTTTATTTTGTATACACAATTAGATAGAGAATCTTCAGGGATTTGGTCTTTTACATTGACAGGGTTGTTTCACAGTGTGTCTGATGTTTTGAAGAGAACTCTGACGTCGAGCTCATTGAGTACTTCTCTTCTGATATCGTTTGACGTCTCTGTTCTATATGGAATGACGACTGTTGAGGCACATTTTTTTGGAATAATTTTCCGACCATATTTAGTGTGAGAAGAATAAGGAGTCCAGCAAAGATATCTTTTCGGCGATTTCATTTTCAAAAGCTGTACAATCGCATTTAAATACATAATTTTACATGGAGACAATTCTTGTTTGATTCTACATAATTATGACGGCGAATAAAAGGTGAGAATTATTTCCAACTAGATATGGTTTAACGAGAGGCTTAGTTAGTGTCATTGTTGATTTTGTTAATGAAGTTCTTTGAGTAGTTATTTTGCTTGAGAGTCTGGGTAGTGTTTGATATTTCTTCTCCTTTTTCTTTTTCATCTGTTGTCAAAGAGTGTGCTCGTCAAACTGTTAAAAGTGAACTTGGTTTGGACAGATATAAGAGATGAACATATTAATTGATTAAAAATACCCATTAAAATTTTCAAAAGAACGGATTTTAAACAAAGAATGCTCTTTTCGATAACTTCATCATCAGGTTCTACAGTTATATATACATTGTAGTGAATGAATGATGAATTAGTGTTATGAACAACATTAATGTTTAAATAACATCGAATCAATAGAGTACAGTTCAACAGAATCAACACAACAATAAACTGAATGTCAGAAAAAATTAGGAAAGATAATAATACAAATTCGTGAATTTATGGTCTTCACTGATGGCTGGCCAGGGCAGTAGTAGTGGCTAGCTGGACTTGCTGCTTCTGCCCACAAAGCACTGTTTTATTTCACGCGAATCGCGACAGCATCTACTGTTTGGAGCATGCGATACCTCGATGTTTTGTAGCAATTTATTTGGTACCCGGTAGATGATGATAGGGAAGGATTCTTCAATGCTGGCTTGCTTTGTGGCCAGTCGGTTTGAACCAGGGGGTCTAATATCGAACTGTTTATGGCTTTCACTACAACTTTTCTTAGCCATCCTCGGAGATGTTCTCGAGCACGGGAAATCAAGTTCCCGGAGCAAACGTCGATATAACTCGCTCCGCCACTAGCGGAGTTGAATTGGTAGATACAATTTGAAGTGGCTAGTCTAGATACTTCGTCTTTCAATCGAGGAATCACCATTGGTCGTGTAGAGGCTATATAAATCCACTGGTATTATTGATTCGATGTTATTTAAGCAATAATGTTGTTCATAGCGCTAATTCATTCATTATAATGTATGTATAACTGTACAACATGATGAAGAGCAGGTTATCAAAAAGATGAACATCTGTTTGAAAACAACCTTCAACGCATGAATTAAAATACTATACACGAACTTAGTAATTGCACTTCTTTTTGAAGAAAAACGTGATTTTCAACTCTCAGAAAGTTGCTTGATTTTTTTTTTACTTTCAGCGGATTGTATGAGATAAGAGGTTCTGTTGAAGAACTCATAACTGACCTTATCTATTCTTATAAGGTCCAGTTAAAAATGTGTATCTTCTGTTGGATATCTGCATAATGCTTCGTGTGGACTACTTTTTTTTTATTTTGTTTTTATTCTAATCTGTTGCTTCAATTAAAAATAATAATAATCATAATAAGCACAAACTGCCTATTGTAAACATGTCAATCTATATTCGCTTATCTTGTTTCCATATGGTAGTATACTTAGCTTATTGCAATAGCAAAAATGACGGATGATATTCACTGCGATTATGGATGGATAAACAAAGAGATTCAGTTGGCTTTCAGTCACATCTGTAAAACTGATGTATTTCTCATATCATGAATAAATTCCCAAATTAAAGACAAATAAAATAATATAATGTGTTGCTGTGAAGAAAGGGAATAAAATTCCCTGTCTCTACTGAACAGTTAAATCCACCTCCAAACGTCTAAAATAGGGCTTCAACAGCATGTCCCTATTTTATCCTGTTCTCTGATGTTTGCGCTATCTGGTTGCAAGACTGCCCATAACAGCTTTCTTCTCCTTGTAACTGTCAAACGTTTCACCTGAAGGCTTGGCGCACAACGTTACGCAGCGGTCTCCTCAGTGTGTGGCCAATCTATCTACGTTTCGTTCTGCATACATGTTGAGCGACATGCTCTTGGTTGGTTCATAGCCTGAGTTCTTTGGTATATATCATTTTCGGCCAGGCAGCAAATGTTGCTATTGATAGGAGTCCGTACAAGCTTGTTGGAAATCCTTTTCACGACGTGTGCGGCAAGTCCTTGGAACATATAAAAGCAGTGATCTGACGTTAGTGTTGGAGATTTCTATTTTGTTCCTTATGCTAAGTACAGCAGACGTCTTCACTGATTTCTGACTAAAGAGGGTTTGTCCAGCTTTACTAATCATACTCATCTGTGCTGTCTGTTGATGAAACCATACTGCCTAGTTAAGTAAAAGAGGTGACCGCCTTTAAATCTCTCCCAATAACAGTTAGTGATGCTTGTTGTTGATGTTTCGGTATCTGCATTTTGGCACTTAAATAACAATTTACTGTATGCTGTAAATGCGGCGTAAATGCAAGTTTACTGTAAAGGAAGTATTAAAACGCGGTAAAACCTTATTGTATTCAGTACCTTACGAAAATTTTTACTGGACGCTAATTGTTCTTAGCGTCTACTCCTTTTTTTGCTACAGAGTGGATTCTATCCGTTAAGTTAGCAATGTGGCCACCATGCTAGGTGGCTTGCCATCACAGTGCACTCAGAATTGTTCAAGACTGCAGACGAGTGCCAGGTCTACCTAGGGCTTTCTCGAACTAAATAATAACAGCTTTACGGAAAATTCGTACAGAGATTAATAGACAGTTCAGTTAGGTAAGTTTTTACGTTACCTCTTTGATCACGCATAATAATGCTTTCGCTTTTAGTTCTTTTTTTAACAACATTCCAAACACGTGTGATTACTACTTTATAAGATGGTTTTTCTCATCAAACTACAAGGTAAAAGGGAGCAGAGTTTCTCTTCCAAACGAAAAGCTTCATAGAATTTGTTGAACCATTCAACTTACTCAAATTATTTATCCTTCACAATGTAGATTTCTCTCCTTACAGCTTCTCTGCATAACAACACAACTGGATAACGGAAATAATGCAAATTGTTCCCCAAATAAAGCATTATGATCTAAATTAAATTTGACATTACCTGGTTATATAGTACAAAAGTCTTCATATAAAGGCTATCACTTATCTAGATCGATTTTTAATGGAACATATTCATTCTACCGAACGGAAGTGGCTGTCACGATTACCATAAATGGTATGCATTATCATATAAAGAAAAAAGTTAAGCATGTAACAGCGAGATAGATGCGTTTCAGCTTGGGGTTAATTCTCCTACGAAATATGATTTGTTCAGTCATTTGACAAAAATATTTTTTAACTCCAAGTAGACACCTTTTCCGCCCTAGTTTGGTACTCATTATCAGTACGCCATCACCGGGTTTCTAAACCAGGAGCTCGCGGTTACAAAGAAAGTTCGTAGACCATTTAGCTATTGGGGGCCGACTCAGTGGTCAGTCCATGATTTCCAACTTTTACCAATTCGTGATTTATAGTTCGACCGCCAACAAGTGTTATCCATGGAGAGTATTCGTCCTCACTCCTGACCATTTTGGTGTACCCTACTGGTCATGAATCCTCACTAGAATGCCTCCAGTGAGCTTCTTTTGTAGCCAGTCACTAGTGTGCATCAGAATAGTTTCCAAAAGTTAGTTTGTAGGGATTTTATTTGTTTCCAGTCTGACCACGGATTGATATCAGTTAGGTAACCATTAAAAACCAGGGAATACTAAACATCCGTTTCGTCCCACTTCAGGACTCATCATCAGCACGCTACCACATAGGTTAGAACCCAGGACATTCCAGTTACGAGACAAACTCTGAGAAAGACATAGAGGAGATCATGCGCAGATGAGGTGGGAACTTACGGTAAGTCATGGAGCAAGCTAAAAAGGACTTCAGGGGACAGAGTGCGGTGAAGTTGTGCTTCTGAAGCCTTATGTTCCACTCAGAATCAAAAAGGATGGTAAACATAGCCAATAACTACAGCGCTAGCTATATTCTATCGTCATCAGCATAGTTCTTGTGTTTCGTACTTCTTTTACACTATTAATAGTATTCAGAGCTTACACGACTACGTTCGACGTTTAAAATAATGTTAACTGCAATTTGCACAGTTTTTTGAAAGAGATCGCATCACTTAAATCATCTCGATGATTCATATAACAAGTGGTTTCTGGAGGTAGACTGAAGATCTACACTAGACTTTCACTTAATCTCCAGTCGTCACCCATTTCCTCAGTAGGCAATCTGCTAATGCGAAGCTATCTCAGATGCTTTCAACACCAACTCCATCAATACTTTTACTTCAGTTGACCTGATGCTTTAAACTATCATAAAATTCCTTTGTGTAATTGTATGAGTAGTGCCATTCAAAATGGTGAAATTATTTACAAATTTCAACTTGTTATCTCTTCAACTTATCCACATTTTTGACTGAAAACTTTAAAAACAATATTCACTCTTGAGTTACCATGTTCCATTTAATGTTGCTTCTATCATGTGAGCATTTGTCCCTTACATAATATGGTATGTAGAGGTAACAGTTGCTAACGTGTCTTATGAAATTCATGAATTCACTATTTTTCGCTGTATTTACTTAGTTGCTAGTTTCGACAAAGCAAAGTTTGCCCCTTAAATGGATGCAGTTACGAGTGCGTATTGTGTATTTGTGTGTATGCGTGTGTGTGTGTGGGTGTGTGAGTATTTGTATGCGTACAAACTAATTGTTATGCGACAGTGGAAGAGACATCTGTGAATAAAGATCTACTCAGCGAGTAAAAACGGAGGAGAAGAAATTGAACATGAAGTTATACAATAAATAGAAAACCGATAAGATCAACCTCAGAAACGCACACGCACACACACACACATAGACACTCAAAAACATCTGTCCGTTTTGCAATTACACACAAAAGGTAGGAACAAATTGGGTGGTCCTTTCAAAAATTCTGTTATGAAAATTATTTCTTTTTCATTTTTAAAAAAAAACGTTGCAAACAAACAAAATTACCCGTGTGTGTGTGACTGACAGCTGTCATATGTAACTAATCAACTAAAAATTGAAAATTACCATGTCTACTGTTTCTATCCCCATTCTCCTCCTTCTCCTTCTATTAAGCTGATAAAAGTGATATGATGAGAGAAAATGTCGACTATCTAAAATTCGTTGGAATAATCTCATTCCTTTGATGGATTTCTTCGGAAATGTTTTAATCTTGTTGTGATATGCAAAAGCTTGATGTTAATCTGTCTGTCAACATGAATTCCATCGATACTGGTTTCTGAAATTCACGGCTTAATTATCCATTTGTCCATTTGTCTAGTGTCTTTTTAGGTGTATGTTGCAATTTGATCTTGCTAATAGGATAGGGTTTAGCAGTGGTGCTAAGAAGTCACATCAGTACACAGTTCATTAATGGTGTAGTAAATAAGTGACTGAGTGCGTAGGTGGTATAGCGGTTAAGATGCTCACCGACCATGCACATGCTCTGGGGTTCGATCCCCGGCCACAGACGCACTCCTTTACCTCGCTAAGTCAGAAATAATGCTGGTAAAGAGGAAAGGTTGGGCATGAGGCAAGCAGCTCCATCCTGTAAAAATAACCACCACTGCTACAGAAACTTCAAGCCACTAGCTTGAGGCCCTATGTTACACTGGGAACGTGAAGTAAAAAAAATTTCTTGACAAGTACTTATCTCACTAGGGCTTAGTTGTCTTGATGAGAGGTTGACCACCCACTCTGTTTTGTCAATCGAAGATGAAACATTGTTGTCAACTTCCCCAATGATTGTGTTGTTCTTTTCCTTTATTAATTTGAGGGTTTTTCGGATGTTTTTCAGGCTGTTTCTCTAGCTATTTCCAATATATCAACCACAATTTCATCATCTTTGTCATTGGTCATACATTTGACTGTGTGTTTGAGTTTTCCAATTTCATTTCGTATTTTGTTTTTTTTTATTACTTCATGTTCCCAGTGGAACATAGGGCTTCAAGCTAGAGGCTTGAAGTTTCTATGGAAGTGGTGGTTATTTTTACAGGATAGGGTTGCTAACCTCATGCCCAACGTTTCCTCTTTACCAGCTTTTATTACTGGCTTAGCGAGGTGAAGGGGTGCGTCTGTGGCCGGGGATCGAACCCCGGTTGGTTGGCGAGCGTCCTAACTGCTGTGCCACCGACTCACTGTATTTTGTTTAGTTTCACAATAATTCTATGTAGTTCTTCTCTTAGACATAATCTGCCGATATGTTCCACTGCTGATATTATTTTTCTTGTTGGAATTGGAGGTCATAGGCGTTAGCATTTGGAAATGAAATGACTTTTTAAACATCAAGTGTTGCGAATCCGATGGTTTGTGAATCTTATTTCTGCCTGTCAAAGTTGTGTGAGTTTGTTGATAAGCTTCCTAGTAGGAAAACTTTATGTATCACTGATGCGAGAATAGAACTTTGGCACTGTGGTAGAGTACAGTTCCATATTATAGGGAAAATTTTACGTTTGATAAAGTCTCACACTGTAACACTGTAATATTTAAGTGTAAAAATTAGCAGCGGTTAATTCCCAATTTCCTAAAAGTGCGAATATTAATACACCACTTGTCATATTTCCACCTCGTTTGTCATCGATTTCAAAGTTTAACAGCTTCTCACTTGTTAACTGGATCCAAACAAACGGCAGATTGTTTCTATTTATTAGCTCAAAATTCATTTGAAAATTGTTTTGATGACAGAATCTATTGAATTCATCTTGTCATTATTGAATAATAGTTATGTTATGTTGACATACATACAAACATAATAGTGGTTAGCAGTTGAATGAATTTGATGCTGTTTCTGTCAGCGCTGTGATATGCTGATTGTATCATTTTAATAATGCGAGTAGTGTGACTTATTCTTCTCAATGCCGGTAACAAATTTTTTCAATGAGTAGGATCAAGATCTAACTATTCTGACAGGTGGGAAAGAAAAAAAGCTTCAAGCCAACGGATGAAATTAACCACACTTCATCATAGTGTTATGCAAATATAAAAATGCAAGAACGAATCATATTTGAAGCAAAAAACACATCACGATAACAGATTATGTCAAACAGCTTAGGAGTGATAAACTGAAATTGAATGTTTTATTTAGTTAAGTAATAAATTTGGATAAAAGTTATTATTATAATTGTTTCCTTTAATTCCTAGAGGAACATAGGGCTTCAGCCATGCGTCTCCATTGCGTTCGATTTTCTGCTGGAGCTATCACCTGGCTCCATGTCTGCCCACACGTTTTCATCTCCTCTTCACACGACCTCCTCCAAGTCACCCTCACACTGACGAATGACTCGCCGCTTCCCTTTCGGGTTCTACTCGAGCAATTGCTTATCTAGTGATGTCACTTGATGGTTTGTTTCTTCAGAGTATGTCCAATCCATCTCCATTTCTTCCTGCATATTTGTTGCATAATCGGTTCCTGCTGTGTTGGTTCGTTCCCAGAGATCACACCCTGTTGCTGATCTTTTCTGGCTAGCCATCTGATCCTGAGTATTGAACGAAGACAGCTGTTAATGAAGGTCTGTAGTTTGTTTGAGGTGCTCTTTATGACGCGCAGTGCAAGTCTCTGATCCGTATAATGAGTAGCACTGACTTCACATTGGAGTTAAAAATCCGGATCTTATTTTTGATGCTGAGTAGTGCTGTTGACCTCCACACAGACTTGAGAGTAGTGAAAGCCTACCTTGCTTCCCCAGTCATCGCTTTGATATCCTCATCAGTTTCTTCCACCTGCAGTTAAAACCATGCTTCCCGGGTAGGTAAAAGAGGTTGTTTCTTTCAGGTTCCTCCCATTTATGTTGATCGTTGTTCTTGTCCGGGAATCTTCATCACCACATCTGTTTTCTCTATGTTCACCTGAAGTCCTATCTTCTCTGGATGCTTCTTCTGCCAACTTGTTGCTTTTCGCTTGCATATCTTCCAGTTTGTGGGAAATCAGACATATATCATCGGCGAAGTCCAGATCTTCCAAGTTTTTTGTGTGAGTCCATTTTATTCCTGTTTCCTCACTGCCCGCTGTTTGACACATTATCCAATCTACTGCAATCAGGAAAATCATGGGTGATAGTAGGCAGCCTTGTCTTACTCTTGTCCTCACTTCGAAGGATTCCGTAATTTTCCCGTTGTGGATTACTTGGCATGCAGCATTGTCGTACAGCTGTTGGATGCGATGTATAATTGTCGGTGGCACCCCGTAGTTGCGAAGTAGTTGCCAAATCACCTCTCAATCGACGCTATCGAAGGCCTTTCCAAAGTCGATGAAGTTGAGATAGAGAGGTGACTGCCATTACAAGCTTTGTTCAATGATGATCCGTAAAAGTTAGTATAATTTTAATGGATACACAGGAATAGTCTCTAATTATTTATACATCATTGCTTGCGATTAATGAAACCTTCATTCGAAAGGCTGTTGAACTCACTAGTGCATACGCAGTTGTGCTGAGAAACGCCAATTAGTTCAACCACTGACTCAAACAGAAATAATCTGAAGTCTACTATTGAGACATATTGAAAAGAAATAACTTAAAGATATCAATATAGAAAAAATATCCCCATTTAGACATCGAGAAAGCGAAAGGACTGAACGAAGACGTATTTACTATTTGCTTTCCCTCAATTGTCTGTTACGTAATAGACTTGAGCACTCGCTTATTCCTTAATTATTCCTCATCTTTCAAAAATTATGCACTATGCAATCCGTGTTTCGCAACCACTTCTACCCCTTAATTGTGTGCAGTAATTTTCTGACATGTTGATACTGACTAATTATTGTAAGCAAACATGTCGCCACTTGATTGGCAAATTGTTGTGTATTGTAATAAAAATGCTATATATATCAGAATAGAGTCAGAGATGAGGATCTCATTGAAAAGTAAATATTTCTTCGCTCAGCTCTTTTACTTATAGACGTTTCGCTTCAATGTAATATCATCTGAATATCTTTTAAACACGTATTTGTAAAGTCCTCTAACCAATAGGTGCAGTATTTAACCACAATACTTCTACACTGCTAGATGTAAAAGAAAGTTAATTGAAGCTGTTAATTCGCATGACCGGTGTAAAATTGATGATACCGATATACAAAGCAAGTCCGAGGTTAAGTATTTTGGACTAATTCTTTCTTTTGTTCAATCCTGATCTTTCCACGTCTTTGCGATTTCTAGAGAAATATTCCGTCTGTCATTTTACATAAGGAGTTAAGGCACTCAGGTATAACTCAACCCCTCTTCTTACAGTTTGTCAACTCTTGCATTTTACCTATTCTTCTCTATTGTTCACCCTTATTCTTTCCTTAGTTACTCAAAAAAGACTATGTCATACTTCATAGAACTCTGAAGACTGTCAGTAGGGCGAGTAGTGATATCCCATCCCATTGGGCCATATCGTTGATATCGCCAATAATGATAAGCATTTCAATTTCATGCAGTAAATTTGCTAAAGGGATTTTGTTAGACTGTGTGCATCCACTGCATCACCCGCAGCTTTCATCCTCCATCTCCTCCTCAGGTAGAACAAGAAGTCATTTCAAAAGACTTTACGCATGCACATCTTGGTATGAAAATTTCACTATACCATATTCGGCACGTATTTTATGTGATGAAAATAGTGTCAGGCACGAACTAACTAACAACCCTTCCTCTGACAACTTGTTCATTCTCACCTGTTAATGTTCTATTTTATGTGACATCACACATAAATCATTCGCGAAGTCCAAATCATCCACAGTCTCATTGTCAATATCTCTGTCTTCTCACAACTCACACGCGGTCTGCCGCTTGATACAGTCCATCACAATTAGGAGTATCATCAGTGGTAGTGGACAGCCTTATCTCACTCCTTCCTGTTTTCACTTCACAGGCTTTTCTGAGTTAGGTGTGTCATTGTCGTCTATCTGTTTAATGAGATTAATAATGATTTGTGGCATTCCCTAATATTAGTACTTAATTGGTTGATGGTGACTAGTAGTGGAATCCAGGATGCGCATTTCGTCCTATTTGGGACTCGTCACAGGATGTACCTGCATTTCTCAGTGTGTGATGATGTTCGCACCGAGGCTCGAATTCAGTGCTCATAGTTTCTATTCAATTAAATCAATATGACCTGTCGCACAAGAGCTGGCTCTCGTGGCCCAAGTGGTCTAGTGGATAACGCTTTGGCGTTTGAAACTATGGTCACTGGGTTCGAGCCTCGGTGGGAACATCATCACTCACTGAGAAATCAAGGCACATCCAGTGACGAGTCCCAAATAGGACGAAAGTCGCATCCTGGATTCCACTGTTAGTCACCATCCACCAATTGAATACTAATTAAATGCCCAGACATCGTCGAAGCATCAAAGCCAACATGTTAACCAGAGACCGAACACTTCGGTCCAATCAATCGATGGGAAAATCTAAAATTCAGTTAAATTCCCTAATATTGATATAGCTTTCAAATTACTTAGCGATTAATAATTACTATTAGCGATAGTAATTCTAATAAAAAGAACGCCTGTATTCTGCGTTTAAATGAAACATTTCCAGCCTCTGTCCAAACAGTGATTGTTTCAGAAATAAGGAAATAAACGGGACGCATACACAACCTACTAACTAATAATATCTTAAATTAATGCATCAGATGTACTTCGAGTTGTGTCCACATATACTTACAATTCACTGAATAGTACCATGTGTCTTTTTACCTCTGTGTATGAAGTCTTCACACACCCACACACAAAAACAGATATGCCCACACTAATATTTTCTAATGTAATCCTGTTTGACTTTTTATTACGCCTAGATTTATCCATAGTCACAGTCATTCGTTTTTAATAACCGCAAAATCACTTATAATGCAACTATTTACTCAACCATCTACAAATCTCACTACTCATAAAATGTACTTAAAAATGAGGTAGATAATCTAAAGCTGGTTCTCCCTCAGATGACGTCATCTGTAACAGCATAGTGACCAGTATAGACGAAAAACTAGACAATGTTCTCTTTCTTTCTATTTCAGGAAAATACGCCGGATTCAGCTGTCTGACGCAAGGGGAACAACGACTCCTGCAGCTTTATATTAAAAAAGATCAAAAGACTAGTAGTCTATAAGGGCTTGGCTTGTGTGACTGTTGGTTCGTGTGCTACACAGCCACTGAACACGGGTAATCACATTTGAAAGGACTGTAAAACAAATTCATCCTATTTTGTCGATATCCTGCCACCTGTTTACAGTCTGAATAATCTAAGTAAATAAACTTAAAATAATTCCATCACCGAAACATTTTATTTGATAAATGCACACACACAGTAATAAAGTTGTGTTTACTGATGACATTTTACGAAGAATTTATTTATTGCTCATCATCAGCAAATAAATACGGCAACGTTGTGTGTATGCTTTAATCATATAAAATTATTCCATAATGGAATTATACTCTGCAACTGGTGACAAATTTTTTTCTTCAAGATGTCACAGAATTCGAGGCACTTGAAAAAAGCTGAAAAATCTTGTGGGGAAAATACTTCAACACTGTGGAAGGCAACAAATCATTATGAACCTCATTTAACAGCTATACGTCAATGACACATGTGACTCAGAAAAGTTTCTGAAGTGAAAACTGGAAGGGGTGAGATAAGGCTGTCAACTATCACTGTTGATATTTCTAATTGTGATGGACTGTATGAAGCGGCAGACCACGTGTGGGTTGTGAGAAGACAGAGATATTGAAAAGGAGACTGCTGATTATTTGGACTTCGTGGATGATTTCTGCCTGATGTCACATGAAATAGAAGATTAACAGGTGAGAATGAACAGACTGTTAAAGGAAGCAGGTAGCCAATACCCGACTTCAAGTGAACATAGAGAGGAGGAAGGTGATATAGACATTGACAGAGCAAAAACAGCAGTAACAACGAAAACAAATAGTGCCATTCAGTATCAGTGGGAGAAACTTAAAAGGAGTCAGTTTCTTCACTAATCTTGTACTGTTTCAACTGCAGGTGGTGGCACAGATGAGGATGTCAAAATCAGGATTGGAAAGGCGATTCAGACGTTCATGACTCTGTATGCAAATCGTCTGCACTCCGCATCAGTAAGAAGGGCAATATTCTGATTTTCAACACCAGTGTTGACTCAGTCAGTTCTTCTAATTGGATGAGGAACTCCGCAAGCGCGTCACGATAAGCATTTCGTGTAGTATATTTCAGATTTTTATCAGCAGCTGCATTTACTGAGTCCATACTGAATATCAAATATCCGGCCAGAACAGAGTAGCTGCAGGAAACTGTGTAAAAGCACAAACGATGAACCTTCTGCCCAATATTTTCTCCGAGTAAAATGGAGATGGATTTGACACACTCTAAGGCGACTGTTGGATAACTTTTGGCGCGAGACTATTCCTCGAATGGAACCTGTGTGGGAAAAGACGTGTTTGAAGTATTTTCGAGGCTGTCACGGAGGGGATTTTGTGAGAAGTATATGAGAGGCTTTTAGGCAATCGTTGGGCCAGTTGGTGATGACTGCAGAGAATAAGACAAAGTGAAGATTTGCAGTGGAAGTCCTACGTCCCACTGGGAATCAAAGGAAACAGCAATAAAAGGTATAATTCTTTTACCTGAAATTTAAAGGTGATGACGCCGAAGAGACTATTTCCAGACGACACTGTCTGCTGCGCCACATATGGTATGTGACTGACACAAGCCTCAAGTTTGAAGGCTTTAAAATTTCAAAAACGAGACCTAAGAACTACTGAAACTCCACTTACATTTTCACCTTTGTAACCATGTCTCCAAATTTTAATTCGCTATCTCTTTTTTTTTCACTGCAGCTGATAAACTGGGTTCTTTTCTTGCTTACTATTCACGAAATCACTTCTGGAATCCCATGCTTCATATGGACTGAGATTAACCAAATGAGCTTAACTCAAAATCTTTCCTAACGTTCCAAGTGGAACGAGAATTCAAGCTGGAGCTTTATAGTTTCCGTGACAGTGGTGTTATTTCTACGAGGTAGGGTTGCTAACCTCATGTCCAGCCTTCCCTCTTCACAGGCATTACTGCCGATCTAGCAAGCTTTACGAATGTGTTAGCCAAAGGTCGAACCGTGGACGAGATGTGGTGTGGTTGGTACGCATTCTACAGCTGAACGACTGATGCGCATAAGTAGACTTATAATGACCATTCGATGACTTCATCTACGTTGCATACATAATATAAAATGAGTGGAAAGCGCAATGAGCAGCTATATAAAAGAAACATTAACAAACTTATGGATTTGGCAAGTGTTTTACTTGCGACGATAGGACGTGTTTCCTTAGTGAAAAATGATAAGGACACGTATGCTGACCACACTTCGTGGAAAAGTGTTGGATACTGGTAAGATTCTGTATTGATCCATTGTTTCTGTTCAGACAGTTTAGATGCGACTTTATGAGGCGTGCTGTTTGATTTTCAACATTTTTCTAAATTATTCCAATATTATCAAAATTAGCCTTGTGACATGATTCTGCACAGAGTCAACCTGAAGACGAAAGCTTTTTCAGAGTTTCCTAGACACAAAAGAGGTCCTACAGGGTTAGTTTCCTTTAATTTTGGTTTCTGGAGAAGTCAGACGGACGTATATCATCACACTATTCAACTGTGGATTGCAAAAAGTTCCTTCTCTCAGAGGATTAGCATTGCTCTGTGAAATATCAGTTAGAATTTTTAGGTGAATGTTTTTGGTATGGTTGTGTTTTGTGAGCTGGTTGGCTTAATTAAGAATATTTGATTGCTGCTGTGGGCAACATGATCAAGTCTATCAACAACAACAGCAACACACAAGACAAGTTTGCTCTGTATTGTGTTTAATATTTTACAGAGTACTCTGATGTCGCATTTACCGAGTACTTTTATGATGCCATTTAATGCGTCAGATCTGTATGAACTAGCTAATACCTTTGCGATGATTGAGTGTCAGGATTTGAACCCAAATCTGGTGTTTTACTGAACACAGCCAAAATAAAACATCCTTTTTATCCCTGCTGCCTATTATCACCGATTATATTCTTAATTGTGGTTGATTGGGTTATGCGCAGGACTGTGAGTAGGGAGACAGAAATACGATGGATCGCCTATAAGAAGACTCTAGAAGATCTGGATTTCGCAGATGATATATGTCTAATATCACACAAACTCTAAGACTTACAGGAGAAAACCATCAAGCTGGCTAAAGTGACCGCCAGCGAAGACAGGACTTTATGTGAATATGGAGAAGACAGAGGTGATGAAGATAACGAACGAACAATAGCAACAACAACAACTAGCACCAATCACCATCAACGGGAGAGATTTGACAGAGGTTGCCTGCCTCACTTATCTGGGAAGCATCGTTTTAACTACGGACGGAATGCACGAAGATGTCAAAGCCAGTCAGAATCGGAAAGGATAGATACGCACGCCTTCATCGACATGAAACCAGTTTGGAAATCTTCCGCACTCAGCTTAAGGAACAAGATTCGCATTTTCAACAGTAATGTGAAGTTGGTTCTTCTATACGGGTCAGAAACTTGCACGGCATTTAACGAAAAGGATTTTCAACAGGCTACTGAAGACTTTCATCAACATCTGCCTTCTCTGGCTCCATGCTTAAGATCAAATGGCCGGAAGGAATAAGCAGCAAGGAACTATGGGAACAAACCAAGCAAGAGCCAGTCGCTCAACAAATATGTAGGATAAAATGGAGATGGTCTGGGCATACACTGAGGAGGCCGCCGAGTGGCATCGTACGCCTGGTCGTCGATTGGAAGCGACGAGTGGGTCGTCGGTGCAATGGTGACATGGAGGACATCATGTGAGGAAGAGATGAGAGAGCTTGGTCAATCTTTGACCCAGATGAAGAGGACTGTAGAAAACGGAACAGAGTGGATATGTGTTACTGAAGCCCTATGTTCCACTCGTAATGCAAGGGAATAATAATAAATATAATTTATCCCTGCTTAACTGGGTAGCCTAGAAAATCGGAATCTAATTCTGATTCTGCAGTAAACTGAATGCTGGGGACTAATTGTTCCCTTTCTCCTAAAATGAACAGTGTGTCTCGTTTTATTACCATACTTCTATATAATGACTATTGGGCAATTTATTCATTCATGCTGTCGGACAAGGGTAGTATTCGTAACATAAAAAGAAATTTTTTTCATGACGTCAAATTATTCTCCGCTTAATTTCCCTCTCCGTCATATCTTAGCTGAATCAGATAAAAAGTTTTTTCAACCCTTATCAGATAATGACTACAGTTCAGAATAGATAATTGTTTTTGCATAAAATCATTTTCAATATATATATCTCTGACTGTACACTAGTCACTGACTAGTGTAGCGTGTCTAGTCCTTTCTTTGGTGCAGACTGAATTCTACCAGTCAAGTTTTCAATTTGACCAGCATTCTAGGTGACTCGCCGTCACCATCAGTCTGCACCAAACAAAGGACTTGACACACTAATCCAGTCACTGACTAGTGTTCAAACAAGGTATCCAACACAGTCCTACAAAAGGTCAATCGTGAGCCCGAATAGCTCAGTAGTGAGGTCTCATTGCAGCACTGATTGACGTGGGTTTGAACCTAAGAAGGGACATGAGTTCCTTCAAGGTTACAGATACGCCTTGGTGACTGTTGAGTGCCAAAAAGCACGAAACCTACGTGCAAGGCTTCCTGCCGATTGCCTCCAATCATCTAAGATTACCAACTGAATATATCCTTTTAATTTCTCTTTATTAACACTTTCAGTTACCTCAAAATGACAAAATGTCTTTTGACATTCAAGTTATTCATAATTTAATAATTCCCATTTTTCCATCAGGAACACAGTATTCGGCGAAGAGATCATTTTCAACTAACTTAAAGTAAAAAATGTGTGTGATTGTAATTCAAATTATCTGTCAAACGAATACATATATCTCAGAAAGGGATTTGGAATTGACAGGATTAGTAGGTCCTGGGTTTGAACCCTAGCGGTGGGTGCTTGCTGATGAAGAGTCCCAGGCATTGGGACGAAACAGTTGTTCAGTACTCCCTTGTTTTCTTAATGGTTCTGTAACTTTTGTCAGTTCCTAATCAGACTTGAAACAAATCGAATCCCTACAGAGTTAACCTTAATGATCCAGACACTGCCATAAATGTACTGATTTAAAATCATGAATGTGAAAAATGAAACAGCACCGGAAACTGTTCAACGTGAAAATAAAGATAATAATAGTTGTAATAACAAGGGAAATGTGTATAGATTAGATAAACAAAACGAAAAGCAACTTAATAAATGTTTATCTCTCTAAGACCAAGGTAGATATAGGTACCATACAAAATCTTTTTATACACAAAGGTTTGCCTTGAATCCTTGATTGGCCAATACCTCCACTGTCATTTGAAACGGAGAAAACACAACAATTCAGCATAAATTGGAAAGATGATCTTAAAATCATGATCGGAACTGGCAAAGTGATAGAAATCAATAGAGTGTTCTAGAATAAAGCCTCTCATACACTCCCTTTCTCTTTTGTGAAACCGTACTGGAATATGCCATCGTATCTGAGTGGATACTGTTCTCTGATAGATGCACATTGAAGTAGCCAGACGTGGGGGATTATCCTTTACATAAACGAAGAATGACTTCCGGCTGCTGAAGGGAAACTGGAGTTTATATAAAAATAGAGTCTTACTGACTGATTTAGAACGAAGATTTCCCTCCGTATCTGAGAGTATTTTAGTTGTCAGAAACGAACTAACCGTTTCATTAAGGAGAAGATTTTTATTAAAACAAACTGTTTTGTGTTTAAATGTGAAAATGGAAGCCAGTAGAAAAAGATTCAGCTTGAAACTAATTTTCACCTCAAATAACAGATTATAGTGACGAGTGATTTACATAAGGATTTTCTATTTACAAATTAAATATTATTTCTGTAGCCTTGTCCAACTATTATTGAAGTAAACATTACTTAAATAGTACCAACCCTGACCATGATCATCTATAGAAGATCATCTATCGAATCCATGCTAACTTGCCGCGTTTTCTTCCTTACAGACCTCTAAAGACAGCGGAGGCCCTGGTCATTCATGAATTTAAGGCAGACCCCTGTGTACAAAAAGTATGTCCAATCCCTTTTTCTGCCTTGGCCGTAGAGGGATAGACATTTATTTATTTTGTTTATTTAGTTAATCTATGTACCTTTCCCTAATTACTATTGTTATTATTACTTTTTATGTAATGTTCTCGTAGGGTTTTGTTTGATTGTTTGGAGCGTTTCTTCACGAGCTGACATCAGTTAAAGAACTACTGGGAAAACCTGGGAGTACTTGACAGATATGTCGTCCCAGTCTGAAAATCTTCATCAGTATGCACTCACCCCACTTGGGTTCGAACCCACGACCTTCTGGTTACAAGGCAAGCTCCCGAGCCATACAGCCACTGGGACCTGATCCAGTTACCAACCCATGAATTCCAACTTTTGCCGATTCACGATATGGTGCGACTGACACTAGTGAATGTCATCCGTGGTGAGTATTTATCCTCAAACCAGACCTAATGTACCCCACTGGTAACGATTTATCACTAGAAATACAATGAACTTTGTCTGGTAGTTAGATACTAGTTTGAGAGAGAATAACTTGTTCACTAGTGACTGGCCCTATCCAGGTAGGTGGCCACTTGGGTTCTAATGGGAAATCTGTGAACAATGGGGTACAGCAGGTCGGGTGTGAGGACAAATGCTCGCAGGTGACATTCACTAGTGTCAGTCACGCCAAATTGTGAATTGGCAGAAGTTTGAATTCATGGGTTGGCCACTGGATTGGGTCCCAGTGGCTGTATGGTCTGCAAGCTCGCTAGCCATGTAACTAGAAGGTCGTGGGTTCGAACCCAAGTGGGGTGGGTGCATACTGCTGAAGATTCACAAACCAAGATTAGACGACTGTCCAGCACTCCTTGGTTGTTTTCCAATGGTTCTCTGACCGTTATTATCACTATTACTATTCTCACTTTGAATTGTTTCTACTTGTCCTACTTATCATTTTAAATTCAAACAATTTTTACAATTTTGAAATTTTATCCTACCAAATTTCACACCGTGTTTTGTGATGTTTTATATTAGCCTACTAACCCTATAATTAAACACCCCTTTCCAACACTTATACATCTTATGAATTATTCTCAATATGGGATTAATTATTTTGCCACCTGACATTTAACTGTGATTATAATCACAGACATTTTAATTGCATTTTATAATATTATTATTTCATGTATTCACACCTTTGATCTAATTCCCTAACCGGATATGATTTCTTAAAATGCATGTATATAAAGACGATTGTACAGCTTGATAAGAATAAATTCGTTAGAAAAGGTTACTTCGCTGAATATTATTTTCCTAACAAAATATTAGACAGTATAAACATTATTGTTTAACCTAAAATTGTTAGCCCAGGAAAACTTTTGACCACACACATATACACGAAATTAGTGAACCACTTAGGTATATATACCGGAGAAAGTACAGTTTACAATATTTCAAGCTAACGTATTACTGAACATCTACCGTTGTGATTTGGTAAGGGACAAACAAAAGCCATCTTTATCTCCATTGTCTCAAATTTACCTGATAGTGTTCATTTGGTAGAGAGATCGAAAGCATTCAAGGTGATTCATCGCGTCCCATCGAATCTTTCCAGTGGACTTCGTATTCGTCTACTGCACATAGCTGTGGCAATGGACATTCGAACTATTAAGCCTAAACTACTATGCATTCAAAAGAAGTTCGCACATAGCCATTACCCTCCCTTGGTCAGTTAAGACCTAGCCAACTGATAACGTCACCAACATATTCTACTTATATTTTCCACCCCTCTCTTATCATACCTTAATCTTATCTTTATTAAAACGAAGTTTAGCTTATTTACCTTCCTTACAATCTTTTTTTATTCCTTCACGTTCCCAGTGGAACATAGAGCTTCAAGATAGAGGCTTGTAGTTTAAGTGGCAGTGATGATCATTTTTGTAGAATGGGGTTGTTAACCCCATACCCAACCTTTCCTCTTTACCAGCTTTATTTTTGGCTAAGCGAGGTAAAGGAGTGCGTCGGTGGCCGCGGATTGAACCCCAGACCATGTAGATGGTTGGCGAGCGTCCTCACCGCATTACTTAATCAGTTCATTTGTCTTTTGTAGCCTTTATCAGCTGCTATGTCCACCTAAACACATTTGTTTCTTTAATCATGCTGTTTTTCGTTATTCTTGTTATCACAGACTGCTCCACTTTCTCATCTTTTCGACTGATTGATACATTATTATTATTATGACTGATAGCACAATCTGTATGCCCAATCCTACCCTTCTACTTACAAATCACCATGATAGGTTTATATTTAGTGATATTTATTTGTAAAGTTATGTAGGCATATTAGAGTTAGGCCTGATGAGATCTAATTGAAACCACGGTATTGTTCGCTTAAGTGAACTGTTTTAAATTCTACTGAAGATGTATCCAATAAACAACTGTGTAACCTAAGGCAATGATTTTTTCATAACAATTAACAGGCACATACTAACAGGGAAGTATCCATTAAACGTATGAGCCAAGTGAACATCTGCCGCACCATTCTCCTCGTTTTCATCTTCCCCTATTCTCCTCACATTGTTTGTATATAATACTGTTTACAGTCAAACAGTTTGTTTACTTATGATGCGCTGTATGTCTTTATGTATATACACAAAATAAGCATAGTTTCTTAAAAACTCCTACAGCTTTGCTTAGGCCAGTTACTCATTATTATCAACAGAAGTGTAGAGGTCAAAATAGTGAATCAGCAGAAAGCTGTGAGTCTGATTTGTGTCTTCTTGAATTCAGAAAATGACTTGAATGTATGATGATGCCCATGTTAAATGAAACTGCAATATTATTACTATTATTATTACTATTCAACGATACATCCCCATTTTGTTCTGTTCTATACAGCCATTTCTACCTCATTACACGATTCTCCATAAGCTCTTATCTTCTGCTCACACATACGCCCAACTCGTTAGTTCCCAGTCTCCCGCGTGAAGTGGTATAATAAGGTGAGCAATATCGAGGTTAGGCGTCGAGTGCTAGGTAAGGCAGGGAAATCAATCGACGAAACTGTGAAATTACATCGACTGAGATGGTTAGGACATGTGCTACGTATGCCTAGTCATCGCCTTCCTAGACAATGGGCAATGTTAGCTGATATAGGGCCAGGCTGGAAAAGAGCTAGCGGCGGTCAAACCAAAACATGGCACCATTCAATGAAATCCACAACAGTTAGTCTAAGCCACGTAGGAAGGTGTAGACTTCCTGGTTGGGGTCCTCGGGACGGTGAAAACCAATGGTTGGAAACAATTGGTGACATGGCTCAAAATCGTTCTCAGTCGTGCAGATGCATCCACTCCTTGTGACTTATGATTTCCAGTTAAACTGTTTTGTTCTCCGTTATTACCATTCCTTTGTCTCACACCTCTGTTTACTGTCTCTAATATGCATTTCTCCTACTTTCTTCTCTTGCTTTGTGTGCTACAAGACGGGAGTGTGGTGGCTTGAACTGCCGCACATTTGTGCAAAGTTCTATGTCGAAAACCGACCGACCGACCGACCGTTCCCAGTCAGATTACAATCGAGCGTGATGGTCTGGCGCGCGATATCCTCAGCGTGTGCCGGGTTTACCTCCATTCTCATCAGAATATTTATTGGGCAGTGGGTTCTTGATTGCTTCGTTACCGAAGCTTCATGTTGCCGATTCTTTAGAGGTGGCCATTTGTTATTCAGTATAGAGCCAAAGAAGATAGGTGTTGATAGAAAATTCTGCAGCAGGTTGTTAGGAATTCTTTTCATGACGCAACAGGTCTCTTAACTTTATAGAAGAAATGACTTAACTTTGATGCTGAAAATGCGAATTTTGTCCTTTATGCTGTGGAGTACTGCATATTTCCAAACTGATTTTAGAGTGATGAAGGTCTGATTTGTCTTCCTGATCCTTATTCCGACATTCTAGCCTAATTTAACTAGTTCACTGGTTTTCTAGGTGGTCCTAAACCAGGGAAAAGGAGGAAGGTTGGGCATGATGCTAGCGACCATACCCGAAAAAATAAATCCGGTCGCTATAGAAACAACAGAAATGAAACTGTACGCCTCAGGCAATTTGTAAGAACGAATATGATGCATTGAGAGTATAGTTTCAAATGCGTCAATTGGTGCCATCTCGAGAGTCCAACCAACATGTTGTCATAGCCACTTGGATCTCATCTTTAATCGGATCTAGTATTGTTAATATTAAAAATTTGTATTTTCAGAGGTCACTTTTTAGCTTTACGAAACGTAGTTGACAGTGCTTCCGTATTAATTTGTTTATTAGATACATCTTACATTGTGAAACAGTATTATTTACTGGATTAAAATGTTTCGAACACCATTTATTATTGTTCATAATGATATCAATTATTACCACACAACTTCGAAACTTGAGTTTTATAGTTTTCTTTGTTCTCTCCTATTTGTCTTAGGGGTAGTAGAATTTTCCAGATATCTGGGTGGACAGGTGTTGAGTCCTTCCTATTACACGTATTTGAAGTTGATTGGATAAATAAAGCTTTCGTTACCAGTCTTCCCCTCCACCCTGTGACATTATATTTTAAGACTGTCATCTTATCTCATTCTATTGTAGGGTTGTGTGCCTGTAGTTGCATGTATTGCTATAGCTAAACTATTCTCCAGAATTCGCATCTTATTAGGGTCAACTAATCCAGATTTTCCTAGGTTTTTATGGTCGGCTACTCTGACTGCCCTGTTCTACTACTTTGAACTATGTATTTGCCCTGACAATCATTATTATTATTGTTCCTTTTGGTTCCGAGTGGAACATAGGGCTTCAACAACACATCTCCACTTGCTTCTACCTTCTGCCATCCTCTTCAGTTTGGATCAAGATTGCCAAGTTGTCAAACTCTTTTTGTATAGACACGCGATGCTCAATGTTTTCGGTTAATGTAAGATGCTTACTTCTGTTTAGTCTACAGAAATTTAACAAAGATATTTACCATTTATAGACGTGTAAGGCACTTTCTGCCTATAAGGCATGCATCATCTTAACATGTGTGAATAGGGGATCTGTACTGCAACTGTTATTATTTAATGACATTTCTCTGCCTTTTATGACATTTCATCTAAATAATGTGAACTTTGTCAAGTCAAAATTGATTTATGTAATGTTTGATAGCTGTGAATGAATGCATTCCACAAGATCTTAATGTCTTTTGCAAATATAAAATATTGCGAAAATCCTAGATTCACCTCTCTGATACAGCCTCAGAAATGTGAATTTATTGTCAGTTATGATATCTGTCCATTAGCATCATCATGGCTATTATTCATACTATCTAAATCATTTGAAAATGTTTGTTGCTGAACCGCATAAGTAATGTTGGATGATATGACAGCAAAGATTGCGTCAGCTAGCTAAACAGCTTAACAGGCATTTTCTGAGTACGTCCTTTTATTAGTCTTTATTAATATTTCTATAGTTATTCCCCTTAAAAATTCTGCATTATCTGATATTTTCGGAGTACCAATACAGTTTTATGCTGTTTCCTGTTAATCGCATTTACAAACACCCTATAACATCCTCCAGCTTGTGAACACCTTTCTTATTGAATTTTATCTCTTTTGTTACAGGATTTCATCATGAGCTGACATTGGTAACCAATCAATCAAATCCCTACAAACCAATACTTGAATATCAATGAGATGCTCACTAGCGACTAGCCCTATTCAGGTAAGTAGTCACCTGGGGTTCCAGTGGGAAGTCGTGACCAGCAGGGTGCAGCAAGTCGGGTGTGAGGACAAATACTCGCCGAAGACATTGGCTAGCGGTTGCGCTATATCGTGAATTGGCAGAAGTTGGAATTCATGGACTGGCCATTGAATCGGGTCCCAGTGGCTCAATGGTCTACGACCTAGCTTGCCTTGTAACCAGAAAGTCCTGGGTTCGAACCCCGGTGGGTGCGTACTCCTGGAGAGTCCCAAACTAGGACGAAACAGCTATCCAGTACTCCCTGCAGGTTTTCCAATGGTTCTCTAACCAATGTCAGCTCATGATGAAGCCTTGTAACCAATCAACCAATTCCCTTCAAACCAATACTTGTATCTCTTTTGTATGCGTTTACAAAGTCCTGATTTCTGTTGAATTTCTCGCCATACACAAAAAAAGAAATAGACTCTCCTATAATACAGTTTAAATCGACCTTTATCACAAAGAAACAGTGAGTTAAGACAAGTTGATAAAAAAATGTACAATGTAACAAATTTGTATACATTTGTTAAAAAATAAGTAGATACTTAGACTAATCTTGGTGATTACTTGGGATAGCATAAAGGTGATTCATTCATTCACTGACACTACAAATAATAATAATAATGTCTGAAGTGATGCATAAATAAGCCAAAAAAACTAACACATACACATATTGGAAACCTTTTTAAAAAAAATTTACCATTATTAAAACATGAAACAGTGTGTTACTTCCTTTCCTCATATCTTCCCTCTACAAGTGCTTACATTAGCCCTGAAGGATGATCAGCCAGTGACGTTATAGTCTACAGCTTGAAAAACTTTGCAACAACATGAATTTTGCTGTTGGTTTATCCAACATGCATAAGTACCATTGTTGAAATTAATTGGGTAGTTAAGTAAAGCTTCAAAATAAGGTGTACACGTATGTGGCTCACCCACAAAGTCAGTTCACACACACACACACACACACGAAACAGAGAAAGATAACAGTTTTTACCATTTCTTGATTTCCTGCTAACAAGATATAGCAGTCAGTGTTAAGCAAAGTGTTTTCCGGAAACAAACATACAGGTTGGCCAATACATCCATTTCAGGTCGTGTTGGTTTTTCCTGCATACGGACAAAAAGTCATCAGCACTCTGATTCTTCATGAAAGAACACAAAAACCGATACTCAACGATAAAATAAGTAAAATAGAGAACTTATTATATGAGAAAGAACACATAGAAACATTTGTTAAATTCGCCATGACGAGAACAGATTGAGCAAAAAAGATCAGTATATATACAACTTTACTGTTCCAAGGAAACGCATCCAATGAATTACTGGCATTGAAACTCTGAAAAGTAATAGCTAAGACATTCTTCGCCACATTACTATGTTTAAAATTTACCAGTCCGCATTTTGTTTTAACGAGGACAAAGGATAAGCTACCAAGTCGAGACACCTCAGTGAACATTTGTGGATTTAAATGTCCTTCTAGAGACTGTTACATAAGTAGAACGACTCAGCAAGCCCACCGTCGTCCTCTCGAGCATTGTCAAACGTAGTTAGGTAAGGGAATCGTAAAGTCGATCAGGAGTTTAAAATTTGTCACATCTCTAGTGGACACGAATTACAAGATTGATAAAAATTCAACCTTTAAAACTCTATACAAAGTGCTACCTAAATTGCCTACGTCTGTAGGTCTTCGATTTCTAACCATAGCTGAAACAGTTGCCACAAAAATAAAGTTTCAACCCAGTCTCTGTGTTCAGAAGACGTTTGTTTAATCCCCTCCCTCTCATGGCCTTTAGTCCCAGCCTAGAATAGTTATCCATCCTGATGATCTTAGTTTCACAATTTGTTATTACATTATCTAGTGGCTATGTGACAATAGCTATATCTCCCTCTACCCCGAATAGCTTACACATTCACCACTGTCTACATCATATGAAAGAGACTATGCCATACTTCTGGACTTCTCCGATGATATATGTCTGATTTCCCACAAACTGGAAGATATGCAAGTGAAAAGCAACAAGCTGACAAAAGAAGCATCCAGAGAAGATAGGACTTCAGATGAACATAGAGAAAACAGACAGGGTGATGAAGATACCTGGGAAACACCACCAACAGCAACAACAACAACAACAGACAACGATCAGCATAAATGGGAGGAACCTGAAAGAAACAACCTCTTTCACCTACCTTGGAAGCATCGTTTCAACTACAGGCGGAACTGACGAGGATATCAAAGCAAGGATCGGGAAAGCAAGGCAAGCTTTCACTACTCTCAAGTCAGTGTGGAAGTCAACAGCACTCAGCCTGAAAATGAAAATAAGATCCGGATTTTCAACTCCAATGTAAAGTCAGTGCTACTCACTATACGGATCAGAGACTTGGCCAGCGCGTCATAAAGAGCACCTCAAACAAACTACAGACCTTCATCAACAGTTGTCTTCACTCAATACTCAACATCAGATGGCCAGAAAAGATCGGCAACAGAGATTTCTGGGAGTGAACCAACCAGGAACCAATTGTGAGACAAATAGGCAGGAAGAAATGGGGATGGATTGACCATACTCTGAGGACACCATCAAGTGACATCACATGCCAGACCATCGCTCGAGTGGAACTCGAAAGGGAAGCGGCGAGTTGGTCGGCCAAGGATGACTTGGAGGAGGTCATGTGAAGAGGAGATGAAAGTGTGTGGGCAGACTTGGAGCCAGGTGAAGACGCTGGCAGAGAACCGAACGTAGTGGAGACGCACGGTTGAAGCCCTAGGAATTAAAGGAAACAGTACTAATAATAAATAATGTCATACTTCGTAGAACTCTGAAGATTATTAGTAGGGCGAGTGGTGGTATCTCACTGGGCCATATCGTTGACATCTTCATTCGTAGACACTTGATTTCATGCAATTAATCTGCTAAAGAGACTTTGTCAGACTGTGTGCATCCATCGCATGACCCGCAGCTTTCACTTTGTGTCTGCTCAGGTGGAACAAGAAGTCATTTCAAAAAGCATTATGCGTGCACATCCAAGTATAGAAATTCCACGATTCCATATTTATCACTTATCTTATGTGATGAAAATAGTGTCAGGCACGAACTAACTGACTAACCTTCTTTCCATTTGTAAATAAGCAGTTTTGCTCCATCCTTATACCAACAAGTTTTACTGTTATTTTTTCGATAATATTTGTAATCCTCTCAATATTTTTGGTTTTCTCATAATTGTTAGCACCATGTAAGCTCTGTAATATTTGTTATCTTTTTGGTTTTCCGCTCACCATGCTATGTCAAGTGAATATTAGATTCAACATTCTATAACATGCTTAGGTTTCTATAGTGTATCGACAATATTGTTTGAAACAAATCTACTGTTATCCTTATTACTCTTATTATAGTTATTATTCAGAACAAAATAGTTATTGCAAACAATTGTGCTTACATTAAATTCTTCTTCAGGCTCTACACTCATAAATCCATTAATTTAAGCATACAATAGCCAGTAAGCAAAGGCAAATTAGAATCATATCAGAATTGTGTATTGTGGAACAAGTATAAGATGGGATGGAACAATAGTCAGTTAGCTTTATTTAATATGCATGGTCAATGAGAACATGAGATAAAAGATGAGATGAAATAATTTAATTATGTCTCACACACCCTGATTACACTCACTCTCGAAACCTGTATTTTCTGTTGACTATATTTATATATATACACACACATCATTAAATTATTTCATCTAATTTTATCTCATGTCCTCATTGACCATGCATATTAAATAAAACTAACTGACTATTGTTCCATCCCATCTTACTTATACTTGTACCACAATACACTTTCTGATATGATTCTAATTTGCCTTTACTGGCTGACTGGCTATTGTATGCTTAAATTAATGGATTTATGAGTGTAGAGCCTGAAGAAGAATTTATTGTAAGCACAATTGGTCGCTCTAACTATTTTGTTCTGAATAAATTATGGGAATATTCAATAGTTGTTATTCTCATTTTATACTTTGAAGATTTTTGACAGTGTCTCTCCTGTAAATGTGGAAGCGTTCCTATGGTTAATATTGTATTGTAACAAAGCACATTATAGAGACAGGTCATTAGGTTGATTTCAATAATGCCTTTAAACCCATATATAAAACAAGGTTGGGTCACATGCTTAAATTTCTTGAAGCCTTTGCCATAAAAAGACTCATTTTTATTCCTTTACGGTACCAGTGGAACATAGGGCTTCAAGCTAGAGGCTTGCAGTTTCGGGATGAGGTTGCTAGCCTCATGCCCAACCTTCCCTCCTTGCCAGTCTTATTACTGGTTTGCTAAGGTAAACGGGTGGTTGACAGCCGGGGGATCGAAACCCGGGCCACATGTTTGTTAGGTGATCATTCTACCACTGTGCCGCCGACGTCCATAAAAGGACTTAAACCTGTCTTATGTGTCCTAAAGTTATTTGTTATCACTTTAAACCTGCTTTGGTAATCCAATTTAGAACCAAGGTTCAGTTTACTCCATAATATTTTCAACCCCTTTTTTTAAATTTTTTCTTCCTTTCTTATTCACACTTTCGCGTCATCTCCCTAACCATTATTGGTGACCATGACCTGTATTGTAATGATTCATGCCTTCTTGCCTTCTATAAAACTGTGTATGACAAGTAATACAAATTATTGTCTTATTGTGTCGAAAAATTAGTGAGCTTCAGTTGAAGAGGAAATCAATGATGAATTAATTTTATAAAGTTTAGTTTGTAAGGGTTAGTTATGTTTTTACGAGTTGATCACGGATTGATATCAGTTAGAGAACCATTGAAAAACAGTGAGTACTGGACAGCTGTTTCATCCTAGTTTGGGAATAATCGTGCCAAATCACAAATTGGTAGAAGTCAGAATTCATGGACTGGCCACTGAATCGGGTCCCAGTGGCTGAATGGTATACAAGCTAGCTTGCCTTGTAACTGGAAGGTCCTGGGTTCGAATCCCAGTGGGTGCGTACTGCCGATGATTCCCAAACTAGGCTGATGAAACAGCTGTCCAGTACTCCCTGGTTTTCAATGGTTCTCTAGCTGATATCAATCCGTGATCAACTCGTAATGATGAATTGACCAACTAGCAATTGTAAATCTTTTTAAGTAATGGTTTGTAGGGATTTCATTTGATTAGTTGGAGCATTTTGTCATGAGCTGACATCGGTTAGAGGACTGTTGGGAAACCTGGGAGTACTGGACAGCTGTTTCTTCAATCTAGTTTGGGACCCACCGTTGTCAGCTCATAAATGATTCCTTCAACCAATCTGTAAACATGCTTGGCAGATATAAATTGTCTAATCATGGAACTGCTAAAGTGAACACAATACTGGATTGCAGACTGTGAAGTCTCATAGCAATTTTCTTTTATTGCTTTGCGTTCCGAATGAAATATAGGGCTTCAAGCTGTGAGCTTTAGAGTTTCAGTAGCAGTGGTTTCATTTTGTTTACTGTTGCTAGCCTTTCTCTTAAACGCCTAACATACCCTCTTTGCAAGGCTTACTACCGATTAAACGAGATCGGGGATCGGACCATAGAACATGTGCGCAGATGGACAGCATTCTACCACTGAGGCACTGATGTATCGGTTTAGGTCTCATAAATATTTTGAGACTAACAATTAAAGTTCATAGTTCTGGTAATCGCAAAGTTTTCATTTTCATCAAAAACTAGTCCTAAACATTTGATATCTTCCTCTGGACGTTTTGAGAAATTAGAGGCAGGTTATCAGTCAGTTTTATGATGCCAATTATGCCAGAAACATTGCTTGCTTGGCACAAGTATAATGCAACAAGCAAGGGTTAATAAATGTTACTTATGAACGTTGGTTGCTTGTTTCAAGTTATTATATTATTTCCTCTCCCTGGTTCCTCTTGGAGTGTGCCAGATTGGAGCTGTGGAATACTTTGTCAAGTTGTAATTCACTTTTGAAAAATGAATGCATTTTATTTCCCATACATGTCATGGAAGGCTAGAACATATGAAGAAATGTCATAGCTTAGTGCATTTCATTTCACTTGACATTATTGAAGTCATCTGAGGACCTCTGACACACAATGTGTAAATTTTAAACTAAGTATTCAAAGTAGCCGTAAGTTATTACATTACTATTGTCTCCTTTAGTTCCTAGAGGAACATGGGGCTTCAGCCGCACATCTCAACTGCGTCCAGGTTCTCTATCGACGTTTTCACCTGCCTCTACGTCTGCCCACATGCTTTCATCTCCTCTTCACATGACCTCCTCCTCCATGTCACCCTCACACTGATGACCAACTAACTAGCCAATTCCCATTCGGGTTCCACTCCAGCAATGGCCTGGCGTGTAATATCACTCGCCTGATGGTTTGTTTTCTCAGAGTATGGCCAGTGCACCTCCATTTCTTCCTGCATATTTCTCATTGTTAGAGATCCCTGTTGCTGATCTTCCCAGGCCATCTGATCTTGAGTATTGAGCGAAGACAGCTGTTGATGAAAGTCTGTAGTTTTCTCGAAGTGCCCTTCGCGACGTGGTGCCAAGTCTCTGATCTGTATAGTAGCATTAACTTCACATTGGAGTTGAAAATCCAGATCTTATTTTTCGTGCTGAGTGTTGTTGACTTCCACACAGACTTGAGAGTATTGAAAGCTTGCCTTTCTTTCCTGATCCTCACTTCGATATCCTCATCAGTTTTGTCCATCTGTAGTTGAAACGATGCTTCCCAGGTAGGTAAAGGAAGTCTCTTCTTTCGGACTTCTTCCATTTATGCTGATTGTTGTCTGTTTTTGTCCAGGAATTTTCATTACCTCAGTTTTCTCTATGTTCACCTGAAGTCCCATTTTCTCTGGATGCTTCTTCTGTCAACTCGTTGCTTTTCACTTGCATATCTTCTAGTTTGTGGGAAATCTGACATATATCATCGGCGAAGTCCAGCTATAAGTTACAAGACAGGTATTCATAGAGGTAATCTTTTTCAGCTTCCACTTACTATTCTAGGCTGAATATGTTTCTAATATTTTCCATTCGGCATACTATTAGACTTCTGGTTTATTTGTCCTCATAATATAATGAACACATTTCGCATGACTTATTCGTTCCAGCTAGACGATGATTCTTTTGAGATTTCATTAACATTCGAAAATTTACGCATTTTAAAAAGGCAGGGGATTTCAATTAGCTGGGAAATCAGAAACCCAGACTACTGTGTTTATTCAAACTTCCGCTTCTGTAGTGTTTACTTTCATTATCTTAAAAATTTATTTCTATCTAAAATACCGAAAAACAAAATGAAGAAAAGTTACTTGGGTAGAAAAAAAAGACAATTTTATCTTTCCTGCTACAATATAACGCGTTTAGTGAGCAACAGAAATTCGGAACTACTTTTAAAGTGAAATTATTACACTGGACACTAGGTAGTAACAGATGTATTGCGTCTAGTCCTTCGTTTGGTACCAGCCTTATTCTGTAAGTCAGGGAATAGATTTATCGCATCAGTTACTGCCTAGTGTCCAGGCAAAGTCGCCACTACAGTCTTACAGGAGGTCAGTCGCAAGCTCAAATAGGTTAGTGTAAACACCTCTGACTGAAGCAGTAGAGGGGTGATCCAGATTCAAATCTCAGAATGGACATGGCTTCTTTCAAGATTTAAGATTCGCCTTTCTGACGAATACCAACAACCACGAAATTCAGGTCCACCCGGGGGCTAAGTTCCAATCGCCTCCAAACATCTAAAAACTGGAATTCGCTTGGTAGTGTGGCTTCCTGAAATACTGTTTTCCGAGGAGAATGATAGAAAAGTCTCATAAACTGTGAATCTGTGTTAAAAACGGCATTTATAATACTATTTAGCACCCAGCAGGGTTCGAACCCAAGACCTTCAGGTCAGAAGTCAGTCTCTTAGGGAATTCAGCCGCTGGGACCCTATCCAATGCCAGGCGCCTGAATCCCAGCTTCTACCAATCCTTGATTTGAGCGTGACGACGAGCTCATTTCATTGGCTAGTATTTTTCTTCACACCCGGCTGTGTGTAATCTACTGATCACGACTTCTCCCTAGAACTTCAAGCATCTTCGTCCTGTAGACAGTTACTGAAGAGTTGATAGTCACTCAGTTGCCTTTGACATTGGCTGGTAGTCGCGCCGAAACCAGACATTCGCAGAAGTTATGAATTATTAGATTAGGTCTCAGTAGGATGATGTTCTGCAGGCTTTCTTTGTAAATGGAAGATCCTGGATTTGGATGTGAATTGGGTACTGCTGAAGAGTCCCTAACTAGGATGAGACAGGATGAAAGAAACAAATTTCCTAAAAATTAACTACTGCAACCATAACTGTAAGATCTGTCTAGAAAATCCCTGTGTTATCGATTTCCTAGCATTGGTACTTCTAGTTTATTTTGGTTTCATCTGTTTTATATGCCAGCGATGTCGTGATATACAACTTATTTAAAGTCATTAATTCCGCATTGACTTAATAATCGTTGTTTTATTTTACCGTCTGACAACATATCGGATGCAATAAAAAAGATTAGGCTATGTTGTGTTTCTATCTCCTAGTTAGCAGTAATTAATTCGAGTGTCTTTGTTAACAATCGTATTTTAGCATGCACAATTAACAGATCTAAAATTCACAGACCAAATTAATAATGCATAATGTTTGTTTTCTTATTGACTGATTATGAATCAGGTGTAGAAAAAGATATTGGCTAGACATTTTGCAGAATAAAGGAGGACGTATTGCAAAACAGCAATTCACCTGTCAGCCGAGTAAAACTATCCGTAAATGACGTGAAAACAAATAGTAGAGAAACACCTTAGTCTTGTGTTTCTAACCTGACGGTGTGACTAATTTTCTCTCAACCTGAATGCGGATAATTTTGACTTACATACACACACACAGAATTTCTCATGTGTTTGAGGTTATATTAAAAGAATGAAACAGTCAACCACTTTGTGAGTTTTTATCATCCAAGATGCTAGAAGAACAGATTTCTTCAAGAAATGACTTCAGTCAGAGAACCAGTGAAAACTGAGCAGTATTGGAAAGCTGTTTAGTTAATGTTTGGGACTATTAAGCAACACGTTACTACTATCCCTTGAGGGATCGAATCCAGGACCTTCAGGTTACAGGGAGATCTTATTGACCATTTAGCTACTGGGACAGATGTCAACTTAGTCTCAAGCCTACCTAATGAAAGGTCACGTTTATTGAATTACCATCAGGTGTACGAAAATAGAGCTGATTATCAGTGGACACTTAAATTGAACGAAATCAGTGTATTTGGGATAGTTAACTGCTTCGTTGTGCGTCGGTGGCACAGTGGTTAGGACTCCCGCCGAGCATGCACATGGTCCGGGGTTCGATCCCCCGCCGACGCATACCCGATATCTATGGTCGGCCTGCAAAATTTGGGCTACCGATATCCATGTTGAAAATTCCATACTCGGTGTGGAATCAAGCTGTAATAAAAATAAAAAAAAAAAATATTAGTAGCTAGAAACCTGATCTTATCAGGTATCGGCTGGAATTTCTCCCTGAGAAGAACATTCTTTGCTGCTACATTACGTCTGATATTCTGTTGCCGCCCAATATGCATCAGCAAATTTAATCGGATCTGACAACTTCTATGTGTGTCTATCAACTCACTTGCTCATGTGGAGCGAGACAGATAGATCGATGGATGCGTGGTTTATCGAAAAGAGTCAAATAGCATAATCCCGCTTTGCGACGCAAAGGTCACAGTTGACCGATGAAGAGTGCTATAATTGAGTATATATTCAACACTGGCCACTCAGTATGCAGGGAGAATTCTTTCAAGGCTATCTAAAAAGTCAAAAGAAGCCTCCCGAAGCCTGTACGCCTATGTGTAATTTGTATTTCCAAGGCCTTACTGGCCTCGGACGGAAAACGCAGATTTATGTGCACAGAATAAACTTCTCCAAACCCTGCTTCTTCTATCTTTGATGTAATTCCAAGTTCAACTGTTATCGATATTTTGTGATTAATGCTATTTATTGTACATTTCTCGTATGAAATTTAGTAACATCTTTTTTTTTAACTAACCCTCTATTCACTGTCTTCACCTACCATATAATTTATTTCGGACACTTGTCTCCATACTACCTTATTATTATCTAATTTTTTTCAATGTTTTTCATATAACTTAACCGTAGTCCAAACTTATCAACCTTCCCCCATCCCTAGTTACAATTCTGATTATTCACCATATTTCTGAAATATTATGAAGACCTACGCAATAACCCAAACTATTTTTTAATTCTTCCTTGGCTAACCTAATGTACATACAGCCACGTAGAAAAATAATTATATATAATTGCTACTGTACAATTAAGTGATTGAATTCTCCATAAAAAAGACTCTTCACTGAACTGTTTGTTCCTATTAAATTATAATTATATCTCACTGACATTCATGTTTGTTCTTATTTTCATATCTGGATGGGTATTTTGCATGAATTTAAAGTGAAGTAGGCAAATGTGGAATAACACCACTTTAAACAGACTTATGCTCAACATCAGCAATAAACTTAGGATTTTCAATACAAACGTCAAGACAGTCAGTTCTTCTATACGGATCAGAAACTTGGCGGGTCACAAAGAATATTTATTTCCAACAGCCTGTTGCAGACCTTTATCAACAACAACTGTCTTCGTTCTATACTGAAGATCAGATGATCGGAAAGAATCACCAACAAGAAACTGTGGGGACAAACAAAACAAGAACCAATTGCCCAACAAATATGCAGGAGAAAGTGGAGATAGATGGATTGGACACTCACTGAGGAGGCCAACCGCTGGGTGACATCGCGCATCAGGCCTTCGAGTGGAACCCTAAAGGGAAGCGGTGAGTAAGACGTTCAAGGGTGCTATGGAGGAGATCGTGTGAAGAGGAATTGAAACAATGTGGATTAATATGGACGCAGGTGAAAAGTACAGCAGAAGACAGAAGGAAGTGGAGACGTGCAGTTTAAGCCCTATGTTCCACTAGGAACCCAAGGGAACACTAATGATGATAAATATAATATTAATAATAATAAACAGAAGTATGAGAGATGAAGGAGAGTATTTTTATTCAGTAGTTGGAGATTTTTCAAGTGTTGGTTTGCAGGGATTTCATCGCAGTCTTCTTCAGCTGGTCCAAAAATTTCCCATAAGATTTCATCTCCTCCTCATACATTTGCCCAACTCGTCGTTTCTCACTGAAGTTCTACTCGAACGATAGTCTGTGACACGATAACCCCCTGGCCTCCTCAGCGCGTGTCCAATCCATCTGCATCTGTTTCTTCTGCCAATCTTTTATTCTTCCCTAGTAGTTCTTCGAGTTTATTTGACGTTTGACATACGTCCTTGTATGGAATTACTACTGATGATTTAGATTCTTTTTTGTTGGTGTCGTCATTAATATTACTATTATTATCACTATCGCTACTATCATTATTTATTTTATTTTTACATTTCCTTACATATTTCTTATCCGGATAAATTAGTCAAGAAATATGTAAGGAAATGTAAAAATAAAATAAATAATGATAGTAGAGAAAGTGATAATAACAATAATAATGATAATAATAATAGTGATAATAATAACAATAATAATATTAATGACGACACCAACAATAAGGAATCTAAAGCATCAGTAGTAATTCCATACAAGGAAGGAACCTCAGAAACCACCTTACGCAGAATTCTTAACAAGGCAGGAATAATATTGGCTGGCATTCATTTACTCACAAACTCAATTAGAAACAAGCTTTGTCGGTTAAAGAATCCTGTAGAACTTTTAAAACAAAACAGTTTAGTTTATCTAATACCCTGCTGGAATAATTGTCAGGTCAAATACATAGGTCAAACTAGTAGAACAGGGGCAGTCAGACTAGCTGAACATAAAAACTTAGCAAAATCTAGATTGGTTGACCTGAATAAGATAAGAAATCTGGAGAATAGTTCAGACGTAGATAGCACTACATGCAGTTACACACAACCACACAATAGGATGGGATAGGATGACAGTTTTAAAATCTAATGTCACAAGGTATACGGAGAGATTGATAACAGAAGCTTTTTTTATCGAATCAACTGCAAATACATGTAAAAAGAATGATTCATCACCTGTTCCAGATATCTGGAAAATTCTACTACCCCACAGACGACAAATAGGAGAAAACAAAGAAAGCTATAAAACTCAAGTGTCAAAGTCGTGTGATTATAATTGATATGATTATGAACAATAAATTTTTTTCGAAACGTCATCCAGTAAATAATACTGTTTCACTGACTGTGTGGTATATCTAATAAACAAACTAATATGGAAATACTTACTATCACAGTGTTCAAGTTTTACACATATATTAATGAAACTATTTCCACTAATATTAATGGTTTTCTGAATCAATGAAGTTGCATAAAAGTAAGCTGTTAAGGCTATAACTTCAAAACAATTAATGTTGCTTAAATATCAACTGATATTCCTTCACAACCACCCTTCAAACAAAGTAGGCGAATTCACCTTGATTTCTGTGTGTTTGTTGTCAGTGTCTACTTTCGTAGTATTTCATTTGATAAAAGTTGTTGTTTGCAGATATTATGAACTATCAATTGAACCATGTTAGGTGTTGGTTTTCAGGGATCTAACTGGTGACAGGATTTGATCATGAACTGACATCTACGAAATTCCTGCAAACCGACACTTGAATATTACTCTGATGCTCACTAGTGATCGCCCTATTCAGGTAGGTAGTTACCTGGGTTCTAGTGAGCAGTAGGGTGCAGTAGGTCGGGGTTGAGGACAAATGCTTGCCATGGATGACATTTGCTAGTGCCAGTCGCACTATGTTGTGAATTGGCAGAAGTTGGAATTCATGGGCTGTCCTTTGAATCAGGTCCCAGTGGTTAAATGCTCTACGAGCTCGCCTTGTAACCAAAAAGTCATCGGTTTGAACCTCAGTGGGTGAGTACTGATGAATAGTCCCAAACTAGGCTGACGAAATATCTGTCAAGAAATTCCAGGTTTTCCAGTTGGAGATTTTATTCTCCTCGGCTTCATTTCAAACGCTTATGCACCACTTTGGTCTAAGGCATAATTGTACTGATGAATGATGTGTACATGTGTCTCACAAAGACATGACAAACCTTCCTGTGTGTGGTACAGTAGATTAGCTACAGACTAAACAGATTATTTAAATATCTCATGGTTTCGTTCCTAACTCTAATACGATTTGCTAAAGATGATGAGCGGTTTTCACCAGCTAATGTATCACTTTTGATTCATTCCATACATCTTTCTATAAGTGGTATTACTTCCAACTCAAAGATCGCATTAAAGGTTAACAAAAATCATCCCTTTTGAACTAAATAGTCTGGTTTTCATTACCAACTTGACTACTGCTTTCTTCATTTTGGCTCCATGACCTACAGCTTTGTCTGCACACAAATAAATACAGTACAGTAAATATATCCCACACGTTTTAACAAACAAGCCGTCAATCAAGCTATTAGCTCCATTTATGAAAGGCATTCAAATGCAGAAGGATTGGGATAATTTTTTTTAAAAATTAACCTACCACTGACTTTCACGGTTCATTTTAAAGTTGTTGTTGTTGTTGTTATTGTTGGTTTCTTTTCCACACCGAGACAGTTTTGTCTACTACATGTTCAGGTGGATAAGTGAAATGCAAATTAGACGAAGTTTAATGAGTTTAACAGATTGACCAAGTCAATTGTTTTACCACTGATTTAATCTTTCCAGAGTCATCTATTAATTATTATAACAGAAAAGCCTCGCATTCATGCACACAAACACTGATAGTTTTGTGCTGCTAATTGAGGCTTTTTCGTAAATTTTTTTCATAATTTCTTTCTAGATGAATCTGTTTCGTTTAAAATTTAATTTTTGGTCAGTTTGAAGGCTGGAATGCTTAGATATACAAAGAAGGACTTATCGTTTCTTAGTATGTTTATCCGGTGAATCAATCAATTAAGACCCATATTTTCTGGTAAGTTTCTAAAATTGACGCTAATATCAATTGTCAGAAGAGGGATGTAAACATTCCCTAGCTTAAACTGTTTTGTTTCAATATTTAGCTATACTTCTGTGTGCTGTGATACCTTGACATGTTAAAATCGTCTATCTTGATCTGTTCTCCTAAAACTATGATCTTTGTAAGGTATTTTAAAAAAAGTTCAATTAACTTCAGAGAATATAGTTTATATTATAAAGAGGCTTTAGTTTAGATGAGTTTGTGGGTTAAAATGTTAAAATGTGATAGTATCTGCGGTAGGTTCTCGTTGTTTGACTTCTATTAATAACAACATTATAGAGGATTGGAATTTAGGTCATCGAGGATGCAGGAATACTGAGTATAAACTAAAATAATAATGCTTTTTCGAGTTTGACCATGGATTAATATTAGTTAGAGTACCATTGAAAACCAGTACTGGAGTACTGGACAGCTGTTCTACCAGCCTAGTTTGAGAATCATCGGCAGTATGCACCCACCGTGGTTCGATCCCAGAACCTTCCAGTTACAAGGCAAGCTAGCTCGTTTACCATTCAGACACTGGGACCCGATTGAATAGCCAGTCAATGAATTCGAATTTCTACCAATTCATGATTTAGTGCGACAACCAACCAATTTCGTCAGCGGGACATCCATCCCAACACTTGACTGGATGGACCTCACCGATCATGACTTTTCACTAGAACTCCAGGAAACTCCGTCCTGTGAAAAGTCGTGGCCAGTGAGGTCCAACCAGAGAAGTGTCGGGATTTATGTCCCGCTGATGAAAATGTTTGGTTGTCGCACTAAATCACGAATTGGTAGAAATTCGAATTCATTGACTGGCTATTCAATCGGGTCCCAGTGTCTGAATGGTATACGAGCTAGCTTGCCTTGTAATCGGAAGGTCCTGTGTACTGCCTATGATTCCAAAACTAGGCTGGTGATACAGGTGTCCAGTACTCCAGTACTGGTTTTCAATGGTATTCTGACTGATATCAATCCATGGTCAAACTCGCATAAACAAATCTAATCCTTACAAACCAACTCTTAAAATAATAATGGTCTTATTACAGACGGTACTTGTGATACAGATATGGAGCTTCCAGCATGTAGGACAATATTGAATTTAGTTTTCTCTTTACATAGTACAAGTGGAGATAATTAAACAACCCATTTTTACTAATAATATTGTTCAAAAGAATATGAACATAAATTTAAGACTTAAGTGGAAATATTAACAACATTATTTTAATAGAAGAGAAAATAAAAAGTGCCGTTTACTTAGTGTTTCGCAGTACGTTAGTAGTGTCATACCTTACACACTTTTCTTACCACATAAAATAGACTCCAGATAAGGTATCCTTTAGTTTTCTACTAAGTCTTTGGAGTATAAAGTTTTTTATAGTTGATTCTAATCCTAAGTGATGAAACACAAGAAGAAAGTTGTGTAGAGAGAGAGTGCTCAGTATCCGAAGAGATGACTTTCGCTAATTTCGTGCATGAGTCCATGTGTCTATCTACAACAATATCAGCAAGTTGGTTTCATGACAACCTGATCGTCCTACTGACAGCTTTTGGTACCCTTCGTAGTGTAACAAAATCTTTCTTAAGTAGCAGAAGAATGATTAAGAGGGAATAATAAAGAACGATAGGCAGAATACAAGAATTAACAAGCTTAGGAAGTAGAGACTGAGTTGTAGTAGGTTGTATTAACTTCCTTACATAGAAGGTTAAGTTAAATATCTTGCTAAAAATCAGCATAATGTGGAAAGATCAAGAGACATTGTAGGAATGATGTACTCGAAATTGTTCAGCATTTCATAAAGTTTCAACTCCTCTGACTACTATGATATAAGAATTATGGGGGTGAACTATTTCACGTAAGCCAAAATTCTCTCTGAAAGTGAAATTAACATCCTAACATTTCGAAAGATTTAGCTTAAAACTATTTGATAAGAGCCACTGACTAGTTTCTGATAAGATGTTATTAATTTTTGAACAATCTGGTTGATATGTAACTTGTGTAGAAACAGACAGATCATCAGCATACCACATAAAGCTGATAAAGGGAAGTTTACTTAAACGTATATATATTAGATGGTTGGAGGTAATCGGCAGGAAGTCTGACTGACTGCAGCACTGGGTGACGCAATTTTGAATCTCAGAAGGGATATAAATTCCTTCAAGGTTACAGATACGCCTTGCTGACTGGTGAGTGCCAACTAGCACGAAACCTAGGTCCAAGGTTTCCTGCCGATTGCCTCCAACCAACTAATTTCATCACTATGCACCGTGGTGACCAGCTACCTAGAATGGTGGCCACATTGCAAACCTAACTGGTATAATTCAGTCTGCACCAAAGAAAGGACTAGACACATCACGCTAGTAACTAGTGTCCAAACAAAAGTATATATATGTATATATATATATAATCGAACCAGCAGACCAACTGAAGAGTCGGAAGATTTAAATAATGAAATAAAACACATAAGGACAGCGTGACTAGTGAGTAACTAATATGAATGTATAAAGACTCATTATAAAAAAGGAGTAGTAATATAACTGATGAAAAAAGTATAAACAGTAATTGATTCAAAGCGTTGATAGTACTGCCCTATGTAAGATACCTTGAATACCTGGGATTAGAGTGGCATTCTAACCAACCAACTCTCTCAGAGATAAACTAGTCGGCTCAAGGACCAGGTACATCCGATTAGGACAAATAATTTAATTTACTAAATACCACATTAAGACTGCGAGGTCAGTTATGTGGGTTGGTTTAATAGGTCGGCGGCAGTTAGATTACCGGAACTTTAAAATTTAGCTAGACCTGTAATGATTGACTCTGCTAAGTTAAACAATCTAGAAAAATGTTCGGCTACTGAATTGTATTCACTTGCATATAATCACACAATATTAAAGGGATAGTGTGAAAGGATTGAAGAGTAGTATCAAAACGAAGGATCTATACGGGTCAGAAACATGGTGGATAACAAAGAATGTTTCCAACAGGTTGCAGACCTTTATCAACAACTGTCTTCGCTGGCTCTATACTGAAAATCAGGTGACCAGAAAGAACAAGAACCAACAAGAAACTATGGGAACAAACAAAACAAGAACCAATCGCCAAACAAATATGCAGGAGAAAGTGAAGATGGATTGGACACTCGCTGAGGAGGACGCTGGGTGACATCGCGCGTCAGGCCATAGCTCGAGTGGAACCCGGAAGGGAATCGGCGAGTGGGACGTCCAGGTGTGACATGGAGGAGATCGTGTGAAGAAGAGTTGAAACAGTATGGATTAACATGGATGCAGATGAAAAGTACAACAGAAGACAGAAACAAGTGGAGACGTGCACTTGAAACTCTATGTTCCACTAGGAACCCAAGGGAATAATAATAATAATCAAAACGAAGGGCTCTTTGCATAGATTCACTATTATCAGCCATAGTGCAGCTTCGGTATAATTTTATTCAAAAACAGGAGCTCGTCACTGAACGCCTTTATTTTTAAAGGGAAATATAATTAGATAGAGAGAAGTTAATCACTGAATCTCTGTTCACCGGACCGATACCAAAATTTTGAAATCAAAATAAGGTAATGCCTATATTACATATATGGAAAATTACAATAATATGTGTATGTATTTTGACTGGACACGAGTGAAGTATCCAATGCAATCTTACAGAAGGTCATTCACGAACCCGAATAGCTCAGTGGTAAAGTCTCTGACTGCAGGTAGTACTTGGTGAGTCGGGATCGAATCTCAAAAGGAACATGAATTCCTTCAAGTTATCAGATACGCCTTTCTGACGAGTGCCGACTAACATGCAACCTAGGTGTAAGGCTTCCTGCTGATTGCCTCCAACCATCATATATATTATATATATATATATATATATATATTACCCTAACCAGAATATATGAGTCAAGCTACGTAATCGTGTGGATGCATTGATACGATTACGATCAGCAATGAATTACTCTTGAAACGTCATACAGTTAATAATACTGCGTCAGTGTTTGTTACTGAAGTTAAAATCAAGCAGATATTTTCAATTATTTGTTTTGTAGGGATTGTGTTTGATTGTTTGGAGGTTTTCATCATGAGCTAACATCAGTAAGAGAACCATTGAAAAACCTGAAAGTACTGGACTGCTATTTCGTCCTATGTTATGAATTGGTAGATGTTAGAATCCATAGGGTATTGGATCGAGTCCCAGTGGCTTAATGGTCTAAGAGCTGGCCTTGTAACCAGAAGGTCCATGGTTTGAACCCCGGTAGGTGCGTACTGATGAAGAGTCCCAAACTTGGACGAAGCAGCTACCCAGTACTCTCAGGTTCTCCAATGGTTCTCTAAACAATGTCAGCTCATGATAAAACCCTCCAATCAACCAGATATATTGTTTAATTCATTTTGTATTTTCCTTTCGACTGACTGGGCCGAAGTGCTCGGTCTCAGGTTGAAATGCCCGCTCCTTGTGTCGATCACTTCGGTCCAATCAATCGGCGGGAAAATCTAAACTTAATTAAATAATTAATAAGATTCGTTGCACAAGAAGTGGCTCTCATGGCCCAAGTGGTCTAGTGGATAACGCTCTGGCGTTCGAAACTATAGACAGTGGGTTCGAGCCTCGGTGGGAACACCATCACTCATTCGGGAATGCACGTACATCCAGATGACGAGTCTCAAATAGGATAAAATGAGTATTATCCTTGTTTCACTGCTAGTCACCATCCACCAAATGACTTCAGATGTAGTGTAGTTGGCTGTCATCCAAGAAGAAATACCACGTCACTGTTTCGCTCGATTAGGTAAACATGAAAACTGACCTTTCCTGAAACTGTCACGACTAACACACCTACTGATTTAAAACAGTAATTACACCAAAATGGCAAACATTCAAAATCTGCCCTAAATTCCGACTGAAAAAAGCGAATCTACTGAATGAATAACATGAAATTAGTTTATCTGATAGATAACTAATACTTGCATGTGAAATGACTCTCAGCAGGAAACGCTGTGCATATTGTACACACGAATCAATGAAGTATTATGCACTTTGTACTCGAAAGGCAGCAAGGTCAATCACACGTGAAAGTTTTGCATAGTGGCATCGCTAACGTAGTAAATATTAAAATCTATCAGGTTTTAGAAGGTAAATTATAATGTGTATGATAATTTTTTAGTCATTTTAAAACATTTTCTATGCGCAAAAGGAGTTAATGTAAAATGTATACATAAATCCTAGGGTGCCTAATTTGCATAATTATATTTCAGCCAATTATTATTTGTCACAAGATTGTCGTATGGATGTTTATCTTGTTGCTGACCATTCGCTTTCAGCTAGCTTGTAACTTACCAAGAAGAAAAGGCAAGTTGTCTACTTCCAGTTATCTGCATAAAAAAAGCTTCATCTTAAAATGATATAAATCATGGAAGCTGCAAGAGTAGTGATGCCTTCTAACACCTGAAAATTAATTTAGTGCGGAATACAGTATCACGCTGCGTAAATTTCTAGTGGAAAGTTGGGATCAGCTAGGTCCATTAGGTTGGTCATGGGGACAGATACTCACTGACAACACCAGCTGGAGTCCCAGTGGCCGAATGGTATGCCAGTTTTCCCTATAGCCTGAAGGTCTTAGGTCCGAATCCTGGTGGTGGGTGAGTACTGGTGAGCAGTCTCAAACAAGTGCGAAGCAGCTGTCCAGTACTCTTTGTTTTTCAGTAGTTCTCTAAGTGAAGTCAGTTTGTATTCAAAATTGAAATCAATCAAATTCCTACTAAGAAACATATGAAAATCCTCATGGTTTTTCATCGTTTTACTGGATCATCCAAAGAGTACTTTGTTGTTATTATTATTACCTTGGGATTCAGGTGTAACATCTGCACTTTTTTCTATTTTCTACTCTCCTCTTCACCTGAGCCCACATTTGACCATAATTTCTCATCTCTCCCTGTCACTGTCGAATTGAAGGCCCACTCGTCGCTTCCCATTGGGATTCCATTCGAGCGATGGCGTGTACTAAGAGTGACATCATCCGACGGTCTCCTTAGCATATGCCCAATCCACCTCCATTTTCTCTTAAATATTTGATTGTTTGAAGGATTTCATCATGAGCTAACAACAGTTGTTGAATAATCGGCTCTTGGTTGGCTTTTTTCCAGCCAGAGTTTCTTGTTGCTAATTCTTTCTGGCCAGACATTCGACCTTCGGTATGGAGCCAGCGAAGGCAGCTGTTGATAAAAGTTTGCAACCTGTTGAAAATTTTTTTTGTAACAAGTCAAGTTTCAGACCTATACAGAAGAACTGACTTACTTCGCATTTGTTTTGAAATTTCAAATTTTGTTTTTTATGCTGAGTGGCAGCAGAAGATTCCCAAGATGATTCCAGATTGATGAAGGTGTATCTTATTTTTGCAATTCGGGCTGGCTTTGACATTTACATCCGTTCTGAAAGCCTGTGGTTGAAACGATGTTTCCTAGGCGGTAAGTGAAGGAAGTAACCTCTGACAAATCTCTCCCGTTGGTGGTGATTGGTGTTGGTTTTTGTTGCTGTTGGTTGGTTATCCTCATAACCTCAGTCTTCTCTATATTCACCTAGAGTTCTGTCTTCTGTGCTACTTCTGCTAGTCTGTTGGTTTTCGCTCGTCCCCATTCATATTATTGCTTCCATCGAGGGAAGACACACTGCCTAGCTTGAAGAAGGCTTTCGCAACCCTGCGTCATTTCATCTCTCCGATTCCAGCGAAGGATACGTTTGCTTCATATATGTTTTGTGTTTCTAAAATTCTTTTTGTGCGTCTAAGTTTTTTGACTCGTGCTTGGGACTGGCTGGAAAAATATAGAACTATTAAACTAGGCGATGTTAACCTAGGTTTCGTGCTAGCTGGCACTCGTCAGCAAGGCGTAACCACTGCGTTGAAGGAAATCATGTCCCTGCTAACATTCGAACCCGTGTCACCCAGTGCTGCGGTGAGTCAGAGACGTTCCCACTGAGCTATTCAGGCTAGTCCAAAGAGTGGGAATATATAAAGTTGAGCGAAGGATTTGTTGAATGAACAGTAAACTGGTAGAAATAATATTCTTTGAAAAACTTTCATCCCCTACATATTACACTATTTATCCTTTGATTGTATTCATAATTGGGATCATTCGCTTAACAATGTAAACATACCATATCCCAGCTAGTGAATAGTTTAACTAATACCGATAAAATAAATATTTTCAGCCGATCAATTAACTAAAGCTAAACATCCAACTGTGTTTATTTAGATATATCAGAAAACAAAGTAACTTTTTCATCCTAAAATTACATGTGAATAAAGGCAGAACACACTTCTGCTTGATTAATTTTCAAAATCAGTTGAAAAATTCATTATTCCCTTTTCACTATGCGGTAGGTTAATCAGGAGATTCATTAGAAGCGTATAGAAAAAAAAGAGAACGAGAAAATAGTCAGGGAGACAAACAGAAATTACTAGTCAGATCGATTAGACGTTTTATTTCATGCAGGTATGTTATGAGTGTGTGTGTGTGTATAATATAGGATAGAATACGAATGTGATTGACAGAATAGATTCATTTCAGTTCAAGAGATTTAAACTCATACTTTCGACGGTGTGTATAAATAATCCTTAGCATAGATTGAACTCCAATGTGAATTCAGTGCTACTATACGGATCAGAAACTTGGCGCGTCATAAAGAGCATCTCAAACAAACTACAGATCTTCATTAACAGCTGCCTTCGCTCAATACTACTCAAGATCAGATGGCCGACCAGAAAAGATTAGCAACAGGAATCTCTGGCTATGAGCAAACCAACACAGCAGGAACCGATTGTGCAACAAATAAGCAGGAAGAAATGGAGATGGATTGGCCATACTCTGAGGAAACCATCAAATGACATCACTAGATAAGCCATTGCTCGAGTGGAACCCCAAAAGGAAGCGGCGAGTTGGTCGTCAGTGTGAGGGTGACTTGGAGGAGGTGATGTGAAGAGGAGATGAAAACGTGTGGGCAGACTTGGAGCCAGGTGAAGACTCTAGCAGAGAAACGAACGCAATGGAAACGCACGGCTGAAGCCCTATGTTCCTCTAGGAATTGAAGGAGACAATAATGATAATAATAGATGCAACCTGAATGCAACTGTCCATTCCAACTGTCATTTTCTCCTTCGGAAAGTGAAACCCTCGGCTGGAGAGAAATACTCGTCGATGACATTGGTTAGTGCCAGTCGCGCTATATCGTGAATGGGCAGAAGTTGGAATTCATGGAATGGCCGTTAAATCAGGTCCCAGTGGCTGAATGGTGAACGAGCTCACCGTGTAACCAGAAGGTTCTGGGTTCGAACCTTAGAGGTGGGTACATACAACTGAAGAGTTCCAAACTAGGCTGATGAAACAGTTGTCCAGCTCTCTCTGGTGGCTTTCCAATGCTTTTCTAACCGACGTCAGCTTATGATGAATACCTGTCACCAGTTAAATCCTTGAAAACCAACACGAACTCGCCTACTTGGTTTGAAAAAAGGCTGTGAAGGGATGTCCGTTGGTACTTAAGTAGCATTAATTGTTTTGAAGGTATAGCCTTAACAGTTTGCTCTTATGCGACTTCATTGAGTCAGAAAACTATTAATATTAGTAGAAATATTTTCAATTTATACTAGAATCAAATAAGTTTCTCCGAATTTTCTCCGTAAATGTATTGGCCATTCAATGAGTATGTTTAATGTCAAATAATCTCGAAGAACTACAAGGGATAACTAATAGATTGGCAGGTGAAGTAGATGCAGATGTACTGGACACGGGCTGAGGAGACCAGGGCGTTATCGTGTGCCAGACCGTCGTTAGAGTAGGACTCCAGTGATAAATGATGATTTGGGCATATGTGTGAGGAGGAGATGAAATCTTATGGGAAATCGTTGGACCAGCAGAGCAAAAGATGAAGCCCTATGTTCCATTCGGAATAAAAGGGAATAATAATAACAGCAATTCATTGAGCAAGAAGACACCAAGCATAGAATATGTGATGCTATAATGACTGATTTGTGTGAAGAGTTAGGTACCACCTTTCTGTGTCACTTTTGCTTATTAGTCAGATTCAAGTGATCTAAACAACTGACGGGAGATCAAATATTGTGAACGGTCGTGACTTTTCCCCTTGAACTGCCTAGATTGCAAATTTCGAATTTTGTTTAATATATTACAAGTTTCTCTAAGTAGCAACTTAGAATTAGAGTGGTTTACACAGAATCGACCCTTTAAGCCTAATCAAACCAGTTAAACAGACGTTGACGTTGACTCCAAACGGGCTGAACAGCCATCCTGTGTTTAGGTTACCTGAATGTGGTTAGTAAGCAGTACCAACTGATGTAAATGGTGTCCAACTAAGCGTAACAGTCAACCGGTGGGATATGCATTTGTGCTTGCTTTCTTGATCACCATTCATAGTACCAAGTATAGCGTATACTTTGTCCTGAATAAACTAAGGTAAAATTTCACTTCAAACTGTGCAGGTTGCACATAACCATAATAGCAATATCAGCCTTATTTTGGGAAGTATGTTTACGCATGATACAGAATTCTCAGTGTAACTTCTTGTGATATACTTACTTCCCGTATAGAATCTTCAAATAAACTATTCATTGACAGCGTATCGTATAATTTAATGTAGTAGTATCTGAAAGAGAACTCAATCCTCCACTACATTTTTCTTTCGCTTTCTTCTTAAAGTGCCCAGCAGCATTTTGGAAGTCAATACAGATTCATGTTAGTTCATATTGTGATCCAAGAATACAGTTATCTCACTTTGTCGGTCTAACTGCCGGTTAGTTGAGATATAAGAGTACGTCAACCTGGAATTAATCATACATCACTTTCATGGTTGACGAGCATGATAGTAACGGTGTCCTTATAACTTAACTAAGTAACCGCTATTAACATCTTTGACAGGATTATGTCAGCTTTTCCAGCTTCAAAGATAATCACCATGTGGTGGAAGACGGTGGTGATGAAGATAATCAACCAACAACAACAAGAACCAGCACCAGTCACCATCAACTAGAGAAATCTGAAGGAGATTACTTTCTCATTTATCAAGGAAGCATCCTTAGGACAACAGAATGAGGCGGGGAATAAGATGTCAAAGCCAGCCAGAATCGGAAAGGCAAGGCCCACTTTCATCACTGTGAAATCCGTTAGGAAATCTTCTTAACTTCATTGAATCAAGAACATGATTCTGATTTTCAGCACAAGCATTAAGTCCGTCACCACTTCTATATGGGTCAGAAAATCTGCAAGCGCATCACGAAAAGCATTTTCAGCATGCTGCAGACCTTTATCAACATTTGCCTTCGCCATCTCCATAGTGGCAGGAAAACGCCGGGAATAAAACCATCAACAACCTATTGCTCAACAAATATATGGCAGAAAATGAAGATGAGTAGGATACACTCTGAAGACGCCATCAAATGACATCGCAAGCAATGCGGGTCATCTCTCGAGTTGAATCCCAATAGAAAGCAACGAGTGGGTCGTCACTTAAAGGGTGACTTGAAGGAGATCGTGTGGCGAGAATGAGATGATAAATTATGGGCAATCAAATAGCCAAATCATTTATATATGTATATATATATATATATATATGACAAAGTCGAGACACGTTGTTGCAGCCATGTACTCCACTGAGAATCCAAAGAAACAATAATAATATCACCATGTGGTTGGTGATAAATATCCACACAAGAGTTTAACAGTTACTTTGTGTGTCATTCAGCCGCATCTTCCTGGAGAGTATCAAACACGCCCTGGATGGAAAATAGTGCTGGATTCACAGGCTCGATTCACGAGGAACAAGTCATGCATCGATCAAACTGTAACACTACGTATCATCATTGAACATAGCTTGGAATGGTAGTTAGTCAGCTCTCTACCTCAACTTCATTGACTTTGAAAGGGCCTTCAACAGCGTCGATCGAGAAGTGATTCGAAAACTACTTCGCTGCTAAGAAGGGGGCCACCAACAATTATGCATCTCATCCAACACTTGTACAACAATGCCGCATGCCAAGTTATGCACAACGGGAAACTCATGGAATCCTTCGAAGTGAAAACGGAAGTATGACGAGGCCGCCTATTATCTTTAATGGTTTTCCTGATTGCAGTAGACTGGATAATGTGACAAACAGCGGGCAATGAGGAAACAGGCATAAAATGAACTCACACAAAAAACTTGGAGGATCTGGACTTCATTGGTGATATATGTTTGACTTACGACAAACTGGAAGATATGCGAGTGAAAATCAACAAGTTGGCAGAAGAAGCATCAAAGATAGGAAGGAGTTCAGGTGAACATAGAGAAATAGAGGTCATGAAGATTCCTGGCCAACAGCAACAGCAGCAACAACAACAACAGACAACAATCAGTCAGCATAAATGGGAGAAATCTGAAATAGCAACCTAGTTTACCTACCTACCTACCTACCTAGGAAGCATCGTTTTAACTGCAGGCGGAAGGAACCGACGAGGATATCAAAGTGAGGATCGGAAAAGCAAGACAAGCTTTCACTACTCTCAAGTCTGCGTGGAGGTCAACAACACTCAGCATCAAAAATAAGATCCGGATTTTCAACTCCAATGTGAAGTCAGTCAGTGCTACTATACGGATCAGAGACTTGGCCAGCGCGTCATAAAGAGCAGTTGTCTTCACTCAACACTACTCAAGATCAGATGGCCAGAAAAGATCAGCAATAGGGACCAGTGGGAGCAAACCAACCGGGAACCGATTGTGAAACAAATAGGAGGGAAGAAATGGAGATGGATTGGCCATACTCTAAGGAAGCCATCAAGTGACAGGCCATTGCTCGAGTGAAATCCGAAAGGGAAGCGGCGAGTTGGTCGCCAGTGCGAAGGTGGGGTGACTTGGAGGAGGTCATGTGAAGAGGAGATGAGAGCATGTGGGCAGACGTGAAGCTGAGTGAAAACGTTGACAGAAAGCCTAACGCAATGGTAACCTGCGGCTGAAGCCCTGTGTTACTCTAGGAACTAAAGGAAACAATAATAATAATTGTGTATCATTCAGGAGTTCAGAATGTAAAATATAATAGGAAATATCAAGGTGTTCATCGAAATACCGTTACAGAAGAGTTTAACACAGCATTGAGTTTCATCGCATCTACTTACCTACTCGTTTTTTCGCTCAGTATTATCAGGTTAATACACTGTCTTCAATAATGATACAATATTCCATACTTCACATGAAACCAAGTTAAGCCAACTGTCATGATTCCAGAAACATTACTTGATACTACTCTCCAAGTATTTTCTGCTGGGTTCAGTAATTTCTTTGTGCTACTCAAACTAAACCTATCCATTACTGCACGAAATTAGTTCGGATTCGTCATCACTTACCTATGCTAGCCCATCTTTACTTCTAATTCATCGCTGGGTTTAATTAGATTTTCATTCCTATGTATATGTTTATACATATCTGTAAATAGACAAGCATATGTGAGACAGCAATAAAAAAAGATATTGTGACTCACAGTAGGTCCTCGAAAGAAATGGCTGCTTATTGTATAATAAAACCTATTAGCTATCCTTAAACAGTAATTTCTATTCACCGAGGAGACACTATTCGTAGAGCTTAAGGGAAGAAAATTATCCCATCTTTTTATCAAAAAAACTGTTTATTCACATCTTAGAACTTATGCCGATTAATAACGACAGGATATATATATGTATATATATATATATATATAAAGATCTCATAAACAAAAATACATATAAACCGTGTATTAAAACTATGTTTCGAACAGCCTTCCACTGAATTCTTCTCCCTCTTTCTCTCTGTGTCGTTTGCATATTCCATCTTTATGTATGAAAAAACCCCAGAAATATATGTGGCAGTGAAAGAAATTAGCTCTTCACAACTCAAATGAAGATGAACAGATTCTGCTGTGTTTTTATTTGTTTACTTATCCTGCTTATTTATTTGTTTACCGATTCACTCAGTCGACAGTCTCCACTTGAAATGAAGCAAGAGAAACAACAACAGAAAAATTGGATTAGAAACAAATAAATAAACGAAGAGAGAGAGATAGAGAAAAATTCTATCTTCCTTTGATATTAGTTAGTTAGTTAGTTAGTTAGTCATCATCACTGGTTCTTTGATGTTCTATCCACACCGTGGATAATATAGTGATCCCTTCAAGATAACATCTCTTTTCTTTCTGGTTATCTTGTCAGCTGCTGAAATATTCGTAATCGGCATTATCCGATTGGTGTCTGCTATTTAGCGTTTTTGCGTTTCAAAAAGGTCAGTGACTGTGAAATTTAATTATTGAAGACAAAGTAGGTTAAATGATGTATGATCCCCCCCCCAAATCTATGATACACACAGACTGGATGGATAATTTTATTATATCTAATTCACTATATCCTTCTGTGCATTCGTAGTATACATGGTCATGCATAGTGTCATATATTCTTAACTGGTTACCTGGGTGATAAAATTTACTTGAAACTAGAGGGAATTTCCCATAGATTATTTCCGAATTATTCTATACATATATGTTTCTTTTGTTCCTGATTTGTTCTGTAAAAGTGAAGGCATTCCAATAACATTTTTAGAGTAGATGTACTTCTAGTCAATCTGACGGAGACTGTGTAACTGGAAATCGATTGCATATTAATTCAGTTCTGTATATCATAAACATACTGGTGTTCTTTTATTTTTACAAACATTTTCCAACACGATAATTACAACTTGTTTTGAGAGCTTCTAATCCCAGTGTACCAGTAGTGATTGTTATTTTTACAGCTTCAAATCATGGATTTAAAGAGGCCATAAGATTAAACGGTAGAGTCAAGTCATATTATGAGTTGGTTGTACGCCTTGTGACCACCTGTGTGTCTTATTATCACTATGCTTACTTTGAAATGATTACATACTATACTCTAGGTTATTGTTTCATCAAAACTGTTTATGTGGATGCAGAATTTAGATGAAGTTGCCTTTGTTTCTCACCGTGAAGCGTTGCTGAGAACGATTCGAGAATTTCGTGAACTAAAAAACATATTTCATACATTTGTTCCCCTTAATGAATTTGAAAAAAGCAACAACTACAGATTTAGCAGAATAAAATGGTACCATATTTTATTTCGTCGCTTTCTCTTCAGCTGCTTACAGGACAAAAACATTATTAAATGTATCTACAAAAACAATTTTAACATACTTTCACAGAGTTCATTTTAAACAAAAATCAACTGATCAATATACACATACACTAATAATATATACACATATATATATGCAATAATGAACACAATTCCGAGCAATAATAACCATACAAAATGAAAACTTTTCACCATCTCGCATTCGGATGAAAAATATTCAGTTACCAGGGCAAAGAAAGACTGATTACTGCTTCTTTCTGGACGCATAAATCAGGTTTCAGGCGCTTGATGGAGATTGCTTCGGTAAACTTAAGGAGAATTGGGCTCTTTGGCCTATTGATAATTTTGAACGACTTCTCGACGTCCACCTCATGACTAGTGTCGAGGAGATGCCTGGCGATGGCACTGTTTAAGCCATTTGTTTCCTTTACACGTAAGCTTTTTGGTACATGTTCAGAAAATCGTAGATATGCTCTTCTTTCTGTTATTCCAACGTAACTGCTCCCGCAGATACATGTAAATTTGTATATACAGTTGGAGTTAACATGAGAAGGATATCTATCGATTTTTGATTGCATCAAAGAGCAAGTTGTTCGACAGATGGGAACGAGCTTAACTGCAGGATAGGCTATGCCTAGTGATTTACTCAGCCTTCTGTTGATCATCGCTGCAATGTTTTCGCCTGTATAATGAAGCTCAAAGTAGATTGGCTTTTTTCTTACTGTGATTTGTTTTTCATTTGCGATTGCAGATCTTCCATACTTGTTTATGAACCTTTGAGGGTACCCATTGCTCTTCAAAGTCTTTTCAAGAAACTCAAATTCTTCCTCTAGTTTCTCTGTAGAGCCCTGGTAACTGGATATTTTTCAACCTTATGCGAGATACTGAAAAGTTTTCATTTTGTATGGTTATTATTGCTCGGAATTGTGTTCAATATTGCATATATATATGTTTATATTATGAGTGTATGTGTATATTGATCGATTGATTTCTGTTTAAAATGAACTCTGTGCAAGATACATTAAGATACATTTATTAATGTTTTTGCTCTGTAAGCAGCTGAAGAGAAAGCGACGAAATAAAATATGGTACCATTTTATTCTGCTAAATCTGTAGTTGTTGCTTTGTTTAAAAAACATATATTGACTAATACCTGCTAGTTATGGTTGTGGACGATTGGGAGGAAGCCCTACGTGGACCTAGGTTTCGTGCTTGTTGACACTTACCAGCTAGTAAGGCGTATTTGCAATTTTGTAGGAACTCATGTTCCTCCTGAGATTAGAGCCCGTGTCTACGAGTGTTGATGGTATTAAGTCTGTACCATTTAAAGGACTCTATGTCTGATGTTTCTGAGCAAACCTAACTTCCTTCAGGATTCGTGGACCATGTAGACATTAATGCACGTTGGCTTCAACGTTGAAACACTGTTAGTCTCCTAAAAGCTGAAGGAAATGATATTATCCTCAGAACGAAACAATTCAGTTTGTGGTCGTTGTGCATCCGTTGATACTACCATTCTAAATACGCTGAACATTAGATTAGTAAATCAGAGCGTGAATGTTGAAATCAGTCACAGACAAGTCAAATGAAACAGAACAATATCTGTGCGTATAATGAAAAGAATAAACAGTTTACTAAAAGTTACAGTCGAACAAAAACAACACTTATGTTGTTATATTATGGATCCCTAAGATTCCAAGTGGAACATAGGGCTTCAACAACACATCTGCAATTTCTTCTGTTTTCTGTTGTCATATTTAGCTGGGCCCACGATTGCCCATAATCTTTAATCTCTTCCTTACACGATCTCCTCCATGTCGCCCTCGAAGTGACGACCCACTCATTGTTTCCCATGCGGATTCTGCTCAAGTAATTACCTGGCGCATGATGTAATTCGACAACAAAGATCTAAAAAATAAGTCCACTTGGAAACTACTTATTTATGGAAATACGGTTTGATCAAAAATGCAAGTAACGTAGGACACATTTTTGATGATTAAACAGTTTGACGTCGTTTTATCTGACTTTGCCCTTGCAAATATTTTCGACGTTTAGGCAGTTTTTTGACATCATAAAGCAAACTTTAAGGGATGATCTGACTCTTCTGCATGAGGCCGAATAAATCTGTTAACTGTTTCAAAATTTTTAAAATGTTTCGCAATTAGTTCTGTTTTCTGAGCTAGTTGGTTTAACTGCGGAGCTATCGTCGTCCTTCTGGACAACATCTTCAGCGCGAGTTTTAGCATCAAATGAACTGATTTCAAACTGTTTCATTTATGGATAATTTAAATCATCTCATTTTATGTTAAGACTTGCGCTGAAGATGTTGTCCAGAAGGCTGACGAAATCTCCGTAATTAAACCAACCAGTTCAGAGAACACAACTGATTGCAAATCATCCACCTGACTTACAAATCTTCTCTGTTATTTTAAGTGTTTATTTGGTGATACTGTTATCCATCGAGAAGTGTCTTTGAAATCTTATTAATGAGTAGAATTGTCACCGGATTCTACTGACCACTGTCAATGGTAGCTGCGTAGTGGGATGACAATTAGCTGAAAAATGAATATTTTTTTAATGGAAGATAAAAATAAGAGATTCAAAGAATATTGACTATATACTGACACCTTAAAGGTAAATCTATTTGAAACTCAGCTGAAATCAACTCGTAATACCACTAGTAGAATGTAAAAGTAAAAAGTAGAGCTCAAAGATTGGATATGTTCGCAGAGAAGCTAGTAAGGATTGTGGGAACATTTCTCATGTTCATGGTGAATCTATGATCAGACAGAAAAATTACACTATTCCACTAAATACACAAAAGCAAATCTCACTCCTTTATCAACCATTTATCGATCTACATAATGGAAGCAAAATCAGAGTACCCAAGTAAAAGTGCAGGAGCAGTTGCCAATCCTTTATCAACCAGTTATAGGTCTGCAATAGCTTTAGTTCCACTGACTGCTTTTATATAATGGCAGTGATGACTGTTGGTGAAGCGAAGACTTCGACTCTCAACAATGTTGGACCAACAGCGGTCCAGCTGAAGACAGAAGTTTATTAGAGCTGATCCATAATCCCTAATCAATGAACAAATAAGCATTTCTGGATCCTACTTCACCCATACTTTAATATTTCTGGTTTCGACATGCCTTAGCGAGAGAAGTGAGTTTGCATCTCAGAAAATATTTGTCATCACAATATCTTTATGTATTTCTCAAATTCACGTGCTTCTCGTTTCCTCCATAAGTCCATTTAGTTCTCCTGAAAAAGATACAAAATAATCTCCCTAGTATATTATTGTTACTCCCATTTGGTATCCAGTGGAACACAGAGCTTCAGGAGATCATCTCTCTTTCACTCTGTTTTCTGCTGTCTTTTCTAACTGGCTTTGCAGTTACATATAGGCTTTTACTTCCTCCTTACATGGTCTCTCCCATGTGACCATCAGACCAACGCCAATTTCGGGTCACACTAGACTCACTCAACGGTCTCCTAAGCGTATATCCAATCCATCTCAATTTCCTGTTTCATCATTGTTGAGCAATAGTGTTTTGGCTAGTTCGCCACTAGAATTGTTTGCAACTAATGCTTTCTGGCTGGTTGTCTTATTTTCAGTACGGACTGAAGACAAGTGTTGAAAATAGGTCTGTAGTCTGTTGAAAAAGCTTTCAGTGACGCGCACATTGTCACTTAACCAAATAGGAGCACTGACTCACAGAAAACATCATCCGGATCTTGTTCCTTAAGATAAGTAGAGTAGATTTCAAAACTGAAGCTGTATCTTGCTTTTCTGATGCTTTACTTTGATATTTTCATCTTTCCTACCTGTAAAAACTTTAAAGTACAGAAAAATAGAAAAGTCTTAAAATTAAGTTGTAGAATTCTTATATATAGCCGAATTTTTTGGATAACTAGAGAATTTTACTATGGAACTAGACTTGCCTGCTGAGCAAAATAAAGGTCGGGTTTGAGGACAAATACTCGACACGCATGACATTGTCTGGTGCCAGTGGCGCTATATCATGAATTGACAGAAGTCGGAATTCAGTGGGTTGGCCATTGGATCGGTCCCAGTGACTGTATGGTCTACGAGCTCGCCTTGTAACTGGAGGGTCCTGGGTTCGAACCTTGGAGGTGAGAGAGTACTGCTAAAGAGTCCAAGGTTCTAGGATGAGGGAGCTGTCCAGCACTCGCTGGTCCTGTAACTGACGTCAGTTCATGATGAAATCCTGAAACCTATCACAAACCACAAACTAACACTTCAGCATAATTAAGTATTGAGTCAAATTACTTAGTTTGTGTTCTGTGCGATAAACAAAGCATTAGGCGTGACACCTATAATTTATTAAATAGTCAGTAGTACAACTGGACCTCGTCTTTCCAACTCATATCATTTATAGGTACAACATTTTCTTTCTTTCTTTTCCTATTCTCTCAGTCTCTCACTTTTTTTCCCCTTATGTGCTGCTTTGTTTCTTTCTCTCGCTTACGCCAGTAATTATGACAGCACCTACTTTTCTAACACCTTCAAACACTGTTCAGCTTTGGCTTTGCTACCGACATCCCAATATGTTGTTGTCATAATGAACTGAGATTTCCTGAATCTATGTAGAATTCTATTTATTGATAATGTACTAACTGGATGCAATACTGTGGTAAAAATGCTGAGAATTCCATTCTGTATCACAAGTACTGTTTTTGAATAAAGCAAATTATTATTATTATTTGTTGTAAGAATTGGCTTCATACGCGAAGTGAAGCAGGTTTATTGATAAATCTTTACTTACTATGCCATTACTATATATATATATATATATATGTCGGTGTTTTGACTGTATGTGATTCCACATTAATTTGTATCTTTGATTTAGTATACACTAAAACACACCAAACTCACTAATAACACCGTTTACCTGGTCAGAAATGAGTATTCTAAAGTGTCACATATGCGTGTTTGATGTGCTCTACATTAAAACACAGTTTAATTTACGATACCATAAAAAAATAAATTTTCATTACTCAAACTGACGGTTTCCTGAATTCCCATAAAAACTGAAATGAGCATTTTCTGAGAAACGTTGGTCAACTTTGACATCTGTGGGATTGTTATAAATTTATTACTACGTCTTAGGTGACAATCTACGTATAAGTTATGAGAAATGTAACTTAAGCGTCACTTTTTTGCTGATGTATATTTACTAACTCACCAGAATTCTGTCATTTGAAAAAGTCTTATGAGTAAGCACGCATTTTCAAATTATCTAAAGTAAATTGTAGCTATGGTACTCACAGTTCTCACACATTCTTGAGAAATGAATATTTTAAACTATCGAGACAGCGAAATAAAACTAACTTCATGTTGAATTATCAGTAAACTGTCTGAATGATGTGCCCACTAGATGTGGACACCAACAACTGTGAAACAGCTCGGTTCCGCCAAGTGTTGATGTTTTAAGTTTAGCCTGTCATCAATCACCCACTTATTTCATAAATGCCATGACTCAAGATTTGTGTCTTGTGAGCAGACAAGATGCAGCGGTTATTAATTATCACAAAATCATGTCAACAAACTGACAACCATTTAAATTCAACTAAGCGAAGGTAATGGTGCAGATTATGGGAATCTCTTACAGTGATGTTCATTCGACTGTGTGCCTTGTATGAGAAAACAGTTTCCAGTGTAATTTGCTTATTTTATTTTACATGAAAATGCGACAGAGTGAAAAAAGACATTTTTAATTCTATTGAACATGCTACATGGAAGTAACGCAAATGCTTCATAGTCAAGAAAGGAATGTATGTATATCTCACTGGTTGAAAAGCCAGCCCTCACATTCCCTCTTTCAATATCAGAGAAAACAAAGGATAAAATCTATCTCTTCAGTAGTGATGGATTGTTTCAGTATAGCTTTCGTTTGAGAAGATTTACCTCTGAAGTGTCACAACATGTTTTACTATTTCCTAATCTGTCATATAAAAAAGTTGTACTTCGCTTGCAGTATGTCAAGGGGAATTTCATAAAAACTCGTCGTTCTGAAAAGCAGCACCTTATAACCATGAAATTAATCTGCTGTCTTCTGCATTTGGAATGTGAATAATTTCAAGACGTTAACAAATGGCTACTGCAAGCGACACTGACATAAGTAAATCAGAAATAATTTGTATTTCAGTTGTTGATAGGGGCAGGCTTGCTTACCGTTGAGAAGTCCCAAACTAGGGTTTTCACTGGTTCTCTGAAAGATTTCGGTCTATGTCGAGACCTACCTTGAAGCAGTTCTATCCAATTTGTTTTGCTAGTCTGGAAACACTGCATCATTTACCTGCTAACTGAGTAGTCTTGTTTTAACACTCACATACTAATTACTATTATTATTCGTCCATTGGATTTCGACTGGGAGATTGGGTCCCAGAATCATATTGCCATCTCACTCTGTTCCACACCATCTTTTATAGTTGGATTCGGTAGAGCCTAGAGGTTCTCATTTCTTCTTCACATGATGTCCGGCATCTCATTCTCAGAAGTAAAATACATCACTTCCTTTCTGAGTACCGCAAGTAGGTCTGATGCGTGATGTCACACAGTGGTCTCATAAACATTCAGTCTATCCCTAATTCTCCTGGTTCCCAAAACCTGCCATTTCTGACTTCTTATCTGATCTTCAGTATGGAGCAAAGGCAGGTGTTGATGTAAATCTGAAAGCTGTAATGAAGAGCTTGTTGAGGCATGTTTAACAAGACAGTTGACTTCATGGGGTTAACAGTGATGGTGAAAATTCGGGTCTTTTTCTTTTTTTGCTGGGAGCTACAGATCTCCACGCCAACTTCCAAGTAACGAGAACTTGGCTTCGCTATTTGATCAGAGTTGTATTTAAAATCCGCATGTGGTCCACCATCATTAGCAGAAGCAATGCTTCACAGGTGCAAAGTACTCACTTGTCCTTACTCCCCACTGTCTATCACGTGATTCAATCCATCACAGTTGGGAAGCTGATCGGTTACAGTAGGCAGCAATGTCCTACATTTGTCTTCAATTCAAAGTCTTCACTAAGCTTTCCTTTCTGATTTACTTGGCATGAAGCACTATCATGTAGCTATTCAGTTAAGTTTATAAATATTTGCGGTGGTGCACTGAATAGTGTGGAAACAGCTACCGAATTACTTCACTGTAGACGATGTTAAAGGTCCTTTCAAAATCGGTGAATTTCCGCTACAGAGTTGACTGCCATTCTATGCTCTGTTCGGTGGCTGCCAATAGCGAAACATCGACATTTCAGTTTCTCTGTCATCTATCATCTACTTGTAGAGTGACTTAGAACAGATAGTCATTGTTTGTGTAGTAGACAAAGAGTAAGGATATGATATCTTATGATGTTTCGTCCTTTGGCTTCTCTTTCACAGCTCATTTTATGAATAATAATTTTACTCATCAAATCACTAATAAGGAATGCCAAAATATTGCACAGATGAAATAAAGCGAGTTGTTTTCCAGTTTGATCAACTTTCAGTGACTTTTGTTGGATGAAGTAGTTAGTAGGTTTCAGAAATCTATGCGCAGTTAAGTAATGGTTCATTGGTAGTTTTATTTTGGATCAGAGATTTTTGTCATATAGATTTCCTACCTCCCACTAACTATTATTAAAAATTGAGATTAACAGAGCTAATAATTTCAACAAAAATGCCAAGTCAATCAGTTCTTCTATATGGGTCAGAAACTTGACAGGCATACCATGAAAAGGATTTCCAACAAGTAACACACTTTTGCCAATAACTGCCTTCTTTCTACACTGAAGATCAAATAGCTGGCCAGAAAGAATTGGCAATAAAAAACTGTGAGAACGAACCAATCAAGAGTCAACTGCTTAACATATATGTAGGAGAGAATGGAGATGGAGACGCTGAGTGCAACCCGATTGGGAAACGACGAGTTGAGTGTGTGTCTGAGAGTGACATCTAGGAGATCGTGTGGGGAGGAGATGAGAGCCTACAGGCAATCTTGAGGCCAGCTGCAGAGGACAGCAGAGAACAGGACAAAGTGGCGATATGCATGTGAACCTCCATGTTCTACTCAGAACCCATGGGAAGTATACTATTTAACATTGCGTCACAAGTAACACAGTTTACAATGTCGTAGCGAACCAATTTTTCGAGGTGCTTGTTCCAGAGCACTTAAGTGAATTAAGAGGTAAGTTATCTGATTTACTGCTTTTTATTGTTGCCTTGTTATTTTTTACTTTGTTAACAGGCAGGGTGAAGGATCTTCTGCAATATATTCTTGCTGTATATTCACAGAACATCGACAAAACACTGAAAGCCACTATTCACAATCTTGTAAATTCCCGTTTTGAACAAAGTAACAAAGTATGCAGTAATATACTTATACCCGTACTGTTCATCACACAGTCGGAAATGGTGTGCATATTTATACGCACAAAAATACTTCACTGTACACCTGCTTTATGGAGAAATGAAATTCTTCTCATGTTATCTACAAAGAAGAACCTAAGTATACCAACAGAATTTATGGCTATAAGAAATATTTATTACAGTAACACCTTAGGTTTCTTAGTGAAAACTCAGGGAGAATTTCAGTTGCAGCTTATTTGTTAACATGAACACGATCTCTTTTAACCGTCTCAGCTGCAGATGAGGCTAAAATATTTTGCTTTTCCAATTACACGAGAGTTGCTTGGTAATTCCAGTAGAAAAGTAATCGGCAGCCTGCTTAAAACTTGGGCTACCGAAAACCTTCGTCAATATATTTGCATATAGTTTATCTTATTCAGTTTGTTGTTTACTCTGGAGAGTAAATAAAAAGTTGACTACCTGCTGATTCACTAATTTCCGCTAAACTTGGAGGAAGACATTCTCCTGAATGGCAGCTTATCCCAATACATGGGATGACCGTTCCTGAGTGGTGTCCTTGGTTCACAAAATGTACTGCTGAAAGTTTTTATAATTGGTATTCAACAAAATATCGTCGTGTATTTCTTGAAAGAGACAGAGAGGATATATTATCATTACGGATTGGTTTGCCCTTCAGGTTAGATAGAACCGTGTCACAGGATATCAGTCCGTGATCAACTCGTAAAACATAACTAACCCTAATAAACCAAACTATAGAAAATTAATCTGATGCTCGCTAGTGACTTGCTACAAGATGGAGTTTCCTGCAGTTCTAATGAGAGGTCGTGACCAGTGAGGTTCAATCAGATGTCACGTGTGAGGATGGACGTCCCACCAACGACAATGGTTGGGGTAGCGCTAAATCATCACGAATTGGTAGAAGTTAGAATTCATGGACTGGCTATTGTATTGAATCGGGTCCCAGTGGCTGAATGGTATACGAGCTTGCCTTGTCACTGGAAGGTCCTGGTTTCGAACCCTGGAAGTGGGTGCGTACTGCTGATGATTACCAAACTAGGATGAAACAGCAGCTGTCCAGTACTCCCTGGTTTTCAATGGTTCTCTAACTGCTATCAGTCCGTGATCAACTCGTAAAAACATAACTAACCCTTACAAACCAAACTATAGAAAAACAAGATTTATTGTCAATTAATTATTTTATTTGAAAGCCCTGGACGAAGAGAAAATATCATGCAATATACTCCGCTAGAAACCCCGTGCATTATATGAACACTGTTCAGAGTAAAGCTGTTATTATTATTAAGAAAATTTTTTTGTTTAAGTACAAAGATACACAAATTAGATGAAGTGATTCTGAAAAATCTTTTATAAAAAACATAAGGATCGTATGTAACCTCCTCATATCTTGTGGAGATATCTACAGCGTATATATAGATAATTCATGACATTTATTAACGCGCAAAAATGTGCTATAGACAAACAAGGCTAAACATAAAAGGCGGACAGTTTGCATTTCCAATGAAACACAATTTCTATTAAAAATAAACTTGTAACTGAAGTATTTATTTATATAAAGCCGAATAAATTAACCCATTTAATAGGTTTGATTTTATCAGTAGCTTTCAAACTCATTTAGATATGTACTCTGATCACTTATCTTCAGGCATGTAATCGGATATATATATATATATTCGGAGTTAATTAAAGACTTCAGCTTAAACTATTTTGGTCATCGGTAAATATTACTGCATAACACTGTAAGACTTTATCAAAATAAAGTTTTACCCAAAATGTGTATAGACAGGGTGTTCTGAGTTCGAAAAGATGATGCCCGCCACTTTCATGCATGACTTCAAGTGTCTGTCATACCACCAGCTTTTAGTGCTATACTCAGTGCGGCAAAGTCTTTCTTAAGTAGCCAACGAAACATTAAGACAGACCAATAAAGAAGAATACACGGAATAGAAGAATTAGTAAAATTCAAAACTAGAGACTGACTGACTGACTCAGTGATACCAGATGGTCTTAGCTTCCCTACGTAAGCTTTAGACGAAGTATCTTTCTAAAGATTACCATGATGTGGAAGATCAGAAAAGGTCAAAGGAAATACACAATCCAAGTTAGTTAACATTCCATACTGTTTCTACATTTTTGTGATTCATGAAACGAGAATAATGTGAACGAATCAGTTCTTGTGAATCACGCTTGTGTCTGAAAGTGAAATTAACTGTCTGAAATTGGGAGGAATTTCGCTTTAGCCGACTCGATAAGGACCATTGTCTGATTTATGAAAAAATGCTTTCCATTTTGAAACAGTGTGATTTGGAAACAGTTAGAACATCGCCAAACTTAATTAGAATGCCTTCATGAGAATGAGGCGAGTAACGAAAGAAAACAGAGAACGAGAAACAACAGGAGAATGAGGGACACTGGGTGCAGTAAGTGTCGCAGCGGAAGAATTCCTTTCATTTCATTCTATCACAAAAATGAGAGTAAAAACCACTTATTAATCCATCACCATGAGTGTGTCGCAGCATGTTTTTTCAACAAAAGAGGCGTGGGTACTAAGTCAACGAACATATTTAACATGTTTGTTTTAACTGCAGACAGTATTATAATGTAAGAAAACCATAGTGTCTACCATGTTTTTATTAGGCAAATTGTTGAGGCTTGAACTTAACGCATAGTCCACTTTTTCAGTTATTATCGAAATTTTGTTATTTATATATTTCAGAATGCCTTTTTTTAATATTCGTGTATGCGTCGACGGCCTATTTGAAAGTTGGGCTACCGAGAGTTCCTTCTCATAGTACATCTAAACATCTAAAATTTTTAAAACCTACTGATTTTCAAATTTTTTAAAAAGCTAAGAAAAAGAATCAAGAAGGGTGACAATCTGCAACAAAACTTACACCTATACATCATTCCATTGTTTTGCTATCATTAGTATCAACTGCTAGACTCTGCCCAGTACATAAAAACTCTCAGGATTGTAGAGGTTCTTTAAAGAATTACTAGTGATGTCAACAGTCATAATTGGTCATTAATACGGTCTGCAACTGATGTTATCATTAGCAATTTTACAAACCATAAGGACGGTTACCTCCACGGTTTTAATGCTTCTGATGTCCTCAAATGTCCCCAATCACTAAAACCTTCCCAGAGCCCTTGTCCTGATGATGTATCAGCTCTTCTCCCAAAAATATTAGCAGACATTCTAAGTTGTCCCCACACGAACATTTTCGATGCTTCTTTTTCCAGGAATGTTGTACCCATAGTATGAGAAGACATTAAAATTATCCCCATAACTAAATCATCTACTGCAATTATTTCTCCTTTTTTGAAATTGATGAGAAAGATACTTATACTTAACCTAGAGTATTCCTTGGAAAGTTTTAATGACCCCAAACAATATGCGTATAAACACGCTAGGAGTACTTTTGATGCTGTCGCTGTCTCACATTATATTATTGTTTCCTGTTTGGATAAAGGAGCCCAATAAGCTTAGTTTACCTTCCTGGATTACACATCTGCCTGTGACTCTGTACCCAGATGTCTTTTGTTAAATAACCTTTTCCTGACACAAACATAGTCCTGGGCTGATAACTGGTTACATTTTTATATCTATGACAGGATGCAGTAAACTGTATATAAAGGCAAATCTTTCTGTGCCTTGCTTATTGAACCCAATGTTCCTCTAGTTGTTGTTCTCTCTCCGTTTCTTTTTTCTTTCTTCCCTGACGAGTTGCCTTTTTCGGCCAAAACCAACTTTGTTTAATACACTGATTTTCTGACTTTCTCGTGGCTAGTTATTTCCCAAACTCACTGGATATCTTTTTGTCCGACATCAACCAGTGATCTAAGTTAAGCTGCACGATAGGCTCTGGCTAGTGACGCACTCAGTCTTCTCTTGACCATTGCTGCAATATTTTCACCTGTAAAATCTTGTTGAATGATGACAGGCTGTGATTTGATTAATGTTTGAGCCTTCACATTTTCCATATTTGCTAATGAATCGTTGAACATAACCTTTGTTTTTCAACACCTTTCCGAGAATCCTTAATTCTTTCTCTAGTTTCTCTGCAGAGCATATTCTCCTCGCTCTATAGTACATAGTCTTGATTGATGCTCGTTTATAGCTATTCGGACAAAACTATTAAAATGTAAGCATTGTCCATTCCATGTCAGCTTTCGGTAGTTTGACCTCTGGAGATTACCATCTTCTAGGCTTTGCACGGCAATGTCAAGGAAATGGAACTTTCCATCATTTTCATGTTCCATAGTAAATTCACTATTTGTATGTGCGTCATTGAATAATCTGAGCAGATAGGAAGCATGACTTTCATTGTTGCACAGTACAAATCTGTCATCGACATATCGACAATAGGAAGTTGTTTGGTCAATTCCATGCTTCAACTTTGTTTTCTCAAGGTTTGACATGAAGATATCTACTAAAACATAATTTTACATTAGTGTCACTATTAAGTTAACTAAAGATTTTCTTACGTTAAAGCGACAGAATTCACCTATTTTAAATATGCCGTTTCTCTGTTTAGCCTGTATATACATATATACTCCTCCCTTTTTTATGCAACCACATAAGTTCAATGTCCCGTGAATATGTCAAGGATAATATTTGACAAATTGCAACCACTCACTGACACTAACTAGCCTCTGATTATCTGCATACACCTTTAACACATAAAGCCAAATACACGAATGACTCATCATGAAGTCAATAAAATTTCACGTACACAGCGTGACATCGCCACTGAAATTGTGAAACTTCCTATCCATTGCCCGCCTTTCATTAGAAAGACAACTTGAAAGAAATTAGTGATATGTATCAACTGGCTGAGTATGCTTATATTTATGGAAGTTTTGAGTTGTTTCATGCCCACAAATCAATACATACATTTGTCATTATCTTTTTTTTCACATGTTCACACGGTATAAATTCCACTTGCAAACACACAAAATGTGCTTGATGCGTTAGTCACCATCCTGCCTATCTGTCATTGTGTATTTGCAATTTCTCGCCTAGTGTAAGTGTAAGCAGTTTACACTTATATTTTCTCATCCTGTCAGTGTCAAAATGTATGAAAGATGGGGCGTGGGGAGAGTGAGAGAGAAAGAAGACTAACTTGCTGAAAATTAATGTGACATTTTGACTTTTGTGTGGAATACCGATTGTCGTTTCAGGTGGTTTCATTTCTCACCCCTGCTCATGGGTTGTAGCACTGACTGAAGCTTACTAACAATACGCAGGTGACGATAAAGTTAAGTGACAGTAAAGTTTGCCGAATCAACAGAGAAAAAGTTAAACTGTTTTGTCTCACACACTTTGTGTATTCAAGTCACTTAAAAGTACACTGCTGCATATTAATCAGTCGATGAACTGGAAAAATAGTAGGTTTTTGTTGTTTGATAAAATCCTGATAAATCATTTGATGAATGCAGATATTTTACAGAAGAACTCACTCATTGGTATATAGGATTTTAGTGTGAAATAAAAACAAGTAGCTCATTGATATAAGAATAGAATTTGTGTACTGTGGTAGAGTATAATTCCATTGAGGATAAAATCTCATTTTTAATAAAGTCACACAGTGTTATACAGTAGTACTTACTGATGACCACGTTTCGAGCACAATTTGTTACTCACAGTCACATCAGGTTACACAACTTTCCAACTTCGTTTATATAATTCCACATCTCCGGTATGAGTGATGAGTAATTCCTGTTGCGTGTGTTGTGTTGGGTGTAGAAGATTCAATGAACCAGGATTCAGTAATCAACCTCTCTCTACACCTAGAGAGATTACTTCTTAGAATCTTAACCCTCTCCCACCCTGTTGTGTGGTTGTGTGTTAGTGCATGCAATGCAATCGCTGAGCTTTTTTTTCTAAATTACTTATCTTCGCGGGGTCAATCATTGCACACTTAGCACATTCTACGCCACATCCCTTTTCCTTACATCTTGATCATTTTCAATTCCTGTGCCTACGATTAACAGAGGAAATTCTGCGGAATTTACTTCACAGTGTATTTACAATTCCACCTACAATTGAGGTGACACATATATGGATAGAACCAATAGAATGTTCTAATGTCATCGAAAAGAACATGTTTCAAAGTAATTATTAAGTCACATAGAAAACCAAGATGAATAAAAATCCATAAAATATGACTGATCATTAGTATGTACTTTTATTTTATATAAATTGAGCAGTTGTTCATACATTTTATGTAATTATTATGAACCATGCTGGTTGTAAAACGGTTGGAGGGCAACTACAAAATGATATCATCTCAGGATTTTCGTCTTATTGGCGCTTTATTTAAATTTACCAGAAGGACTGAATTTTCGAATAAAATTTTATTATCGCCTGATTTGTTTTGTTCCTTAGCTCTATTCCCCACTGGGAATAGAGCTTCAAGCTAGAGCTTTGAAGTTTCAGTAAGAGTGGTGTTTATTTTTATAGGATTGGGTTGCTAGCCTCACGCTAAATCTCCCTTCTCTGCCTGGTTTACTTCCGGCTAGATGAGGTAATGAAGTGTGCCGTCTGGGGATCAAACCTCGAGCCACTTGCGGGGTTAGCCAATGTTCTCCCACTGAACCCCCTCCGCACGTTTCAATAAAATAAATTATCCAAATGCGTCTTATGCTGTAATGAGTAAAATTTATCACAGAACTTATTTGACATCCTCAAAACTATTGTGAGCCATCATGATCCCGATAGCTATGTTTTAATAATTACTACTTTTCATTGACACACACAATTACTTTATAGAACTTCTAATAGTAAATCAAACTGAAGTCATTGAAGGAACATTTCTGAAAGCATATCAAACAGCACTGTGTGAAATACGCAATGCCTTTCATTAGAGTTTAGTTACAAAAATTATTAATGTATGCACTACTTATTTATGCACCTCAAAAAAGTAAATCATTGGGATATCATACTGATACTTTAGTACATGTGGAGCGTTTCTAACGGTTGAAATGACAAGTTCTAACGTGTTTTTGAAGCATCCCAAAAAACTGAACTAGTGGTAAAATGACATCCTAGAAGTATGAAGAGCTATTTTGTAAAATGCAGCGAAAAAAATCAGCAACATGAAGAGTGTCAAATAAGTCCCTTGAGAAGTTTTGAGCATTAACGCATAAGACCCTATTGAGCATGCAGTGCTGTATAAACCAATCTAAATACCCTGCTTATATCACCTCTATTAGCCTTTATAAATTTACATGCACTTTTAGAAGCAAGAACTTTTGGGACAGAGAGAAACAAGGGCTTTTATACCGTTTTCTGAGGGAATTCCAAGTTATATGTTACTGATGGTGCAGGCGATATTCACAAAGTGAAATTATCACACATCTGGTAGAGATATCCAGATCGGTTGAAATCCTAAATATACAGAGGTTATTCAGTGTACTATGGTTTACCGAAGCGATTCGTGTCAAACATTTTCAACCAAACTTATGCACATAAGAAGATGCTGTGATCAACCTTCAATTCACGTATTAAGCACATTTAGATTTTGCTTACACTGTCTGCATATTCATCCATATGAGTGATCTCAGCTTACACAGTTAATGTCAGTCTCATAAGCCTTAACTTTCTCCGGTTGTGATATAACTGCGTAAGTGTATCACACTGTATAGAAAGGCAAAATACTGAATCTTTCAGTCATTGTGGTACTTTCTATCTATCAGGTACACCTTCATCAATCTGAAATCTGCTTGGAAATCTTCTGCACCCCACCTCAGCATAAAGAACAAGATCCAGAATTTCAAGACGAATGTGAATTCAATTAGTTTTTCTATACGGGTCTGATCAAATGGCCAGCTGGCCGGAAAGAATTAGCTGCGAGAAATTCTGGCTGGAAACAAACCAACCAAGAGCCGATTGCTCAACAAATCTGTAGGAGGAAATGGAGGTGGATAGGGTACACACTGGGGAGACCATCGAATGACATCGTGCGCAATGCAAGCCATCGCTCAAGTAGAATCCTAAGTGTCGGTGTAAGGATGACATGGAGGTGATCGTGTGGCAAGGAGGAGATGACAGATTATGGCCAATCGTGGGCCCAGATGAAGAGGACAGTAGAAAAGAGAAGAAAGTGGAAATGTACCCAAGATGAAGCACTACGTTAACGTCATAACCCAACAGAACAATTATTATTATTATTTATGTCAGGCAGGCCTGTATTGGGCTCCCACTGAAAATTGTTGTTTATTTTCCTACCTTTACTGCATACTGCTGAGGAGGGCGATCAGTGAACTATCCGGTGGTTAAATCTATCCAAAATCGCTCCCATTTTCCAGTCTTCCTTTCATGTCTTGATGGGGATTATTAATTTATATGCGTAATTGTTTTAATTTAACGATTTTATTATTAACTACGACATTCTCAGCACAGTGAATATCCAAACAAAATTTCGAATGGGGAACTGCGTAATAATAAGAACGTATGATTCTCTTACGTTAAGGAGATGACTTTGTCTAAATCATTAGGAAGTATGTGGATTCCTTTGTAGGACTTTCTGAACAAATTTTAAAATATTAGTATTACTGTACAATGTCGCATGGCCACTGTTTTGATAGAGCAGCTCCCAGAACAACTCACTTTTATAGATTCATCGTAGGGATAATAATGGAAACATTTCAAGACATCTACGTCATCTATACACCAGTCAACTCAAATACTCCGTATTTATCCCCAAACTTATCAATCCACCAATGAATTTAACCTTCATTTTCAACCTTCATAGCCCTGCATCGTTCTTCAAAACACTATTAGTTGGCCACATGGTTAATTAGTTTATAGTAAAAACTAAGAGGTGTTAGTTAAAAGAATGTGAAAGTAATCTTTTGATGATGCCGCAACAGTGAACGATGAATACTAGCAAAATAACTCCTGGCTTTTATGCCATTGTTGTTATTCTCTTGAGTTCGAGTTAAAATACAGGCATTCAGAAATACATCTCCATTTCATCGTGTTCTCTGCAGACTTCTTCAACTGGTTACACAATTCCTCATAAGTTAGAATCGCCTTCTTAGAGCCAAATCGAAACTCAACTTGTCATCTCATTCTTGGGTTCCACTCAAGAGCCTAAGTGGCACGTAATGTCATTCAGTGGCCTCTGCATATTTGTAGAGTCATAGGTTCACAGATGGTTACTTACCAGAGTTTCTTCCTTGTCACTCATTCTTTCCAACCGGTCATCTTTTCTTCAGTGTGGAGAGAAGGCGGCTGTCGCTTACAGGCCGCAGGCTTTCAGAAAAGCTTTTCATGAAATGCCACGTTTGTAACTTCGAGAAAAAAGGACGGACTTAACATTTGTGTTGGAAAAACGATTCATGTTCCTCATACTGAGAGCAACAGATTTCCACAATATGTCTTACCTTTCCAACCCTAGCTTTGAAATCTTGATCCATGTCGGCTGTAGTGGAAACGATGCCGTCCAGGGAAGTAAAAGAAATGACTTCCTGTAGATATTTCTGTTCGTCGAAAACTCCTTCTTGTTGTCGGTTATGCGGTTTTATCATCTCTGTCTTCTCTAGGTTCACTTGAATTCCTGTCATTACTTGATATTCTTTCACCCAAAACACTATGAGTTAATTACTCACTGACCTCAAAAACAGAAATCTCCTGAAACTATAAGTTAGTAACATTTCTTTTCGGCAAATTTAAATTTCTCTGTACAAAAGAAGATAAGGATTAATGTTAAGCTATGCATTTTTAATGAGGATATTTATTTTTCTGATGTCAACAACTTTAGGAATTCTATGGACATCCCAATATTTGAGAAAAACAAAATTTTCAAATCAGTAAATTAATGCGTGAGTAATCGCCAAATAAATTCACAGAAGTAATTTCATCCTTTCGAAATCATCATTCAAGTGTGATTTTTTTGTTCTTTTGAAATGTCAGGGGCTTCAGCAGTTTGAAGTTTTCTTGAAGTATTTTGACTAATATTAATCATTCGAAAGTTTCCACATACCAATATGGTGTCCACATCACTAGGTGACAACCTGACACTTCAAAAAATTGTGCTGAAGATCTGAGACGTTGAAGCTTTGATAATTTTTTTGCACTGATTCTGGTAGATGGTCTTGTCGTTGTGGTTTCTGCGCACCCGTTGCTTAATACTGATGAGAATTAATGATCTCGGTAACAAAATGGAGGTGGAAAATTCGTTTGGTCGACTTGTATAAATCATGAAACAACACAAAATGGATTTACTGACTTGCGATATCCTGCATACCTCACGTTTTGTTCATCTATTTGCTTCCTCTGTAGTTTTCCTGTCGTTTAAATTTTGGTCTAAATAACAATAGTTACGGTTCTGTGATGCTGGAGATTTGTTATAAAGTGAAAATTAAACCCATGGATGGCACTCACAATAGACAAAAGTGAGGTTGTTCCTCCAGTTTTTTTAACTTGTATAGTCCGAATGTCTGGCATACAAGCTGGAAATCGTGATGAACCAGTCAAATATTTCTTGCTAATATAGGTAGTGGAAAAAAACGCTCTGTGGTTTGTCACTCCTTACTAGGTCTTGTGATAAGCATAGAACTTGGCAATCAAATTCTTCTAACTTCATGTAGAATGAATGTTTAACATCGATGGATAATACTAACTTCCTGATATTTGGCAAAACTTTACGAATGATGATGGCCATCTTAAATTGGAGGTAACAAACCTTTCTTGACATTTAGGTGAATGCTTGATGTTGTATTATTGTGAGGAACTGTAAGTTTGTCTTTATTGCCTGTCAGATTAGCAAGTTTTATAAAATCATTCTCAAATGGTTGGAAGATTCGCAATTCTTTACATGTATGTATACATAAAAAGTGGATACGAGAGTAAGACAAGGGTGTCTGTTTTCACCGATGATACTCCTAATTTTAGTGAACTGCATTATACGTCAGACTGTGTGGAACGAAAGTACAAGAATATTATGGATTGAGAAAAAGACTGTAGAAGATCTGAATTTCGCAGACGCTTTATGCTCGATGTAAAACGACTCGAGGGCTCACCGGTGAAAACCGACATTCTATCTGTAGAAGAAGCAGTAAACAAAGGACTTCAAGGAAACACTGAGAAGACAGAGTTGATGAAGATAACCAACCAACAGTAACAAGCAACAAACACTTTCAGCTTGAGAAATTTAAAAGAAGTTACTTCCTTCACCTATCTAAGCATTACCGTTTCAACTACATGCGCAACAGATGATGTCAGAGCTCGAATCAGGAAGACAAGATAGACCTCCATCCCTCTTTAATCAGTTTGGAAGTCCTATGCACTCCGGCCCAGCAGTAATTACAAAATTCGGATTCTCAACACCAAGGTTAGGTCAGTCAGTCCTACAATATGACTCAGAGACCTGGCTCATAACGAAAAGCATTTACAAAAACCAATGGCTGATTTTCGTCTGCAGCTGCATTCTCCGCACTGAGGAGGCCATCGAATGACATCCCTCGAAATGCAGGCCATCGCTTGATTAGAATCCGAATGGAAAGTGATGATTCAGTCGTCATTTTGAGAGTGACATGAAGGAGATAGTATGGCGAGCATGAGATGAGAGATTACGGGCAGTCGAGGACCTAGATGAAGAGGACAGAAGAGAACAGAACAAAGTGGAGATGTGTTTTTCCAGTTGGAACACAAGGGAAGAATAAATAAAGAATAATAAATAAGGTTCGTCGATGTTTATTCACTGCATGGACTAGTCTGCATGCCGTTTGAATTGGTGTATGGGTTTGTCCTTCATGTACAGTTTACTCCCACTCATGCTTAATGCCTTTTTTCCCTGAATATCTTCAGCAACCCGACCAGTCGTTCCTCCAATTTAAAGGCGGTAGCGCATAAACCGATAAAAATTTCACCATTGTATAGACAACGAAGTTGGAATTCATGCCCGAATCTCATTAAACTGTTGACATTATAAGAAATTCAACCACACCTAACAGGATTTTCCCATTGTTTAGGAAATTGTCGAAAATGTTTATAAACAGGCTTAATTCAAGGGCATCCAGAAGAAATTTAGAGAAAATATTCTTTTCTTTACTTCAAGTGAAGACAGAGTAGACAGAGGCGGCGAATATACCTAATCAACAACAAAAACTAACAATTACCATCAACAGGAGAAATTTGCAGGTGATCGCCTCTTTCACCTATCTAGGCTGGATCATTTCCACTACAGGTGGCATTGGTGAGAGTATCAAAAAAGCAACACAGGTGTTCGTTACTCTGGAATCAGTATGGAGATTCTCATCAGCTGGTACAGCAAACAAATCTGAACTTTGGACATTAGTGGTTCACACATCTAAGGCCTGCATCACCAGATCCACTTCAGCCTGCCATCTTCGCCTAGTTCCGAATACCCGATGTTCGATCAGATAGCATAAGCAACATAGAACAGTGCAGCGAACCAACCAAGAACCTATGACCTGAGAAAATTGCCAAAAGGAATCCAAATGAACGGCTCGTACACTGATGGAAAATTTAAGTTGCATCACGGGCTAGGTAGGCCATCAAGTGGAAAACGAAAATAATGAGATGGATTTTGCGTCGCAGGGTATCGATGAGGAAATCATGCCAAAAGGGAATGAATACTTGTGAACAGTCATGCAGGCCCCTGAAAGTCATAGAGAAGAATTTAGTGGTATGTAGAAGTGACTTGGCTTCCGTGTTTTGCCTATTGCTGTTACAATTTGAAGCGGGTAGTTTACCGCCTGCGTTTCTTGACGGTTTGAAGCAGTTTGGGTACATGTTCACCCGTCTTTCCATACGTATAAGTGTCAAGAAGTGCATGTTAATCGGTATACTATGTGGGATGTAGCTTAATCACTTGTGTAATGTTGAGGTTTGTATTAGAACTTGTCTTTAGCTTTATCGATAATTATTGATTGTGGAACATATTAGATTTAACGGACTATAGAATTTAGTCCCTGCATTAAAATCACACTTATCAATTAGTTCAATATAGACATCTTTATCCTGAGAACAGAGTTATCTGCATACATTGCCATTAAATGTTTTACACACCGATCAGTGATTATTTTGTTTCTTTCTAAATATGCTATCATTTTGTTTATTTTATATGACCTTTCACTTTCCATTTTCGCATAAACTGAATTCACAAGAAGATATATAATCAGACTGTTTAAAATAACTTTGTTCATTTTTCAACGAAGTTGAATAAACCATGAACAACAGCGGTTTTTGCAGCATAATGTGGTACCATCATTTATTTCGTTGGCTTCTCATCATCTGCTTACAGCATAAATAAATTATTAAGTTTTTCTACGGGAAAGTTTTAACACAGTTGCAAATTTTACATGATGTCAGTTGACAGTAGGTTCTGGACTTAGCGAACAGTGTTCAAAAAATTGCGCTTATATAGTTTTTTCACACGCAGTTCCAGTTTAAACAAAATAAATGTATGCGTACAATGGTAAGGGAGTTACGTTATAAAGACGAGAGGTATATGAGATGCTGAGTGACTAATAAATTAGGTAACAATGTAGTGAGTTCAACGCAAGTCACAGAGACAAGAGACAAGCAAAATTACACTATATCAAAGTGCTGTAAGGTTAAAGTCAAAGATAACGTGGTGAAATGAAGGGCAGAGAGAATAAAGACATCCAGTTACCAGGGCGATCAAGGAAAGACTGATAACTGCCTCTTTCTCAACACGCAGATAAATCGAGTTTCAGGCGTTTGATAGAAATCGCTTCTGCAAAATTGAGGAGAATTGAGCTTTTTTTTGCCTATTGATACTTCTAAATGATTTCGCGATTTCCGCCTCATGACCCGTATCGACATGTCTGGTAAATTACACTATATCAAAGAGGGGTGGGGTGAAATTCAAGCCAAAGATTATGTAATGAAATAAAAGAGAGAATAAAGAAATCCAGTTACCAGGGTAAAGAAAGACTAGACTGTAAGTAGCTGGTGAGAAGCCAAAGAAATAAATGATGGTACCATATTATTTTGCACAAGCCACTGTTGTTCTTGCTTTATTCAAATTCATCAAGGGGAATAAATGCATGAAGTAACCTTATAGTGTTCTCAATCTGCCCTTCTAACCCTGCTGTGTGATTACATAGAAGTGAATCCAATGCAATGCAACGGCTGAGCTTTGTTCTAGGTTATTTAACTTAGTAGGGTGAATCATTCTACACCTCTCTATGTACCAATAATCTAGTTGACCTCGATCTACTAGTCTGACTGAGCTATGCAACTGACCTCACAGTAATTACATGGTATTTTGTAAATTATATTATTTTTACTAAATGGTTCTATTGGGCTCTTTAAGCTGACAAAGTTTATCCCTCAAAGAGTTGGCTGTTCTGTTGGTTGGTCTCAATGCCAACCTAATTCCAGCCTCATTGAGAATCCTACGCAAGGCCTCTGACGTCAAAGGCCTCCTAATGTAATAACAGTAAGGTCCGTTAGTAGCCGAATATGCAGAAGCCGTGGTAATTCAAGTACTGACCTTTCTAAAGGGAACAAGTGGCAATACTTTATGCTCGAAGCCTTGTCATCTAGTTGTGAATACTGCATCATCACTGTGTGTGATATTTAAAATAAACTTATCTAATATGGGACTACATTCTACCATCACAGTGGCCAAGTTCTACATTCACTCTAATAATGACTTGCATTTATAGATTTCACTTTACTAAAACAAAAAATACTAATCCAGGTGTTGTTTGACGATACCATCTACATACCAGAATTTTAGCGATATTCGATGACGGAACATTTGTTATTTATCAACGTTTCATAAGATCGAGAAATTCCAGACAGTTCAGATTCTCACGAAGCAGCATTCCAGCATCATTATTCGAATTACAACATAGTTTAAACACAGCATAAAACGAAAAAGAGCTAACATGTTAACCTACTCTATGGCAATATAAATCCTACTAAAACAGTGAAAATTTCTGGATAGAAAACCAAGGGAAAACTGTGTTAACACTGATTAAGGCTGGTTATTGCCTACAAAATGAAATAGTCTGCAAACATTTCTGTCCATCCCTTAAATAAAATGATTTAGTCAATACACTAGTGTTTAAACTCACTATAATTAGACGTTTTTAGAGAATATGTGGAAAGTCAGCTTCACATACGCGCCTCAAACATTAAATAGTTATGAAAAGCTTACGGCAAAGTTGTTTACAATCCATCTTCTAAAGTATAAGTAACTGAATCCAAAAGATTATGTGAAAAATTCTAGTTAACCAGTTGCCGCTTGATTCCAACAAGTCTGTATTTTGACACCTAAGAAGCGGAAGTAGACTTTCCGAAGGAGATTTCTACCCAAAATGAAAATCCGCCGAGATCTATTGACTAGCATATCAAACCAAAAATTCATGGAGGTGAAACATTACTTGTTCCAAAACAGAAACTTTACATGAACCTGGATTTCATGGGATACTTAACCTGTTATCATATCAAGTTGATATGATTATGAGCAGTACTAAAATGAGCTCGAAATATGGTCAGCAGTAAATCTTACTGTATAACACTGTGGGACTTTATCGAAAATAAAATTTTATTCCCAATGGAATTATACTCTACCACGGTGCACAAGTTCTGTTTTTATATCAAAGATTTCATTATCTTTGAGAACATTCTTCGTAGAAATGCTAAGAGTAGTGTTCTGAGGTCGTCCATCAGTCTGTACAAGGTTAAAGGACAAGATCTCACATTTGACCACTTCTCTGTGCATACAACAGTTCGCCTGTCCCCGCATGGTTGAAGAAAGGCAGTATTGGGTCTGTAAGGAGTGAGACAATGGAACACCTCGTCAACACTGGTCATTCCTTGACGACAAAAAGAGATGGTCATTACTCTGAACCTTTCATGGTAATACGTTTTAATTATTAACTGTTATTATTAATATTAACAACACTTTATTGTACCTCTTATTATTATTATTCTTGATTCATTTAAAACTATCTTTCATCAGCAGCATTGTTATTATTATTATTATTGTTATTATAACTATTACTATTGATATTACTCTGTTTGCAATTCTTGTTATATTTTCAAATTACTAATGCTTTACCTAATTGATGTAATTGAAGCGTAATGCATTTTATCCTAATTTTGATCTCTCATACTCTTTCTCCTCTTATGTATTTGAACATGACCTACAAAACATTCGCAACTGTCTGTCTGCAAGACCAAATCAATGTAGTTTATTTACTTATCAGTCTTATACCTCTCAATGTAATTTCAAAAGTATATATATTCGTGTATGTAGAGTATTCAGCTGACGAGTTCCACCGAAATTTGATGAATTCATTAAATCCTGCTTTATTAACCTTTGTTGCTTGTTTTAAAATGTAGTAATGATGATGAACATTTGTAGCTCAGATAGATGATGCTCATTTATTTGTGTTCTTTGAACTGGTTCGATTATTTGAGCTTTCATTTTCTTTCTAGACAACATATTCAGCGTATACTTCCAGCTGAAGTGAGACGTTGAAATTATCCACGAGTTTATCAACCACCCTTCCTGTAACTATGAACGTGGTTTGATTATATGAACTGCTACTGTGGTGATAGCTGGCTGCTAACCAAAGTTGGTAGACAGTTATTGACGTCAATGTTTATGTCCCCAATATTGGTGGTGAGAAAATGAGAACAAAGGCTTTGCGTAGGCGGATACAGTTAGCATATGGATGATCTGACACAGCCACAAAGAGATGCAAGGTTAACTTTCTGTGAGAAACAACCAATCAAAAGACTGTATTTTCTACTAACATTATGTAAATATGTGTTGATTTTCCTTAATAAACGATCTGTTGCTTGGCCCTTATCTTCTGTTGTTACACTACTATACTTCTGGTTAGACGACATACGTCCCCTTCATCTTCAATAATTATACTGTTGAATTTGTGAAGTAACTGACATATTGACAACTTTTTCATATGTGGCATAATAAGCAGCACCAGAACTATTTTTCTGATCAAAGTGTGATTTTTATCGGCACTGGAGTTATATAACGCGGTAGCTAAGTAGGTTCCACATAAGATGCATTCCTAAGGTCTAAGAATACTTTCTTTTTCAACCTTATTTCCTGAACAAAAAATTTGAGTTATGCCTTCGGAAGGATATATTAATTAATATGAGAACTAAATAACTACTAGGTCATCAACCAACATATCCGAAAATCTTAATTTCGCCTTAATATCTGAATGCATCATAATATATTCGGAAGGAGGATAGTCGGATCAAACAGTTGCCGTTGACCCGAGATGGCAATCGACGGTCTCTTCTCCGTTTGTCCTATCCATCTCCCTTTTCTTTGGGATATTTATTGAGTCGTAATTTCTTGACTTGTTCATTAACAGAGTTGCTTGTCTCTAATTCTTTCTGACTGACCATTTGATCTTCATTATGAAGCTAGAGAAGACACCTGTTGATAAAAGTTTGTGGTAAGTTGCAAATGCTTTTCGTAACTCTCTGGTCTAGCTCCTGACCCATGTAGGAGAATTGACTGAATTAAAATTGATGTTGAAACACAAATTTTGTTCTTTATGCTTCCTGTATTCTACCCATCCCTCTTTACTGCTCCCCACTAATCTTTCCTGGACTACTTAAGAAAGACTTTGCTTCGCTGCGTAGGGCACTAAAAGCTGTTAGTAGGGCAAGTGGGATTTCGTCAAACCAACTGGTTAACACCGTTGTGGATAGACATATAATGTCATGTAAGAAGCTAGCGAATTCTATATTGTCAGACCCCGAACACCCTCTCTATACGCAGCTCTCTCCTTGCATTTCACCTGGTAGAACTAGAAGCAACTATAGGAGGCTATATGCCGGGACTACCAAGTACAAAAACTCCACAATACCTTATCTGGCACGGCTGTTATGTAATGAGAAATCCGTTAGGTATGACACGATCAACTTACTGCGGCACTCTAACAAATAGTTCCCATTAGCTTTTGTTCTCCTTTCTTTGTTACAATTATATTGTTGCTCCTATATTCTATTACACACTAATTTTATATTTCATATCCTGTGATGCACTGTTTAGATATGTGAATGCAATGCTGTTCTTTTTTATTTCTTTTATTTCTCTTCTTTTTCTTTTGATGTTGTTGCTTTTTATTTTTAAATTCTTATAAAATTTATGAGGTAATTAGATGCAATATTGTAATGCACGCTGAAAATTCCATACCTGTACCACAAATACTGTTTGGAATAAAGCCACTATTATTATTATTATTATTCTGCATGTGTGCATATGATCTCCAAACTGAATTAAGATTGAAAGAGGTCTGTCTTGCATTTCTGATAATGGCCGCCTTTGACATCATCTATTCCGCCTGTAGTTAAAACGATTCTACCTAGGTAACTGAAAGAGCCCACTTCTTTCGAATTTCTTCCGTTGGTATTGGTCGGTGTTTGTTGTTGTTGCTGATTGGCTATTTTCATCACCGCCATTTTCTCTATGTTCACCCAAAGTTCTGTATTCACTGCTTCTTGTGTCTATGAGTCTTTGAGCCTGTGTGACATTAGACACAATGTGTCTGCGAAATTCAGACCTTCTAGAGTCCTCTTATCGGTGATGTGTATTCCTGTCTTCTTGCTCCCCACTGCCTTCTAGATAATCCTGTCCACCACAATCATCGGTGACAGCAGACACCCTTGAATGGATATTCCGTTGGTTGTGGTTATCATTTAAATGCATATGAAAAGTATAGTCAATAGGAATATAAGAAAAAATGAGAAAAAACAAATGAGTGTCAAGCTTGTGTATTTATAATCAGTGAAAACTCTAAAGATGAGTTGTATTCAGTGGAGTGTAAGGAAATATGGTTACCACCGAAGAAAAATGGACATACAAACGGGTTAGATTGAATGTTAGTTCGAGCGATGAAAAGCAAAATAAGAGAAGTAGAAAATAATGGAAAAATAGTATGGTTTTATACAATTAACGATAATCTAGCAATGAAGTTATATAATTATCTTAGTATAACTAATTCTTAAGAATTAGTCTATTATTATTATTATTGTTCCCTTGGGTTCCTAGTGGAACATAGGGCTTCAACTGCAAGCCTCCACTTGCTTCTGTCTTCTATTGTATTTTTCACTTGCATCCATGTTAATCCATACGGTTTCAGTTCCTGTTCACACGATCTCCTCCATGTCACCCACGCTTGGACGTCCCACTCGCCGCTCCCCTTTCGGCTTCCACTCGAGCGCTGGCCTAACTCGCGATGTCACCCAGTGGCCTCCTCAGCCAGTGAGTGTCCAATCCATCTCCACTTTCTCCTGAATATTTGTTAGGCGATTGATTCTTGTTTTGTTTGTTTGTTCCCATAGTTTCTTGTTTGTGATTCTTTCCGGCCATCTGATCTTCAGTATAGAACGAAGACAGCTGTTGATAAAGGTCTGAAACCTGTTGGAAATATTCTTTGTCACCCACTGGCCAAGTTTCTGATCCATCCGTATAGAAGAATTGACTGACTTGACGTTTGTATTGAAAATTCGAATCACTTTGTTGTTGATGCTGAGTTGAGTGACGAAGATTTCCAGATTGGTTTCAGGTTGATGAATGTGTTTCTCTCCTTCCCGATTCTCGATTTGACATCCTCGTTCGTTCCTCCACCTGCCTGTAGTTGAGACAATGCTCCCTAGATAAGAATTAGTCTGCATGGATTTAATTTGTTTCAAGTTTCACCACGAATCAGCATCAGTTGGAGAACCGTAGAAAATTAGGGAGTACTGGACAGCTGTTTAGTCCTAGTTTGAGACTATTCGGCAGTATATTGGCTAGTGATCACGCTAACATCATGAATTTTTAGAAGTTGTGATTCATCGGCCCAATGGTCTGCGAACTTGTCATGTAACAAGCAGGTCCTCGGTTTGAATCGCAGTGGGTTCGTACTGAGGAAGAGTCTCAAACTAAGAGGAGACAGGTGTGCATTGCTCCCTGAATTTCAACGATTCTCTAACGGGTATTAGTCCGTGATCGAAAATGAAATAAATTATAATTATCTAATTCAATTTTTCCCAGATTTCCGCGTCAATTGACTCGACCGAAGTGCTAGGTCTAAGGTTGACATGTCGGCTGTATGTGCAGATGCTTTGACGATGTCTAGTCATATAACTTGGAGTCAGTTGGTGGGTGGTGACTGGCAGCGGAATCCAGGATAACGCGCATTTCGTCCTACTTGAGACCCGTCATCTGCATGTACCTGCATTCCAAAGTCAGTGATGATGTTCCTGTGAGGCGGCTGTTGTGAGGAAGTGGTCTAGAGGGTGACGCTTTGCCATTTGAAACTACAGGCACTGGGCTCGAACCTCTGTGGGAACACCATCACTCACTAGGGAATGCAGGTACATCCAGCTGACGACTAGTCCGAAATGGGAGGGTGAAATGCGCGTCATCCTGGATTCCACTGCTAGTCACCATCCACCAGCTAACTTCTAATCACACTTGTGTATTTCAATAGTGGCAAGTTTTTGATTTTCGTAATATTTTAGCTAACCATTACTGTCCGTGATCAAAGCGACTGTTAAAATTCTTCATTTTTTTTGTTCATGAGATAACCGTCGAAATATAACTATAATTTCATGCATTTGGTCCTCTTGACAGATTCAGGAAGTTACGTTCGCCTAACAAGGTAGAGAAAAAATTAAGCTTTGTTGAAAAATGCCTCAGGTAAAACAGGTATCCAAAGGCATTTATCTTATATTACAGCAGAGAAAAAGACGAGAAAGCGAAGTACCCAACAATTGAAAAGAAGAAAATGTTCATTTGCCTATTATTCAAAGAAGAAGCACTATCACAAAGGATTGACAAGAGGATGAAAAGAGCAATAGAAATATGCTTCCCTACAGCTAGGCTTGTGACACTTTACAGCACTACATGCTCTACAAGCCGGTGGAAACTGATAAGTACACTGCTGATGTTACCTTCAACTGCATTTATAAATTTACGTGCACCTGCCTCAGCAAGTACATTGGAAGGACAGGAAGAAAGGCTTCTATCCGGTTTTCAGAGCATATTCCAAGAAACTTATGTTTAAAAGGGAGCAGGTGTTTACGAAGTGCAGTTACCAGACACCTTGTGGATATGGGTCATTTTGTCGACACTTCCAAATCCTTCAAAATATTAATAATACAAAGGACAGAAAATCTACTACGATTTGCTGAAGCAATTGCAATCAAACGTTTCAGACTAAAATTATGCACACAGAAAGAGTGTAGTAAATCTCTCACCCCCTTAGTAACCGTATTACTTTCCTTATACTGATTAATCATACACACTAGTGAGCTCAGCTCACTAAGCAAGTTTTCAATTTGATGAACTTTAACCTTCTTGAGTTGCTATTTTGACATACAAGGGAACACTGCCTATTAGATTTTTCTGTTTTCTGTCTTCTCTCACCCCCCCTTTTTCCTGTTTTCATATTTTGATAGCATATAAATTGATGGCAACTTAAATTAAAAATTGTAATGCTTATATTCCGGATGCATTCATCTTAAAGTGTTTCCTCTATTCCCTTTCAAACATTGAAGTATGAAATGTTATTATTTATAACTATTGTAATTTCAGGTAGCTTGCAAATGATGAGAACTTGTGAAATAGAATAATATAAATTTATACTGCAAATCTGGTCTTTCTTTCTCTATTGATAATTATAATTAATTTTACAAATAAAAATTCAAATATAAACCAGTCATGATGTTTCGTCTGTAGGATAATAAGATTGTGTATATAAATTCTACAACTAGTCATAATAATAATAATCATAATAATGGTCTTATCAATAATAAGGATGAAAAAGTGAGGCGATATGTGATAACATGAATAATGAAAAACAGTATGATTAAACAAACAAATGTTCAGGTGGAAGTAGTCGATAAAGGCTAGTAAAAACAAATGAACCGATTAAATAATGCTAGATTGTAAGGGAAGTAAATGAAACACGTTTTTAATGAAGATGTTATAAGATTAAGGGATGATAAGAGAGGGGTTGAAAATATAAGTCAGGGGTGATGGTGCAAAAGTCATCAGTTGGTTATGTCTTAATCGGCCAAAGGAGGGATAATGGTTGTACGAACTTCTTTTGAATGCACAGTTTAGGTTTAATAGTTCGAATACCTATTGTCTCAGCTGTGTTCAGTAGACGCATACAAAGTCTATTGGAAAGATTCAGTGGGATACGATGAATCACTTTGAAGGCTACACCACATGACCACTATCAGCTAAATGTGACAAAATTGAGCTACGGATTGTTTTTTTCTGTCCTTTGCCAAAACACGATGGGAGATGTTCACTAAGACATTGGCTAAGTTGTGTAGTAGTAGTGTGGCCAAAATGATTGTCACCGCAGTTGCGGTTGAATTGATAAATGCACATAGATGTGGCAAAACTGTCTAGCTAATCCTTCGTTTGCGTCCTAATCATTCGTCGGCTAGAGAATGACAAACGTGGATTTGCTGCGTAAAACGTTCTTCGTATACTCCTGGAAAGTCTCTGGAATAAAACCTCACTTGATAAGTCACCATTAAATTGTAACTTAATAAATTACAATAATTAATTAAAAAATAGTTATGATTAATTGACATAAAAGATTTTTAAAATTATTATGATGGTTGCTTCCGTGGCGAATCAAGCTAAGCAAAGAGAATGAATGCAATTTTTTTTTTGAACAATTAAGTCGAGTTCTCTCTATTCTAGAAAGTAAGCCCTATGTCATAATTAATATGAATTACTTTCGGAATGAATACGATTTGTATTCTTAGGCAAACTCACAAGCATATTTGTATAAAAGTCATTCACTACTGATTTGTTCAGATAAGTAGTTACACGCCAGTCATATCAGGCAGTATCAAACTGACAAGTATTTATGAGTGTCAATGGTATCTAGAGGATTTACGAAAAGAATCATATGGACTAGGTTTCTACATCAGGTTAAACGCTATCGTTCCACGGTCGGTCGGTCGGTTTTCGACATAGAACTTTGCACATATGTGCGGCAGTCCAAGTTGCCACACTCCCTGCTTGTAGCACACCAAGCAAGAGAAGAAAGTAGGAGAAATGCATAATATAGACAGTAAACAGAGGTGTGAAACAAAGGAATAGTAATAACGAAGAACAAAACAGTTTCATTGGAAATCATAAGTCACAAGGAGTGGATGCATCTGCGCCACTGAGAACGATCACTTTGAGCCATGTCACCAATTGTTTCCAACCATTGGTTTTTACCATCCCGAGGACCACAACCAGGAAGCCAGTCTACATCTTCCTACGTGGCCTAGACTAACTGTTGTAGATTTCATTGACTGGTGCCATGTTTTCGTTTGACCGCCACTAGCTCTTTTCCAGCCTGGCCCTATATCAGCTAACATTGCCCGTCGAGGAAACTGATGACTAGGCATACGTAGCACATGTCCTAACCATCTCAGTCGATGTAGCTTCACAGCCTCGTCGATTGATTTCTCCGCCTTACCTAGCACTCGACGCCTAACCTCAATATTGCTCACTTTATTATACCACTTCACGCGGGAGATAGAACGCAGACACCTATGATCGAACACAGATAATCTTTTCATGTCTTCTGCTCTCAATGGCCAGGTCTCACAGCCATAAAGGAGGACGAAGTGGACTGTTGAGCAGTACACACGCCCTTTGGTCGATAGTCGGATATCATGTCTACGCCAGAGACGGCGTAAACTAGCATATGCGAACCTAGCCCTCTGTATCCGTGCTGAGATTTCGTCAGAGATCAACCCGTTGGGGCTGATGGTACTTCCCAAGTAATTGAAGCGGTCAACGTGCTCTACCACTTCACTTCCTATTTCTAATCTAGGAGTCGGTGAAGTCCAATCCTGCAGCATCATCTTACATTTTACAGTGGCGAATCGCATGCCAAATATACGAAGATTGTTGCTCAAAATGTTCAGGAGACTCTGCATTTTGTCAGCGTCCTCGCCTAGAAGGACTATATCGTCCGCATATTCTAAGTCAACGAGATTATTCCCTGGTAGCAAGTCAATCCCTGAGTCGCTGAAGTGAGTTAGGGTTAAGTCCATTAGTACGTCTATGATGAAGTTGAATAGGAATGAGGATAATGGGCATCCTTGACGGACGCCACTAGTCGTCACCACTTCAGATGACAACTCGCCATAAGCCCTCACCTGGCTGCATGAGTACGAGTAGAGTGCCTTAGTCAGTGCAATGTATTTTCTTGGCATTCCCTTTACAGCCAAGCATCGCCAGAGAACCTCTTGGTCGACAGAGTCGAATGCCGCCTTTAGGTCAAGAAATATAATGATTGTTGGACGCCGGTAGGAATGCCTATGTTCTAGAATCTGTCGGAGGGTGAAGATATTATCAATACACCCTCTTCCTGGCCTAAAACCTGCCTAGTTTTCTCGTGTTTGTGCCTCTCGAGCACCACTTAGTCTACGAAGTATTACTGAGCCTAGGAGTTTAGATACTATATTAGTCAAGCTAATCCCTCTGTGATTATCACAAGAAGACTTGTCTCCCTTCTTGTATATCAATATATATATCGTTCCACATCATCATGTTGTTAAGCCTTAACAATAATTTTATTCACACTGAATTCTAAACAAAATATAAAAACCAAAAGTGGAATATTCAAAACTCCTGTACAAGTACCATTCCCGTATTAGACAGATGAATGCGAATAATATTAAACCGTAACATTTATCAGATAGTTTCAAACTACTCGGAATGCGATATCACATGATATACGTAGTTGTTTTGTTTTTTATTCTATGTGTATTGAGCACAGGGAGGCAGGGGGATAAGTATCCTATGATTATTGGGAAATTATTGTAAAAATTTATGCGGAAGGAAGTGATCTAGTAAGCAGATACGAAAAAACACAAAAAAATGAGAGCATTTAGATGTTACATCCTACAGTCACGCTATGAGTGATACACACGAAAAAAAACTAGACAAGAAATTCAATCACTCCGGATAGGAAATGCTATCATGCGAACGGCCTTAATCCTAATAATGATGTTATTTGAAATACAAAGCAAAAAGAGGGGAAAAACCTGAAGACACTATGGATAAATAATTATTAACGGCTTTATTCCGAACAGTAGGTTTGATACAATCTGGAATTTTCTGAATGTTATACCATATCGCATCGAATTTACTCTTGGTATTACATATTACCGGTGGAGGAACAATTAAGAATGCGTTTACATTGATAATACTGTTCAAAAAGAACATGAATGTGAAATTAAAATTTAGGTGGAAATATTAACAACCGTGACATTGACGAAAGAAAGAATAAAAAGGACAATTAAACTGCTGTCTCATACTTAACACTATTCTCATCACAGAGACCGCGAACTGAATAAGGTATCTAGATAAAACATCTTTTATAATTGCTTGTAGTCATACCTGATTATTTAAAAGCTCACATTATCCTGGTACAATAGTTGTTCTTGCTTTGTTCAAGTTTATTAATGGGAAGAATTGCATGAAGTTTTTAAAAGCGAAGTGTTATACCATATAAGGAGGAGACATCTGACACCCTATGAAGAATTCTTAATAAAGCAGGAATTAGAGTGACATTTAAAGCTAAGAACTCACTCAGGTAGGACAACCTCTGTAGGCTACAGGACTCGGTGCACCCAATTAAACAAAATAATATAATTTACAGAATACCTTGCAATGACTTTGAGGTAAGTCAATTGCACAGGTCAGACAAGTAGATCGGGGTTATTGGGATTATCAGAACATAAAAATTTAGCTAAGGTTAGAATGATTGATCCTACCCGCGAAGATAAGTAATTTAGAAAAAGTTCAGCAATGTCACTGCATACATTAACACACAACCACACAATAGGGTGCTACAGACAGTTGGAATTCTAAAGAGTAATATAGAAAGGTGGAGAGAGAGGTTGATTATTGAATCCTTGTTCATCCAGTCTACACCCAACACATGCAATCAGAATGACTCATCACCAATACCAGAGATATGGAAAGTACTACTACTACCAATCAAATCAAGTAATGGAAAATAATGGAATTATGTAAAGGAAGTCAGTAAGTTATGTGAGTACCTTGATATGATTATGAACAGTAATAAATTGTGTTCAAAACGTGGTCATCAGTAAATATTACTGCATAACACTGTGAGACTTTATCAAAATAAAATTTTACCCAAAATGTGTATAGAGAGGGTGTTCTGAGTTCGAAAAGATAATGCCCACCACTTTCATGCATGAATTCAAGTTTCTATCACCCCGCAAGCTTACAGTGCACTTCGCAGTGTGGCAGAGTCTTTCTTAAGTAGCCAATGAAACGTTAAGACAGCAAGATAAAGAAGAATAGATGGAATAGATGAATTAATAAACCGCAAAACTAGAGACTGACTGACTCAGTGATACCAGATGGTCACAGCTTCCCTACGTTGAGCTTCAGACGAATTATCTTTCTAAAGATTACCATGAAGTAAGAAGACCAGAAAAGATAAAAGGAAATACACAATCCAAGTTATTTAACATTCCACACTGTTTCAACTTTTTTGTCATTCATGAAACGAGAATAATGTGAACGAATTAGTACTTGTGAATTACGCTTGTGTCTGTAAGTGAAATTAACTGTCTGAAATTTAAAGAAATTCGGGTTTAGACGACTCGATAAGGACCACTGACTGATTTTGAAACAGTCAGAACATCGCCCCAGTGGCTCAATGGTCTACGAGCTCGCCTTGTAACCAGAAGGTCCTGGGTTCGAATCCCGGTGGGCGCGTACTGCTGAAGAGTCCCAAACTAGGACGAAACAGCTGTCCAGTACTCCCAGGTTTTCCAGTGGTTCTCTAACTGATGTCAGCTCATGATGAAATCCCCCATACAATTAATGAGAATGCCTTCATGAGAATGAGGCGAGTAACGAAAGAAAACAGAGAATGAGAAACAACAGGAGAATGAAGGACACAGGTTGCAGTAAGTGTCGCAGTATAAGAATTTCCTTCATATACACTGTCCTGTCATTTATTATCTTATCACCATGTTTGTGTCTCAGCAAGCCTGTTCAACAAAAGAGAACCGAGTACGAAGTCAACCAATGGGCACACCGAATATATTTCGGCTCTCTGCTTATTAAGTGTCTGTTAATTATATATATATATATATATATATATGTATATATAATTATCACCACTGAGACGTAATCAGAAAAATTAATGTATGTTTGATGAATAGAAAGCATAGGTGATTAGAATTTTTCGAAAATTATCTTAACACACTATGATTATTTTGATTGTACACTAGTAACTGGTGCGACATGTCTAGTGCTTTCTTTGATGCAGACTGATGGTGAGCTACCTAGAATGGTGGCCACATTGCAAACCTGACTGACTGATAGAATTCAGTCTGCATCAAAGAAAGGACTAGACACATCACGCTAGTTACTAGTGCCCAATCAAAGTATCGACTACAGTCCTACTGGGGGTCAATCGCTAGTCGGAATAGCTCAGTAGTAAAGTCTCTGACTCACTGCAGCACTGGGTGACGCCGGTTCGAATCTCAGAAGGGACATGAGTTCCCTCAAGGTTGCAGATACACCTTGCTGACTGGTGAGTGCTAACTAGCACGAAACCTAGGTCGAAGGCTTCCTGTCGATTGCCTCCAACTATCTAATATCATCAAAACAATATGATTATGTCTGACACATAATTATTAAAAGGATGCAAGTATGAACTCCACTAAGAAATCTATCATTTTTATACTACCTTGGGACAGATTAGGTTTCATCGCTATTTCTTTTGCAAAAACGAAACATTTAACCCACAGTTTTGAACGGCTTAACATCATAACTACATCAAGAAATCAACTGATTCTTGAAACTGCTCACAAGTAGTATTCTCAAATGTTACCAGTTCACCAACATTTTGGTTGGTCTGAGAGGATTCAGTCATCTGAACTGGATCTAGGTGGATGCACCAATGACAGTGTTGACCACAAAAGGCAGAAATGTTCTCTCGGTGAATAGACCCCAGTGAGCTAACTTCGAAGCACCAATGATTGGCATGGGTAATTTCCAATGACTAACATCAGTCAATAATATTAAGTAAGGCTTTTAGGAGGTTATTCAGATATTAACTTGCTTAATGGATGACGTTTCAAACACAGTTTACTGTTCATAATCATGTCATCAGTTTTGGCTACACAATTTCAAAAACTTCAGTTTTATGGTTGTCTGTCCTACCTCCCATTTGTCATATGTCTGGTAGACGCCCGGAACAGGTGTCTAATCACTTCTACTAAACATATACTTAATACGAGAAGGAGATAACACCAGCAACAGGCAATTCGAATCATCAGTAATACACCCAAACAAAAAAGCAGTCTCGGAAACTTTACGTGTATTTATTAACAATGCAAGCATAAACGTGGCTGGCATTCAGACCCCACATGAAGATAAAAGAAAATATTATGAAGCATTTGCAAGTGACCCAGAACAAGCTGCAGGCAAGGAGACCTCGCAACACTCTACCAAACAACTAGGTACCTATCGGGCAAAAGTTTGACCCAAATTAAGCCAGTGAAGGATGATAATGGAAAGTCAATCACCAAAGAAATGGAGCAGTGGAAACACTGGGCTGAACACTTCAAAAGACTCCTAAATCGACCACCACCGACAACGCGCCCAACAATACCAACGACGGAGACAGAGCTGCCAGTGAACCCCCCGTCGAAATCAGAAGTCCTGAAAGCAATCAAGATGCTTGCTTAGATCCTAACTATAGCATGAGCCTCCAAGTTAGTCTTACAAGGCTGCCTACTATCGCCAATGATTTTCCTGATTGCAGTAGATTGGATAATGCGATAAACAGCGGGCAATGAGGAAACAAGCATAAAATGGACTCACACAGAAAACTTGGAGGATCTGGACTTCACCGGTGATATATGTCTGATTTACGACAAACTGGAAGATATGCAAATGAAAAGCAACAAATTGGCAGAAGAAGCATCCGGAGAAGATAGGCCTTCAGGTGCACACAGAGAAGACAGAGGTGGTGATGAAGATTTCCGGCCAACAGCAATAGCCATGGCCACAACAACAGACAACAATCAGCATAAATTGAAGAAATCTGAAAGAAACAACCTCTCTTATCTACCTACTTGGGAAGCATCATTTCAACTACAAGCAGAACTGACGAGTATATCAAAGCAAGGATCGGGAAAGCAAGACAAGCTTTCACTACTCTCAAGTCTGTGTGGAGGTCAACAGCACTTAGCATGAAAATGAAAGATAACATCCGAATTTTCAACTCCAATGTGAAGTCAGTGCTACTCACTATATGGATCAGAGACTTGCACTGCACGTCATAAAGAGCATCTCAAACAAACTACAGAGTTTCATCAACACCTGTCTTCGCTCAATACCACTCAAGATCAGATGGCCGGCCAGGAAAGATCAGCAACAGAGATCTCTGGCAATGAGCGAACCAACCCATCAGAAACCGATTGTGAAACAAATAGGCAGGAAGAAATGGAGATGGATTGGCCATACTCTGAGGAAACTTAACAAGCCATCGCTCGAGTGGAACCCGAAAGGGAAGCAGCGAGTTGGTAGTCAGTGCAAGGGTGACTTGGAGGAGGTCATGTGAAGAGGAGATGAAAACGTGTGGGCAGACTTGAAGCCAGGTGAAGACTCTGGCAGAGAACCGAACGCAATAAAGACGCACGACTGAAGCCCTATGTTCCTCTAGGAATTAAAGGAAATGATATAATAATAATAATAACAATAATTCAGACTCAATTAGAATAAAACATTGTCGGTTAAAGGATCCTGTAGAGCCTTTAAAACAAAACAATATAGTTTATCTAATACCCTGTCTGGAATGATTTTCAGGTCAAATACATAGGTCAAATTAGTAGAACAGGGGCAGTCAGACCAGTCGAGCATAAAAGCCTAACAAAATCTAGATTAGATGACACTAATAAGATAAGAAATCTGGGGAATAGTCTAACTATATCACTCACTACATGCAGTCACACACACGCATACAGTAAGATGGATGGGGTGGGATGATTTTTGTAAAATCTAATGTGACAGGATGGAGGGAGGGATTACTAATTGAAGCCTTATATGTCAAGTTGACCCAGAATATGCCCAATAAGAATGACTGAACACCCATCTCGGACATCTGGAATAAAGAGAACAGTAAAACTCAAGTTTCGAAGTCATGTGATTATAATTGATGAAATGATTATGGACAATAATAAATTTTGTTCTAAACCTCGTCATCCAGTAAATAATACTGTTTTAAATTGTGTGATATATCTAATAAACAAATTAATATGCAATTACATACTACCACAATGTCTGAGTTTTTGATGATACATCTCGTCACGTTAGAAATTCGCTATAATTTCATGAAACACATTAAGCACAAACTTCTACAGAAAGCAAGACGTTTGAATCGTTCTCTGGAGTATATATTTCAACTATTTGTATCATAAAAAATAATGTGACTACTACTGTTATGTAGTCATTTTGATCACCTGTCCGGGGAGAATTAATTCCATGCAGTTTTCGTCTTCTCCTGGCCTACAAGAATTCACGTTATGTAGACTCCGACAGTTGCATATATTTCCATCACATTATCTTACGATAACGAATTTTCTGTTGCAATTCTGTTTCGACAATAATGAATAATGTGAATAAACATCGGTTAATTTGCATATCACATTAATGTGCATATTAAGAATGCTCAAAAATTATTCAAGGCATATGTATCTATATGTAAATTAAATTATCTGAGTAAGCACTACAAAAATGTCAAAACAATTGAAGACAATGAGGAATGTTTTCACCAGCGCCTATACAGTACCGCCAGTTTAAGCTTTAAAATATTTATCATTTCTTATTAGTCTACTGTTGTATCGCCACAGTGTTTCAGGAAGCAGAGACACATCTTGTAATAAGTAAATTTTAGTTTGCCGGCTTACAAATAACTTATGACGTTACATACTACTGATTAGTAGACATGAGTAGACAGACATTATTCAGTAGTGCACGCTAGGGAGATTATCGATGTGGTAGAAACACAGGACAGCTATTCTACTCGTCACGGGCTGAGCATATTATTAACACAGACCACTTTGTACTAGCCACCTGTATTCACCTGACACTTTTTATAACCTTGAACTGACTTGTCAATTTTCCTACCCCGCACTCTGCAAATCTATTATGACTAATCACCACTATTGTCTCCCATTTCACCGAAATATTTTGTAATCGATTTCAGCCTAGCACAGTGTTTGTCACACAAACACGACTATTTATTTTGACACCCCATAAGTGATCTGTTATTCTACGTTAAAAAATGTATCCGCCGCATAACTGGCTCTCATTATTGTAACGACAGCAAATATTATATTTTATAATTGTAAGAACCTGAAGAGGAGAAATTATTGAAAAGAATATTCTTCGTTCAGAATGACTTTTATTAGAAGTGTACCCGGTTTCATTCAGCTGAAAGAACCGAATCAGATGAAATCACCTGAATCTTGACTAATTACTTAGGCTAACTGATTTAATCTTAAGTTTTTCCTTCAAAGTTTGGCAGTTTCATTAATTACTGACTTTTCGTCAAATATGGTAAATGTACCCTCAGATTTAGTTTGCGTTCTTGGTATCGACTAGCTCTGCACAAGCGTTTTGTCTGTTTTAAGATTCTCAGTTGGTTCAAACTTCATGCAAGTAAGCCGTAGTTTTAGCGATCTTAATACAATGGAGTACGATGTTGAAAACGTTTATAAACCTCATTCAACGGCTATATTTTGATGATGTTGAGTGGCAGGCGTTTCAAAATGGTAAGCCCAGTGAAGCGTTGGAAATGAAGTCAGTGTTAAGACACGACTGTCAGCTGTCACCGTTTAAGACCCCCGTCGTAGCAAACTGCATCATGAAGCATACTGTGGGGAATGAGAAGAAAAGCACGCATTGGGCTAACGGTAAGACTCTAGCAGGTCTGCACATCACGGACAATTTATGACTAGTTTTATCAAGGTCTAAAATCTACAGGCATAACCATGGATTTGTCAGAAGAGGCAGTGAAGGTAAGTTTTTAAGTGAACAAAGAGAAGATGGAGAAGGCAACAACAGCAAGCATCAGTCACTACCAACTTGACAAATTTAAGGGAAATCGTCTCTTCCACTTATCTGGGCAGCAAGGATGGGAATTTTTTAAAGCTAGGATCGGACGCTCAGGGCAGACCTTCATTGCTCAACTGTACTCATCATAGAGAAAAATTATTCTCAATGGTTCAGAGAATTGGTGCATCATCCATAGGGTTTCGACTAGAACGCAGAATTTCATCAACACTGGTCCTCGCCAGCTCGATATTAAATTTGAAATGGTCGGAAAATATTAGCAACAAGATTTCACTGCGTAAGGAACCGGTTAAGAACCTTTTGCCCAACAAGGATATTTAATAAAATAGAATTCGATTGGCCATACATATTGGAGGTGACACTTGACACAAGGCACTTTGGGAAGACCTCAATGAAAAACAGTGAGTTGGGTTTTTGACTCCAAGGATAACATAGGGAAGAGAACTGAGCAGAACAGAATGAAAAGGATGTGTATTAGTGAACCTCTGTAATCCACTCAGAATCTAAGGGAATAACAACACTACTGTTTTCCTCCCGTTGATATTTTCATACCGAAATGTCTTCTTCAAATGTCAGTGAAATCAATCCTTACTCAGTAAGATGTAGATACATTCGACTGAGGAGTCCACAAATGGTGTGAAATACGCGTGCTGGATTTCATAGCTAAGATTTATGCTAATGTAACATCGATCAGTTCGGTTCAATAGTATGGACAGAAGATCACAAGTAAAAAAAGAGGCAATACTGTCCTTAGTTATAACTGGTAGAAAATGAATGCATTTCATCCTATATACGGCATACAAAAAGACAAATTAATAAATTATAACTTAAGAACAACTTTTTATAGCCAAAAAACACAGAATTTTATATACATGTCGCTTTTATTTACATAAAGTCTTACTTTCACGCACAAACACACATGCATACTTGCTCACATATGCACATACATGGACAGAGAAATTCGAGTACACTTTCACATTTATTAACCGGTGTTGTGATCGAAAGATTTTGTTTTAGAAAAATTCTCCTTCTTTCTATCTATCTATGTATCTATCTATCTATCTTTTTCCTAGCGTGCATATTTTCATTTTACCAAAATGTCTATTTCTTCTTCAAAGCTAAACAACCAAAAAAAGAAAGAAAGAATAGTCATTTTTCATCTCGGCCATGGCTCTCACCACACTGCCTATTATGAATATATTTATAATCTTTGATCTGTTCACCGTACAGCATTACCTCTGACAATAGTTGTTTATATATATTGCTGAGAGGGAATAGAACGATTTCAATGAATTTTGATTATATACTTAGCCTATAGACATTTACTGAAGATTGTGAATTTTTACCAAAAATTTAACTTGGTTGTTTGTAAAGGAATTTGATTCTTTTAGGGAATACGATTTTTCGCTTAGCTTTAAATTGCATGTGTATGAATTAAGTTTAGATTATTTCCAGATAGTTCTAATGGACACATCAGATACTAGATAGAATTCATGCCAATCTCAAGAAGGCAGAGGTGGAGGCTGTTGGATACACAGTTGAAAAGAGGAACGAATGTATGCTCAGACCGTTATCTAGTACAAGGAACCCTCGAAATAACTGTGGACAGACCACAATTCGATTTTAACACTCAGAAATGGGACTGTCAAACAAATGACATACTCACTATAGTCCGCAGAGCGAAATCAAAGACACCACGAGGCGTCATAAAGGAAACCTTTTTGGAAGAACACTGGCGATCTCTGAAACCTATGTAAAAGAAAGTCTGTATAGCCATCCTGGGAAAAAGCATCAGGCATGGTTTGATTTGGTTCTCCACAGACCAGTGGAAGCTAACAGAGGAGAAAGAGATGGTAATATAGGAGATGAACACAATATTAGGTGATCAGGTCGCTATCCAGGAAGAGATAAACACAGATGAAACCAATAATAGATTGTGAAGGAAGACTGATTAGCTAAGAGGAGAAACTAAAGAAACAACAGACTGTTCAAGCCAAAGGACTCTCGACCCAGTCATCACCTGCAACTCTTCCAAAAATACCACCAACAGCCACAGAATTGCCAGTGGACACCAGTTCCCCAACAAAAGCAGAAGCCGTGAATGCAGTCAGGCTACTAACAGTAGCTTGGGAAGGCAGTGGGATCGAACAGAATATATATGTGGTGGGGCTGAAAACAGATCCAGGGACCTCAGTGGACATGGTCATGTCACTATTACAAAACTTTCGGAAGCAAGAAGATGTACCTACTGATTGGAAGAGAGGCTACCCTATCAAACTACCAAATCTGCAGCAGAATCATGCTGTTATCCACACCAAGCGAAACATTAAGTTGCGTTATCCTGAAGAGACTAAAAGATGCTCTGTATGCAAAACTCCACTTGGAACAATCCTGGTCAGTGTCTCCACTTTGGGATTTAGAACATGCCTATCTAACAATATGCCTGTAAGCATTTTCAGTGACAATGTAACACAGCATTTAAAAAATAACATATAAAGACTACTCAGTATGGCAGACCTGCCATATCTTTTCATAACCCTTTTCGCGTTTTGAAAATAAGGAAAAACTACCTGATTTCCCCTCCACCGTAACTATCCAGCTGTCTGACTGTTCCAGTCAAGCCAAGTAAACTAGGTGTACACTTGGGTTGACTTCAAAAATCTCTCTTCATGGTTAGTTAAGCAGCGAACGAAGTTGTCTCTCAGTTCTATTTACGCCTATCTTGTTTATATTAATCATTATATCTGTATCAACAAATTGTTGAAAGTTTTTCTTGTATTCTAAAGAATTTTCACTCTGCTTCATGAGTTCATTATCTGTAGGCAGAAGACAATGTCAGAATTCCTCTGAAGAAGCTGTGTGTTAAGGAAAAAACGTTTGTAAAACCCTTTCTCTTTGCCTTGAACATGTTCACATTCTTCCATCCACCCCACATTGTGTTTCTTAATAATTTAACAAATTTAGTAATTTGCGTACATCACGTCTGATTTTTCTTACGTTAACAGTTTTATTAATTGAGTCACAAGTTTACATTTTCTTAATTTTTGACGAATAAATTATGCATTATGTAACCAGATGTTTTCACTGTTACAGGAAATTCCACCTTTAAATCGTTGAACCAATTTTGATGCCCAACTAACAATTCTATGACACTGTTGATACTAATAAGATACTCATGAGTGCTTTTTATCAGGGCATGTAGAAACTGCTTGTTGCTATCAAAATTCTCACTGTGTTTCTTCATTACATGCCCCTTGAATAGCCTTTGGGCTTTGGTGTTTCATTAGTACCGGTGATTTTATCTTTCAGCCCCACTCCTGCAGTCTCTGTCTGGCTCTCCGTCACCTGGTCATATTTCTTCATCCAATCTGACCTTCAAAATAACTTAACAGGTTACTAGAATGCATAGAATCGTCAGAGAACTAGAGACTTTGTAGACCTGATAATTCCGTGGACCCTATTTTATCTTCCCTTTGGAGCTCGTCATCAATCTTCTAAACTCAGAAAGTATGATTTTTCTTCGTATGCTAATTATTTTGAAAGCCTGGTCAGTTTCCACTGCATGTCCCTTTTCAATCAGGTTTCTGGATATTGCACTTGACAGCACTTTTTCGCCTTTCATGAGAAGAATTTTAGAGACATACTCAAAAATATGGTAGATGCTCCGCTCCCAGTCAGGGTAGCTATGCATTCGACTCTAGGTCTAATTCATGACCCATCGTGCACAGACTCGAATGAAGTCGGAAGCAGGGTGGACCACCTATTTCTACAGGTATGCTGACGACATGATTTTGGTTTGCAGTAATATGGACCACGCATCTGCGATGTCTGAGAAACTCAATACAACATGTCCACACATTGTATTCAGAATGGATCAAGAACGTGACAGTCAGTTCCACTTACTAGATCTCAACATAAAAAGAAGTGATAGGACGATTGAAAACTTCGTCTATAGAAAAGAAACTTGGACTGGTCAGTGTAAGAGTGGAACTTAGACACTGTGGTAGAATGTAATTCCATATTAGATAAGCTTATTCAAAATATCACACAGTGATGTAGCATTAATAAAGTTATGTTGTTTCGAGCATCAATTATTCCTCATAATCATATCAGTTTAGTCACACGGTTTCATTTGTCTTATATATATACCTCTCTCTCCCTTCGATTGTTCAGTACTTGTATTCTCAGGGCTTTTACCCAATGGTCTAAAACAGTGGCTAGTAAAAACGGTCTTTAGCAGGAATAAGGCTTCATGTTCAGAAGATAGGATTGGAGAGAAACTCGAACTTATCGAAGAGGACCTTATCAAGAATGGAAATCCCTGATAGTGTATATCAAATCATGGAAGTGTGAAAACACCTAGACTTAACCCCGAACTAGTTGAAAAGAAACCAATGTTTACCTCTCTGGTGTACAAGGGTAAGGAAATATCCACAGGAACCGAGAAAAGAATCAAGAGTGGACTGAAGAAAACATTCTTCCTCACCAGACTGATTCCTCTTCACACCACGGTATGCTCATTAATTTACTCAAACGTAGACAAGTATCCTGCTCATGTTGACTTAAAGTGCATTTATCCATTCACGTTAACACTTGGGCCAGCAAGTATGTAGGAAGGACTGAGATGACAGTATACCCCTAAAAGCCTCCGTGTGTAAAGCAGAAAAGTACGACCATGCGGCGCAGTCCCCAGAAAACCAACTGACACGGAACATACAGTGGAAATCGATCAGGCTTTCAGAATAACCAGTACACAAAAAAGGCCTTGATTACTTTGTTTCATGATGCGCCGGTGGCACAGCGGTTAGGACGCTCGCCGACCACGCTCATGGTCCGGGGTTCGATCCCCCACCCACGTACTCCTTTACCTCGCCAAACCAGTAATAAAAAGCCGGTGAAGAGGAAAGGTTGGGCATGAGGCTAGCAACCCCATCCTGTAAAATAAACACTGCTACAGAAACTTCAAGCCACTAGCTTGAGGCCCTATGTTCCACTGGGAATGTGAAGGAAAAAAAAACTTTGTTTCACAGAAGCCATTATTATCAATGTGACATTTGAGTACTGAAAATAATTCTCCTTTCACAGTCGAATTACAAAACTTCTTGAACTGCAAAAGAAGAAGTTTGTTCTTGATCTTAAGGGATACAGTTCTATCTACTACTGATTGGTTTATATAAGTAGATGGCTATTACTCACAACAGCTAGTAGGGCTTGTTAGTCACATCGAAGTGTCCTAACATTTCTCTTCAAACTGGGCGAAATTACAGATTGCGAGTGTGATTCATAAATATGCTTTTCGAACTGAAAATATCTGTCAAAAGTAACTATTATGCAAAGTGTAAGATATGTAACAACCTGTTAATCAGGCAGTAAAACTGTTTTCTCCTTGTTACTATAACTTGGTCTCACTAGATATTTAACAATAAAAAGCTGACTCCCTCCAACCCGGCCAAAAAATGGTCTCACCATAAAATTACTATATTTGATATGAAAAAAGTATCCAGTGATACAACATTTTTTTACTGATGATATTTCGAGCACAACCAACTGCTCAGAATCATATCAAGTCAGTCACATAACTCTCAAAATTTGTTTTTATGTCTCCACTGTTTCGCATCATTTAAAACACTCTTATGATACTGGCGTAGACGTATAGCTTAGAGTAGAACTCATCAAACACAATGCATGAATTGACACACAATCACACAATGGGATGGGACGAAATTACAGTTTTGCAAACTAATATAAGTAGTTGAAGGGAAAGGCTGATCACACAATCTTTGTTCATCGAATCTACACCAACCACGTGCAACAGGAATGACACGATGCTGGTACAAGGGATATGCCGGATATTACTACCAATCAAAATCAGAGGATAGGAACTAATAGAACTGTGTAAATGATGTTTAAAAGTTAAATATGGCCAAACCAAGTTCACTTTTAACAGTGTGAAAAAATTTGAGCATTGGGTATATGCTATTCATTATAATAAAGGTTTTCGTGTATTTCCCAATGAATGAAAAACAAAACGACATTGTTGTTTTTACTGATGTTTCTCTATTTAATAATAATAGCTTTATCAAAGTATCATTAAACCAGAATTTACAAAACTCAGCTTATATATAACAACTTGATCATCGTTCCTCAGTATGGGGTCATTTTTCGTTGTCAAATTGGCCAAAAGGTAAAGATAACACAACCAGGTGTAGATTGTTGGATTTGATAAGTGTGTAAAATTATACAAGCAGCGTGTGTTTACATAATGAAATTGCTTATCACATTCGTGTTGATTTTGTCATTTCACGGGGTCAAAATCTGTTTTAATCCATTATTCCTATTCAGACGATTTGGATTTCACTTGATATAAAGTGCTTCTGATGATACGAGACATTCTTTGTGGTTTCTGAAGTGCTTTTTCTGGATTATTTCAATGTTGTCAGAATCAATTTTGTGGCTTGATTCTATAGCGTGTAGACAGGCTATGGCTGATGATTTTTCAAGCTTTTCTAGTCCAAATGGATTTCATGGTGTTTGAACGGATGCTCTATGGCGTTCATTTCTTCTGATTTTGATTTCTCTCTATCGATGTTTGTCCGATGTATATCGCATCAGATTCCAAGCAAGCATTTTATTTTATAAACACAATTAGATAGAGAATCTTTGGGGATTTGGTCTTTTATGTGGACAAGGTTGCTTTGTAATGAGTGTGACTGATGTTTTGAAGCGAATTCTGACGTCGAGCTTATTGAGTAGTCCCCTTCTGATATCGTCTGACGTCTCTGGAATGACAGCTGTCAAGGTCCATGTTTCCGGAATAAGTTTTAAAGTTGTGACTGCCTTGTTGTGATTATGATCAGGAATGAATTGCATTCACAACATCATCAGTAAATAATACTGTATCACACACTAGCAATAACACTCAACTATACTGCTTAAATTTCCTTCTTGTATCGATAATAGATTGATTCATTTTTGATGTCATATGAACTGCCATTTTTATTTTTTAAAATTCCCCTTCTAAAATGACACTATTAACGACCACAAATAAAGAGCCTAGGTACACAAGTCTTCGTTTAAAAGAAACATAAATAAATATATTTCTAAATGTTGTTCATCTTTAAAAAGTAAACAAGCTTTCACTCTGAAGATCACACATTTGAATTTTTTCCTTCACATTTATTCAAGCCAGTTGAAGTGGAATTTTGTTTTCAGCTGATAAGACGTTGAAGTTATTTTGTTACTATCAAAAGTTATTTCTAGCAGATAAGAAAAAATAAATTTTATTTTCTTTTTATCCCTGGAAAAGGTTTGTGTTATGTGTGAGTGACAAATATAAAAAAATTCATCTTATTTGCTTATCTGATAACAAAATTGCTCCGTTACAATAAAGTTCTAAAGTTTTAGGCCAATTGCTATCTTTGAGAACAAATTACGGAAAAGTTTCTCTTGCATGTTCGTAAAAGCTTTTTTGTGAAAGTTTTAATGACACAAAGTGGTTTTCAAAGGAATGGACAAGGAACAAAGAGTACTCTTTTCGATAAATTCATCATCAGGTTCTACAATTATATATACATTATAATGAATGAATGAATTAGTCTTATGAACGACATTAATGTTGTTTAAGTAACATCGAATCAATAATATTGATAGATTACAGCTGAACAGTATCAACATAAAATAAACTGAATGTCAGAAAAATAGGAAAGATAATAGTACAAATTCATGAGTTTATAGTTTCTACTGAGGGCCAGGGCAGTAGTAGAGGCTGGACTTGCTTCTTTTGAACACAGAGCACTGGTTGTTTGAGGCGAATTGCAATAGCCTCTGCTGTTTGGAGCATGCGGTGCTTCGACGATTTTGGTAATTTGTTAGGCACCCGGTATATTATAGAGAAGGATTCTTCTACGCTGGCTTTGTGACCGGTTTGCACCAGATGGTCTAATATCGAGCTGTTAATAGTTTTAACTACACCTTTACTTAGCCATAGTGGGATATGTTCTCGAGCATGAAAAATCAAGTTCCTAGAGCAACGGCCAATATAACTCGCTCCACAAGCGCAGTTGAATTGGTAGATACAATTTGAAGTGGCTAGTCTAGGTACTTCATCTTTCAGTCGAGGTAGCACCATCGGTCGTGTAGAGAATAATACGTGTAGTTCACCAGCATTAAAAGTTCTTTGAACTGATTTTCTTAATTTCTTCATAATTATCTCGCTTGGTATATCGCCCATGAATTGTAGTCGTATTTATAAAGGCTTCTTGTTTACAGACAGTGAGTAGTCCTTTTCCGCTTTCTTTGTCATGTGTTTCTTGATAAATTTGTCAGGATAACCATTTTCGATCAAAGTATCATATACAATGCTTAATTCATCTTCAATTACTTCTTCAGAGCATATAGCTCTAACTCTGTGGCTAAGGGTCTTCACTAAATTTCTTTTGTAATTGATAGGAATGAAGCTGTGAAAGTGTGTATATTGTCCTGTCCAAGTGCTTTTTCTATGCAAATTTCTTTTTATGCTACCGTCTTTTTTTCTTGTAAGTAGGACATCCAGGAAGGCAATTCTGTCTTGGGATTCCTCTTTGCATGTGAATTTCATAGCCGAATGTACTTCATTGAATTCAGTAATTATTGTACTCCTATCAGAACCATTATCACAAAGAATAAAGGTATCATCCATATATCGGCAATAAAATGAGAGCTTACTGATAAGGTTGTTCAGAGGTCCATTTTCTAGCTTACTTAGAAAGAAATCAGCCAGAATGGGACCCAATGGGGAGCCCATCGCCACCCCGTCCACTTGCCTGTAAAGCGTGCCGTCAAATTTGAAGTTTACATTCATGGTACATCTTAATATCAATTCTTTTAGGATTTCAATATGGATTCCAATGTTTATCGACTGCTTGTCCCCTTGTTCACATATATAATTAACTGTTTCTATTAGAGGTACAATTGTGAATAAAGATGTTATGTCCAGAGATATCATGGTTTTGTGCTTGATATTAATATCTTTTATTTTGTCTACGAATTCAAATACATCTCTGACGCTATATTTCACTATATTATGCAATGGTTTGAGGATAATATTATCAATATTATTGACTCGATATTATTTAAACATTAATGTCGTTCATAAGGCTAATTCATTCATTCATTCATTATAATGTATATATAATTGTAGAGCCCGAGGATGAATTTATCGAAAATGGTACTTTGTTCCGTGTCCATTCTTTTGAAAATTTTAATGGGCGTTTTTAATTAGTTACAAAGGGGTTTGCTTGCAAATGCAACAGAAGTACTTTAGACGCCGTCGTTCTACTCAGTCACAGTATTGTTTCACGTCTTGATAAAGGCACAAGCCTCTCTTTCTTAGACTACAAAATGCTGCTACTTTTGACTCTGTTCTTGGGGCACTTTAACTCAGCAAACTGATTTCAGTAAGCAGTGAGTTCTGGGAAACCAGGTGGCTGTCTTCTTATTTATCGGGTAGAAAATAACATAATGTTTTGAAAGGGAAGCAACCCATGTTCTTTGCTTATGGAAGCTGGTGTGCCTGAAGCTGTTGTACTCTCCCCATGTCTTTTTTCTTTCACTTTACATGGCCTTTCATATTCCTCAAATATGCCGATGATCTGTCCCAGTAGTTTCTGCATTGGACTGTTTTTGTATGAACAGATTCTTATCTGAAGTTAACAAATGGTCTCACCTAAACAGTTTTAAACTGAATTCACCTAAATATATCATAATGTTGATATTAGGTTCAGATGTGAAAAGGACTTGTGTGGATTGATTCAGCCCCGTGATTCCTGTAGGTCGTCTCATAGTCTGTTGATTTCTAAGAAAAGTTTTCGTCTGACTTATTACGTAAAGAAGTTGAGACTTTCTGGGAAAACTCAACCTCTTGTCTTACAATTTGTTAATCCATGTATTATGCTCATTCTTTTTTATTGATTGCCCTATTTATTCTTCCCTGGACTTCACAAAAACGATTATATCATATTATGTAGAGCATTGAAGATTGTAAGTAGGTTTAGTGGTGTACCTTTGACTCAGCTAACTGATATTATTGTCAATAGACACTTCACATCTTGCAAGCATTTGGCTAAAGTTATCTTGTCTGATAATGAACATCCTCTTTGTTCCCAACTTTTGTTTTGTATATCTTCAGGTAAAACCACAAGAAACTTCAAAAGAATTTACGCTCGTACAACTAAATATCAAAGAATTCTACAATACCACCATATTTAACACGGGTTTTGCATGAAAAAAGACGAAAATTAGGAAAGAACTTATATCCATTTTAAATCAATAGGTGAACAGCAAATTGTGAGCAATGATTATCATTATTAAGTGTATTATCTGTGACACCGTCTATTTATTACTATGTTTTCACCAACCTTCAGGTTTTTGTAGTTTTATTATTAATGGTTTTTTTCAAATTTTAAGTATCTACATATTTATAAAAGGAAATAAATTGTTGCAATATGTATAGAGACGTTGAAAATTCCATTCTGTAAAACTGTTATATTGTTTGCAAAATAATGACTATTATTATTCTTTTTACGAGTTGATCACAGATTGATATCAGTTAGAGAACCATTGAAAACCAGTACTGGAGTACTGGACAGTTGTTTCATCCTAGTATGGGAATCATAGGCAGTAAGCACTCTCTGGGGCTCGAACCCAGGACCTTCTGGTTACAAGACAAGCTAGCTCGTATACCATTCAGTCACTGGGACCCGATTCAATGGCCAGTCCATGAATTCTAACTTCTACCAATTCGTGATTTAGCGCAACCCCAACCATTGTCGTTGGTGGGACATCCATCCTCACACGTGACATCTGGATGGACCTCACAGGTCATGACTTCCCACTAGAACTCCAGGAAACTCCATCCTGTAGCAAGTCACTAGCGAGCATCAGATTAATTTTCTATAGTTTGGTTTTTAAGTGTTAGTTTTGTGTTTACGAGTTGATCACGGGTTGTTATTATTACTATTATTAAGAAATTTTACAGATGAAGTGATATAAAGTTTTCAGTATGCAGAGTATATTCTCCTACGCAAACTCGTCAACTAGTTCACTTACGATTTCTGTTGTGCTCAAAATATAATTTGAGCAACCGAAGTTTCTGTCTTTGAAAGGTTTTTATTTCTTTACTAAAAAAGTAGATGTGCCGTCTTCTCATTGAATTTGTTGTTTTATTTTCATTCCATTTGTAACATATTACTGTTATATCTCTGCTTTAACAAGTTGCTATGGTCTTGATGAGAATAGAACCAAACACCCATTACCTTTGTTAAGTAGGAAAAACGGTTCACCGACAAAACGATCCTTGGAAATTCACATTTGAACTATGGATACATAACTGAAAGCGAAGATCTCGCGTACAAGTATATGCGTATATGTATGCAATAATAATAATAATAATTTGACTGACTGAGTGACTGGCTTCAACGTAAAACCTTGTGCCGATATATAGCAGTTCGAGTTGCTACACTTCACTTAGCACACAAAGCAAGAGAATAAAGTAAATACAGAGTCAAAACAGAGATATGAGGTAAAAAGAATAGTAATTTGGAAGAACAACAAAGTTTCATTGGATATGATAAATCCCAAACGAGTGAATGTATCTCTGCCAGCCATTGAGAAGGATTTTCAGCCACATCATCAATTGTCTTCAGCCTTCATTGGTTTTTACCATCCCAAGAACGCCAACCAGCTAGGGGTCTACACCTACAAGATCGGCTTTCTAACCTTATTTTATGTACAGTCGATGCTGATTCACTATCCCCATTAGATAGGTTAGGTCTTTAAGAGAGGGTTTTCCTTGGACACCAAAAACGCTCTGTAAAAACTGAAGTGATATTTCACAGCTCAATTCGTGGACCAACTTAAGCCTTGAATTCATAAATCTTTCGTATTATGAAAGCTGTGGATAGTAAATGTTATATTCTTCAACACTGAGTCTTCTAATTAAAAGTTTGCTAATATTCTCCAAGGTGACGAATGGCTTCGCATGAAATGGCAAGGTATCATATTTCTGTTCACTTTAAGCAAAATACTGAGACCCACCATCTTCGCACACCATCACCGAAGAGACCACAGAATGACTGTCAGATCTCTATCCCAACTTCATCGACTTTGAAAAAGCCCTCGATAGCATTGAGCATAAAAGTGATTCTTAAACTGTTTCAACACTATACATCTTGCCAAACATTTGTCAGCCCCACTAAACTGATATGTGGTGATAATGCTAAGTGCCAATCGTTTCACAACGGAAAGCCTAGTGAAGCGTTGGAAATGAAGACAGGAGCAAGATAAGACCACCTACTATCACCAATGACATTGCTAAATGTGGTGGGCTGGATTATAAAGCGAAGCTTAAGACGCACGAATATAGACATAGCCTTAATTTACAATAAGACTCTAGTAGATCTGGAAGTTGAGGACAAAAAATCGAGAATCTTCAGGCGAAAACGAATTAGGTGACACAGAAAACAACGAAGGCAGTAATTCAAATAAATATAGAGGAGATAACAAGAACAAGCTTCAGTCACCATTATTGGGAGGTATTTGAAGAAGGTCACCTCTTTCACCCATCTTGGAGACATCGTTTCAACTACAGACGGCGCGGATGAGAATGTCAAAGTCAGGCACAATAAGATTGTCAATACAGATATTCACTGATTCTGAAAGCAGGCTGTAGACTTTCAACAACAGCTGTCATAGCTGCATACTCAAAAGCCTATTTCCAGGAAGGATGCGCAACAATTAATTCTATCATCAAAACAACCAAGAACCTGTTGCCCTCCTACATTTGAATCCAGATAGGGAACAATGAATCAGGTACACAAAGGTGACAATGATGAGATCGTGTCAGTAGGAGATTAATCATTATTTGGAAAATCGTGCAGTTGGCTTAAAGGACTACTGGAAACAGGGTGGAATAGAGATGTACTTTTGAAGCCATATGTTCCACTTGGAACCAAAGTGAATGATAATAACACTTCCCAAACGGTCACACACCTGAATAGCCGTTTTGGAGTCACAAAGTCTACAGTGTCACTGATTTATATACAATTGCACTTTCAAAACAGTTACAGTTTCCTCCACAATTATTTGTGTTTTGACATAAAGAGCACAGGTTTTGCCTGCTGCTAAAGTCTTGTGAAAAAGGTATTTCTGAAATTCCATATTAGTTTGTTTATTAGATATATCACATAGTGAAACAGTATTATTTACTGGATGACGTTTCGAACACAATTTATTGTGACTCATAATCATATCAATTATAATCACACGACTTTGAAACTTGAGTTTTATAGTTTTCTTTGTTTTCTCCTATTTGTCGCAGGGGTAGTAGAATTTTCCAGATATCGGGGACAGGTGATGAATCATTCCTATTACACGTATTTGCAGTTGATTCGATAAACAAAGCTTCTGTTATCAATCTCTCCCTATACCCTGTGACATTAGATTTTAAAACTGTCATCCTATCCCATCCATCCTATTGTATGGTTGCGTGTAATTGCATGTAGTGCTATAGCTGAACTATTCTCTAGATTTCTGATCTTATTCGGGTCAACCAATCTAGATTTTGCTAAGTTTTTATGTTCAGCTAGTCTGACTGCCCCTGTTCTACTAGTTTGACCTATGTATTTGACCTGACAATCATTCCAGCAGGGTATTAGACAAACTAAATTGTTTTGTTTTAAAGGCTCCACAGGCAGGATCCTTTAACCGACAAAGCTTGTTTCTAATTGAGTTTGTGGGTTTGAATGCCAATCACTTTTATTCCTGCCTTGTTAAGAATTCTGCGTAAGGCTTCCGAGGTTCCTTCCTTGTATGGAATTACTACTGATGATTTAGATTCCTTATTGTTGGTGTTGTCATTAATACTATTATTATTATCATTATTACTGTTATTATCACTATCGCTACTATCATTATTTATTTTAATTTTACATTTCCTTACATATTTCCTGACTAGTTTTTCCGGGTAATTATTAAGTTTCAAGGCTTCTTTTATGTGTATCAGTTCCTGTTTTAGATTTTCCTTGGTACTACTTAGTTTTTGTGCTCTGTCATTTAAACATTTCACCAATTCTATTTTTACTGACATAGGATGGGACGATCGGAAGTCCAAATATCTGTTTGAGTGAGTGGGTTTCCTGTAAACACTATGGTTTCCTCTTTACGTTGCAATCTACGTTGGGAGCTCCCCCTCCTGATTTTCCAATTCATAAGTGAATTGAATTGCCTCAACCTTCGAGTTTATGTGTTCGAAAAACCTATCTATATCTTGTGTTCTAAGTACAGTGAATGTGTCATCTACATACCTCCACCATACGTTCGGGGTGGGGATGAACGTTTCAATCGCTATACTTCCCCACCTATCCATGAATATATGTGCTACAACTGGGGATATTGGTGATCCCATGGCAACTCCCTCAGTTTGTTTGTATATTTTCCCTTGGAATTTTTTCTGTATTTTTGTACTGTGATGTAATCGAAAACCCTAGGCGAAATTGCAGTTAATTCGTCTGAAATGATTTTCGCTGTCATATAATGAATTCTCTATGATTATGTAAAATAAACGACTTTCTCCTACACGTTCTCCCAATTCTATTTTCAGTCTAGTGATCTAAAAGCGAGTAAACCCATTTCCCTTATATAAATAATAATGCTGTTATATTATTGAAAAACTTTGTTTGAATCTGGTAACAGTGTAGTGATTTCAAACAAAACAAAAAAAGCTAACCGCATACAGCAAAAACCAAATCAATTAATTTTTCCTCTGACAACTTATAAAGTTATGTCAACTAGACACATTTCCATATACAAAACCTTTTTTTTCACACAACAACCCAAACTCTCACCACCTGGGAACGAATACTACAAAGCTTCACGAAAAAAAAGTTTGATCAAACGGGATGAATGAATTTCAGCTTTTGGTACAACTTAATTTTCGTTGCTGTTACAGTCTGGCAACATTCCATTAATATATTTTCACATTTTAATGACAGATTACATTAATAATAATTATAACATTATTGAAAAATAGATTACTTTATATAAAAAACTTTTTGAATCAGGAATTTTTTTGTTATTTCAATGCAGTAAAAGTCTGCTTCTCTAGTTTATTTTTACACTGATTTATGCTGACAGAAAAGTACTGAGTTTTGTCTGCAAAAATTCATAAATTCACAAATTTGAATCTGTATTATTTTGCGTTAGCTAACCATCTTTCAAATTCACAGTACGCAGATAATTCACGATGGAATTAGAATATGATTTGAAAACTCCATTTCTGAATTGACAGGAACATTTGATGCGGCTGTGAAAGGATCTATCCACAGAAAACGGTCATGCAACCCCCAGCTGATAAACATCTATAGATGGAATACCTGTAAGTCGAAAAAGAGCTCACCCAAAAGAGCATTGACCACGTAGAAGACCTCCTATTTCTCAGAAATATCCGGCCGTAAAATAAACATCCGTCACGTTTTGCGGAGAAGAATATGACGCCAAAGACAAAAGTAGGAGGATACAGTTCCTCAATAAAGAAAACGCTGTATTTCAATCTGGAATTCAGGGGCAATCGGCGGCAGATGTCCTAATGAGGAGAATCTGTGATTTCCAAGAGAAGACCTTCACCGCATTAACAACGAGAGTGATATTCTGTAGCTACCCATTGCTTCTAAGCAGTGTCAAACATAAATCCTGGCATAAGACCACTCCATTGTGAATATATCAGTTCACCTTCTCGTAAGAAACCAAACATATGGGTCGTTCTATATGAGTCCTTTCAAAACGTGTTAGAGAACATAATTTTTTTTTATTATAGCTTGATTCCACACGGTATTTTCGGTACAAGTATGGAATTTTCAGCATGTGATATCGGTAGCCCAAATTTCGCAGGCCGACCATTGATATCAGGTGTGCGTTGGCAGAGGATCGAACCCTGGACCGTGTGAATGGTCGGCGAGAGTCCTAACCGCTGTGATACCGACGCACCTAGCATGGTTGCGAATAGCAGGCAATGGTTTGATCAGAAAAATCATAGTTGGACACCTCGTCAACACCTGTCACAGAACTTCAACTCACCCATCATTCAGAGTCATTTACAAAGTAAGGAAACGTTTACTGAAGGCAGTATGTTTCTGACTTGTTTCCACTGTAAAAAGGCTTTGCCATATGCATTGAAAAGCAGGTGCTGTATTTTCAAAAGAAACTGTTTTAACCTCTACATTTACCATGGATCCAGTTCAGTCTGGTTCCTCAGTTTCCGTCTTTCTTTTTCCATTCCTTCCATTTGTTTCATCTTCAGTTATAAATTGTAAGTTAATTTGCAAACTGCGAATGTGAAAAATATATATTGACATCAGTTTACTCAATTAGCTAGCTAGAACTAGGTCTGTTTGAATTGACTCAGCCTTTTGAGTTGAGTTGAATTAGGGTACATTTATGATGGGCTCATTCCTGAACGAGTGGAACGGCAGTCTTGTATTTAAGTCACTTCTATAATCTGGCTAGCAAGCACCTCCCATATATGTGAGTGTCGCTCATCTACTTATATCAGTTAGTTAGTAATGTGTGATGTGATTGATTCAATGAAGCATTTTTTCCTAAATTCTCATGCATTCTCAAAAAGCCTCAGATTTATTTCAACATTTCCTGAGATTTATATTTCTCAAAGTTAAAATTGATATACGTGATTTATTTGGGTGTAGTTTTAATTACTCGAGGTTTGATAAGTAGTGTGAATGCATTTCTTTCTTTAACCGCAAAACATATCTTAAATTTCAAGAAAACTCATCTCTAATTTGCATCTGAAAGTGTTTCTTGTGTAAACAAATCATACTCATAAGGCAGTTCCAATTCCCACATAATCTGGTGAATACTACAAGTTCTAAACACTATTTCATGGAACAAAGCATACAGTTTTGAATCTCTAAATAATAAAAAAATGTCGATAAGTATATAAAGTAAAATGAAAAGTCCATTACGTTCCTTAATGCAAGAGAGACAACATTTTTAGAAATATAGATATATTCCATGTACATTGTAAACAATAAAAAAATGATCTCGTGAACACAATTCCCATGAAATTCGGCTCCTGGGCACTCAGTGGTGCAGTCAGAAACGTTAGCACTGAGTTATTCAGGCACGAAATTAACCAACTGTAGGACTGTAATGGATATATTGATTTTGATTGAATACTAGTTGGTGACTGATGCCATCAGTCTAGTCCCTGTTGTTAGTGTGGACTGAATTTTACCCGTCAAGTTTTCAGTGCGGGCAATATGCTAGGTGCCTTGCCATCACGGTACACTCTGAAGTATTGTTAATGGATAGTTGGAGGCAAGCAGTAGGAAGCCTTGGAACTAGGGTTCATGCTTGCTGGCACTCTTCAGCAGGTTCGAATCTTAGAAGACACTTAAGTTCCATCAAAATTTTAAATAAGCCTTGCTGTTGAGTGCCAACAAACAGGAAATCTAGATCCAAGACTTACTGCTGATTTGCATCTAACAATTTAACAACAATTCACAGTGAACCGTGATAGTGATCTAACAATCATGGTGGCTACATGACAAACTTCACGTATAGTATTCAGTCTGCACCAGCACCAAGGACTAGCCACATGACTTTTGTTACTACCTGGTATCGAGGTAAATGTGCTGAAATGCATATCAGGGATGTGGAATGTTAAATTCTGAGACCTTGAAATAACCCTACATGAAACTTCAATATGTGTAGATATCGAGTCTTGAAACACACGTTAAATACGACTGGCAATCGCTTTTCATATCTCAGTCGATGAAATGCAGACCAAACTTCACAAAAGTATATTCGAAACGTTTCGAGCATAAACTATTGCTCATAATTATATCAAGTTGATATGATTATGAGCAATAGTTTATGCTCTAAAAGTCATCAGTTAATATTACTGTACAACACTGTGTGATTTATCGAAATAAAATCTTACCCATAATAGAGTTATGCTCTACCACAGTGCCCAAGTTTTATACTTACATCAATAATATATTCGAAACGAATTGAAATAACTGTCATCTTTGATATATTTCAGGATGCCTTTCAATCGCATAAAATCATAAGGTTAATCACTTCCTAGAAAATGATGGATTTCAAAATAGCTAGTTTTGACAAGGACCATCAAATGTTAAGAAGCCCCTAACCAAACATTTTTTTAAATGAAAAAGTCACTTATGAATGAATTTTACTGATGCCGTAATTGAACTATATATGTATAAGGTTAGTCACATCAAAAGCAATACTGCCAACGCAAAATCAAACTCGACCCAATGTATTCAAGTGGTCAGTAACATGTTTGTTTTTTAAAAGACGTAGATGAATACGAGTCAGTGATGTGTATGATTCAATGGCGGAATTTGAAATCACCTCGCCTGGTTATCTGCCTTTAGACATGTGCTTAGGAACATGTGATATTACAGTTATGATGATGACGTTAGCTTGGCTAAATCCAAATATGTGCCTTAATTTCTTGAAATCATTGTTCCCTTGAAATAAGTTTTACAATATGTTTCATTGAAGCCTACTTTATACAATACATATGTGCTCAACATTCTTTGATTGGACATTAGTCAGTGACTAGTGTAGTGTGTCTAGTGCTAATGTGTTTACCAGATATATCACACATTGCGAAACAGTATTAAATTATTTCATTGGACACCAGTAACAAGTGTGATGTGTCTAGTCCTTTTTTGTGGTGCAGACTGAATTCTATCAGTCAGGTTTGCAATGTGGCCAACATTCTAGGTAGCTCGCCATCAAGGTGTACATTGATTTGATTATATTAGATAGTGAGAGGCAATCGGCAGGAAGCCTTGGATCTAGGTTTCGTGCTAGTTGGCACTCACCAGTCAGCGAAACGTATCTTCAACCTTGAAGGAGCTCATGTCCTTTCTGAGATTCGAACCAGTGTCACCCAGTGCTGCAGTGATTTAGAGACGTCACCACTGAGCTGTTCAGGGTTGCAACTGACCTCCTGTAGGACTGTATTAGATACTTTGCTTGGATACTAGCTGGTGTTTGGTGCAGACTGAATTCTATCAGTCAGGTTTGCAATGTGGCCACCATTCTAGGCAACATCTCCGACTGCAGCACTTGGTGACGTGGGTTCGAATCTCAGAAGGGACTTGAGTCCCTTCGGAGGTGCAAATACACCTTGCTGACGAGCGACAGCTAGCACGAAACTTACATCATACTAAGGCTTCTTGTCGATTGCCTTCAGCCATTCAGTATGCTCTACATTGGTCATTACAACGAAATCAGCTAATAATAGTTATAATGACGAGTAAATTTATTCTTATGATTTTAACGAAATTTTTCAATAAAAGGACAAAATTATACACAAAAGTCTTGTGTTTCTAAAAAATTTATAATCTGTGGGACGAAACTACAGTGCATAAGCTTGATTGAATTAACTAGTGATTTCGGAGTTACAACATGTAATTTCTGCCCATTTCTTGCTTTGCATTTTTTGTCATTTCATTTCCTTATTTTCACCATAGAAACCCTAAATATGCAGAGACGGAGAAATGTTCAGACTAGCTGTATTCAAAAATTCTGTTTGATTACATTCTGCTGGAACAGCAATCAATGATATATAATCTTGATTAACAAAATGAAGATTTAGCGTCGACGATTAATCGTGATTGCTGTATGAGAGTACAGCAATCAGAATAGTCTTTAAAACACTTGTCTTTCTATGAATACAAAAACGGAACGTCCCATCAGCCACAACTTTTCGACCTTTGGTCAAGCAGTCCATATATGTGAATAGCCATGAGTAGCATTCATATATCTTATATAGAAGTTATCCTTATTTTTCATAAAAGTGAGAGTTAATCACTATCTATACTCAAGAGTTTTAGTTTTAATCATGAAGGTAGATGGAGTGAGTAACAAGAATGAAACATGGAGTCCCAAACACAATCTTTTCGCGTTTTTGTGCCTTAGGAGCGGCGCGAACCTATGAACTTATGATCGATGGAACCCAGGATGGTTAGGTCTCTTGAAAACTTGTCATTCTCAGTAGTTACCACAAAATGTTTTAAAAAGGCCGTTTCTGTTTTGTTGTTAGGTTGATTTCGCTCTATTTGTCTGGTGGACAGTGCTTGGAAGTTTGGAACGATGGGGTTCAAATCCTAAAGGGAATACCATCGCCCAATAAAAATGCAGATACACCGTGCTGACGAGTTCTGGATAGGACGAAGCGCGCATCTTTGAATTCTGCTGCTAGTCACCATCAACCAGAGAATTCAGTCATCTACTTTACGGGAAATAAAGTGCCACAGATTAAATCTTTTTGCTGACAGGAGCATTTTTTCTTTACAGACTTTAAAGATCCAAGGCAGTGGTGGCCCGCTTAAAACTGGGGCTACCGAAAACCTCCATCGGTCTATTGCATGTAATTTCTATCATTCAGTTCCTTTAAATTTAGTAAAGCATGGCCCCTGATACGATTGTTTGCTCTGGTAACAATTTAAGATGTTTACAGCCTGCTGATTCGCAAGCTTCTGATAAACATGAGAAAAAGCATTATGCTTGATGGATGGCAGCTTATCCCAATAAATAAGATGACTGTTCCTAAGTGGTGTCCGTGATTCACAAAATATACTGCTGAAAGTTTTATAATTGTTATTCAACAAAATATCGTTGCGTATTTCTTGAAGTTGACAACGAAGAAATATCATAATGAGGGATTGCTTTGCTCTTCAGGTCAGATAGAAATGTGTCACACGATCTATTGTCAATTAATCTTTTATTTGTGAACTCTGGACGAAGAGGCATTACGATGTAATAAACGCCGCTGAAAACTCTGCGCACTATATGAACACTGTTCAGAATAAACCTATTACTACTGTGGTGAGAGCTGGCTGCTAGCCAAAGTTGGTAGACAGTAATTGACGTCAATGTTTATGTCCCCAATATTGGTGGTGAGAAAATGAGAACAAAGACTTTGCGTAGGCGGATACAGTTAGCATATGGATGATCTGACACAGCCACAAAGAGGTGCAAGGTTAACTTTCTGTGAGAAACAACCAATCAAAAGACTTCATTTTCTACTAACAATAATCTACAATAATGTACATTAAAATCTATAAATATGTGTTGATTTTCCTTAATAAACGATCTGTTGCCTAGCCGTTGTCTTCTGTTGTTACACTACTACTACTATGAACCTCATTTTTTCAGAGTTTTGTCAGACACTTCTATAATTTATTCACTTGTATCACTGACTACAAGACAGTTTTGTTTTCGAGATCCTCGTTATTTGATTGCTGGCATACATGTTTATTTAGTCACGATTTTATTGTGTGCTTTTGTTCCGTGAAACAGATGTATTGCAGATACAGCTAACACCATCTTATAACAGCTCAAGTTATAAGTTCATTGGAAGAATCCAGGATTATGCGCATTTCTTCCTAGTCAGGACTCGTCAGACGGATGTACCTGCATTCTTCAATGAGTGATGATGTTCTCACCGAGGCTGAAATCCAGTGCCCGTCGTTTCAAACGCCAGAGCATTATCCACCAGACCATTTAGTCCACGAGAGTCATCACTTGTGCAAAGGATCTTATTAATTCTTCAATTAAGTTTAGGTTCCCCCGTCGATTGATTGGACCGAAGTGCTCGGTCTCAGGTTGAAATGTCTGTCGGCTTCTTGTGCAGATGCTTCGACGATGTCTGGGCATGTAATTAGAAGTTAATTCGTGGATGATGACTAGCAGTGGAATCTAGGATGCACATTTCGCGCGAAATGCCCAGACATCGTCGAAGCATCTGCACAAGCAACCGACATGTCAACCTGAGACCGAGCACTTTGGTCCAATCAATCGACGGGGAAATCTGAAATTAAATTAAACAGTTCAAGTAACTTATACGTATTTCTAATCGAACTTATGGTCGTAACAACACTTAACATGTCCTGTCTTTCGTAGTTCAGTAATATTGACGACCTACTTATGAGGGGATTGCTTGATAAAAATACTGGTAAAGAAATCCCTTCTACTTCACATCATTTCAAGTCGAGTTCACCCCTGTCTGACGTATTTTTATGAGTTATAAATAATAACTTTGTTCTGCACAAAAGTTCTACACAATAGACAGAATTTTCAGCCTAGTTTATTGCATAATATCTTCTCTTTATCCAGGATACTCAAGTAAAATAGGAATCTCAAGTACACTCCATGACGCATAGACATAATTCAGTGCTTAAAACAGACAGAAAAAGGGAAAATTTTATCTTATGTGCTGGAGGGAAATTCAGGTAACCCAGTGGTTGAAGAAGTGCGTCGATGGCATAGCGGTTAGGACGCTCGCCGACCATGCACATGGTCCGGGGTTCGATCCCCGGCCGGCGCACTCCTTTACCTCGCTAAGCCAGAAATAATGCTGGTCAAGAGGTAAGGTTGGGCATGAGGCTAGCAACCCCATCCTGTAAAATAAACACTGCTACAGAAATTCAAGCCTCTAGCTTGAAGCTCTATGTTCCACTGGGGAACATGAAGGGAAAAAAGTGGTTGAAGCAAGCCTCCGTATCCAATCTATTGGAAGCGCGCTTCATTCCAACAAATTTATGCGCTGTTTTAATGGTATTCATTCTTCTCTAATTCATGGTTTCGATATCAGAAATAACGGCGGATACGTAAATTCACATCACAAAATGCGCCTACATAGTCTTGTATTACGTAATGTTACAGAATGCGCATATTTCTGATTGTACTGTGGGAAGCAGCAGTATACGTTTAAATTCATTTTAGTAATACACAACACATTCACATATTTTTGATGTAGCTGAGTGATTCACACACGAAGTTTTCTTTGTCCTACTAGACAATGTCTTCAGCTCAAGATATAATTTGAAGTGAACTTATTTGAATACTCAATGAATAAGATACGTGTTTTTCCACACTAGTCCTCTCCACTACTTTCATATCTGTTGGTGTTGAACCTACACTGAAACTGAACACATCAAAATCCCCAATTTCTAAAACTTAGTCTCATACTCTTGATACGTATATTTCGGACATTCTTAAGCACCAAACGAAAATAGTTTATATTATCTAACACCGTTGGTGGTGAGATGCTCTAAGGAATAAGATGTAATTGTACTAGTATTGATCAACACTCACTTCTACAAGACTTCTATACTCTAATGAAGATAGGAGGTTAACTTCTTATGTGTGTTCATAACATCCTACAATACTTTCCAAAACCTACACCACTGCATTTCCTGTGTTCTACTTTTGTTAAGTTTCATAATCTCGGTTGAATATGTTTTCACTTTTATGTACACTTCTAAAAACTAACTGGTTAAAGTAATAAAAAAGGCAGAAAGAAAACTTCAGGATGTGGTTTCACTCTTTCTGTTGTTGTTGTTGTTGCTGTCGTTGTACTTAAGTTGACAGAAATCTTGAGGTGTTTCTTCTCACTGATTGACAACAACAAGTAGTTACATAATTGTACACCTAGATGAGATGCTGAAAAACCAAGGGAGAAAATAAAAATTGAAAGGAGATAATTCTGTTTTATTTTCAAAAGAATTCCCCTTGTTTACCTACATAAAGCCTAAGTTTAACCTCCTACTTCTCTGTCTTTTTCAATCAAAATCTTTTCTTAGTAAGACTAAGTGACGGACTGATTGGCTGGTTAGGTGTCCAGTTGACTAATCTGTTGTCTTCTGTTTCAGACTTCCTGTTACTAATTTAACATGTCGTGTCTTACCCAAGCTGTAGTTCAGTCTATGGGCATATAGGGATATTTTCGTCTAGATGACGATTAAGGTGACGAAGGTGACAGTTAATATTCTTGCTAATATGATGACTAATCCCTATCACTGACAAACAAGGCCAACAGTAATAACACTGATACTACGTTTGTTGTTCACCTTACTCCTTTTGGCATTAATGTATCCACATTATGCAAGGGTTAGGATGTGCTTGTTAATTTATGTACAGTTTGTCTTTATTCTATAGCAGCATCGTCATATTTTATTGTTGACATATTTACAAGATTAACAGTAACTCGATTTCCCGACAAAAATTAGTCATACCCTCTGACGTCATTTATTACAGCTGATACCACTACACCTTCTATGTTTACATTTTTCTTATATATATATATATATATATATATATATATATATCATTCATGAAGTCGAAATTTACAGGCCTTGCTGCAATCATATTGTACTTTGTCTCTTTGACCAACTCTGAATGACAATAACAGGAAGTTTTAATCAAAAAAAACGAAAGTGACAAATGAGTGAAACCAGAACAGAGGCATAGTATCAAAAATTATCCCAACCGACTGGAGAGAACTCTGAAAGCTGAAACACTCACCTGCTGATTGTATACCTCAGATGTGTAACCAACAGTTATAAAAGAAACACAAGAAAGTCAAGTATGACAACATTTCACCTAGATTATAAGTCAAAGTGAGAAGCTGGACAGAGAGGTGGAAGTATTATTGTATGTCAGTTGTGGAATAGAGGAAACAATTTTTTCTATCCACCGATATGTATAAACCAAGTAGTTTATTTCTCTGTTTAATCAAACCTATGATGCATACTTGCTCAGTTGATTCATCAGCCTGTTTCCTTTTCTAGCGTCCTTAGCATCTCAAATGACCTCAGAGTTACTAATTTGCTCATGGTACTCAGTGATAATAAATATCGGAAACTCGGTGGCCCTAATTTTGAGGATATACACACCGTGACATTTCTGCGGTTGTATGCAGAGGAAAATTAGTGTAGATAATTAGTTGTTGGCAGATAAGTGATTAGCTTGCCTGTGCCTAACACCTCTATTTCATGCAACCCTACACTTTGCAGGCAAATTCTATCGTAGAAATTTGAAAGAGAAATCCCAAACCTTGGTGCAGAATACCACGTACCCATTTCATCATTCCATAGGTTCTCTTGCATACTACCCGGAACATTTAATAAACAAGGTTGTTACATACGATGAAGAAGATTTGTAGCTCGAATGGATGATTTTGATGTGGTTGTGTTCTCTGAGCTGGATAGTTTATTCGCTAAGCTTTCTTAACCCTACTAGGCAACATCTTCAGCGCATACTTCAATTTGAAGTGAGCTTGTAGATTTCCCCACGAGTAGTTTATTAGTCATCTTTCCTGGTGACCTGGAACGTCATTGGTTGTATTTGTGTGTTTTCATACCTTTTAGGCTACTTGTGTTGGAACTGATTATTTCCTTGACTTGAACTTTGACCCTTTGTGTGTGAGGTTTCCTTCTTATCGGTTGGTAAATTTTGTATGTCTCGAAGTGTCTAGTGGTTGAAGATTCACTGGAATGCCAAGCTTCTAAAAATTATCTAGCATTTTTGGTGTTTCCTCTGTCTAATATTTGAACGTTTTCCCAGTCGTGTTGATGTCCGTGGTTGTCTGAATATAGTGATACGAAGGGTTGGATGTCATGTCTTTTAACTGCTAGCTTATGATCATGGATATGAAGATGAAGGGGACGTCAAGTTTGGCCAATGTAGTGTTTCTCGCAGTTGTTACAATATATTTTGTAGATGATGTTGGTTTTATCGTCTTTCGCTGTTGAGTCTTTTGGTTTACATAGAACTGAGTGAAATGATTTTGTTGGCTTGAGTGCAGCGTCAATTCCTAAAGGTTTGAAGAGTCTTGCGGTGATTTCTGAGATGCCCTTTATAAATGGTAGGGTGATTGTAACAAAATCTTCATAGACTTTTGTTTATCAACCGCAATCAACCCACCAGTAAGAAATGTTGTGAGAATGTCATTGTGAAGTGAAACATAAGGATGATGGGTATTCTCAGAGTATTACAATATACAATACAACTTATAAGAAGGAAATATCCGTTAAAAATTAAATAACTTTGTTGTTAGAAGTGGCGAAATTTAAAAAAAGTTTGATAAATCAGCGATAATTGCATAACTAGACATTATAAAATACAGTGTGTGTAGAACTCGAAAGGTCGTAAAAGTCAAAATCTGGTGTGCATGTGGTCTGATGAAGAGACGATGTTATTTGCAATTAAATGTACAAGTATTTGTTCTGCCTCGTTTCAAATTTATAAAGAGGAACTTGTTTGTGAACCACCTGAAGAAACGCTACCTAAATGAATCACCTAGTGACCATGAGTTGCAGAATACTCTATGAAGTTACTCTACTCAAGTTTTATTATGAATGTTTACGCTCCTGCTATTTCCTCCCTCAATTTGTGGAGAAGCTGTATTCGCACAAATTTCCTCCTTCTCCTAAAAACCATCGACGTATCAGAAAACCCCACAGTGAATGGATGAAATCACTGAATACAAAGTTGAGGACAGAGAACAGCTCATTAAAAAAAAGTCGCCAACAATGTAAACCTCACATGCAGAGTAAAATTAGCGATATAAGTATAAAACTTGGGCACTGTAGTAGAGCATAACACCATTGTGGATAACATTTTATTTTAATAAATCACACAGTATTGTTGTACAGCAATATTAACTGATGACGTTTCGAGCACAAACTATTGCCCGTAATCATATCCAAGCAATACTCACACAACTTCTTTCCTTCATTTATATACATGTGTGGAATTGACTAGATATCGGAATAAAAATAAATATGAGATAATGTACATTAGAAATAATAATACGAGTGTTATTAAACAATTATAATTAGATGGGAAAAAGGACGAGTGTTTCTATAATCATTATAAGTTACTTGTTAGAATGTTGTGATGTGCTTGAATTGGAATAGCATATTAAGATTATTTATTATTCTCTTCTGATTTGACCGGAGGTAATAATATCTTCCATATCTCTGGTATTTGCATTGAGTCATTTCTGTTGCATGTATTGGGTGTAGACTCAATGAACAAGGATTCCGTAATCAACCTCTCTTTCCACCTACCTATGTTACTCTTTAGAATTTTAACCCTATCCCACCCTATTGTGTGGTTGTGTGTTAATGCATGCAGTGCAATTGCTGAGCTTTTTTCTAAATTACTTATCTTTTCAGGGTCAACCATTCTTCCCTTAGCTAAATTCTTACGTTCTGATAATCTGACTACCCTCGACCTACTAGTCTGACCTATGTAATTGACTTCACAGTCATTGCAGGGTATTTTGTAAATTATATTATTTTATCTAGTTGGGTCAGCTGAGTCTTTTAACCTACAGAGCTTGTCCCTGAGTGAGTTTGTAGGTTTGAATGCCACCCTAATTCCTGCTCTATTGAGAATCCTACGTAGGGTCTCAGATGTCCCCTCCTTATATGGTATTACAGTGGGTGACTTATATTCTCTCTTATTTATGTTATCACTACTAGTTCCATAATTATTTTTATTTTGTTTTCAGCCTTTAGTTATCTTCCTAATGAATTTTATAGGATTGTTATTCAACACCAACGCTTCTTCTATCTGTTTTATTTCGTCGTTTAGGTCTTTATTTTAGCTACTTAGTGCTATGGCTAGTTTTGTTAGACACTTAACTAAGCCTGCCTTAACAGTTAACGCATAAGACGAATAAAAATCTAAATCTATATCAAAAAATTCAACAAACTAATTGAAGAAAAGAACATAGCAAATGAAATTGATGTCAACGGTTCATCCTCTATTGACAGAACAAAGTGGGTGATCAACCTCTCATCAAGGTAACTAGGCTCTAGTGAGATAAAAGTACTTGGGAAAGGACTAAATTTCAACGTAACAGTTAATAAATTGAAACTAAAGGATGTCATTCCTAACATAGAAGTGGCACTGGGTTCAATAGATAAGACAACAGCAGAAGAGGTTAGAGCACAATGTGCATTAACTTTGAAAAATCAAGAGAAGGCAAAATCAAACTTAACAAAATCGGAAAGAGAAGCTTTAATTAGTCTAAAACAGGATAAAAATATTGTTATCGCAAAACCTGACAAAGTAAACGCCACTGAACATATTCAAAGGGGTCCATATGAAGAAATTAAGAGGCCTGTAGATACAATAATGAATAAAATTAAGAAATCTACAACAGAACTAATACGCAGAATAAAACCGTCACTGGGTGAGTCAAACTGGTTTAATTTAATGCTTAAAATTAGTTCCACGATTGGAACTAGTAGTGATAACATAAATAAGAGAGAATATAAGTCACCCACTGTAATACCATATAAGGAGGGGACATCTGAGACCCTACGTAGGATTCTCAATAGAGCAGGAATTAGGGTGGCATTCAAACCTACAAACTCACTCAGGGACAAGCTCTGTAGGTTAAAAGACTCAGCTGACCCAACTAGATAAAATAATATAATTTACAAAATACCCTGCAATGACTGTGAAGTCAATTACATAGGTCAGACTAGTAGGTCGAGGGTAGTCAGATTATCAGAACGTAAGAATTTAGCTAAGGGAAGAATGGTTGACCCTGAAAAGGTAAGTAATTTAGAAAAAAGCTCAGCAATTGCACTGCATGCATAAGCACACAACCACACAATAGGGTGGGATAGGGTTAAAATTCTAAAGAGTAACATAGGTAGGTGGAAAGAGAGGTTGATTACGGAATCCTTGTTCATTGAGTCTACACCCAATACATGCAACAGAAATGACTCAATGCAAATACCAGAGATATGGAAGATATTATTACCTCCGGTCAAATCAGAAGAGAATAATAAATAATCTTAATATGCTATTCCAATTCAAGCACATCACAACATTCTAACAAGTAACTTATAATGATTATAGAAACACTCGTCCTTTTTCCCATCTAATTATAATTGTTTAATAACACTCGTATTATTATTTCTAATGTACATTATCTCATATTTATTTTTATTCCGATATCTAGTCAATTCCACACATGTATATAAATGAAGGAAAGAAGTTGTGTGAGTATTGCTTGGATATGATTACGGGCAATAGTTTGTGCTCGAAACGTCATCAGTTAATATTGCTGTACAACAATACTGTGTGATACATCGAAATAGAATTTTCAAGTTTAATCAAAGATCTGTAATACCACTTGTTTATCATATTCTTCAAGACACCGCGCTGCAATGAGCAAACAGTTGTGTTAAGGCTTTCCTGTGAACTCTGAAAAGTATTTTGTTAATGAAAGTATAAGTTTGTAGGGATTGAATTGATTGGTTACAGCATTTCATCATGAGGTGACATCGGTTAGAGGACCATTAGAAAACCAACTGGGAGTACTGGACATCTGTTTCGTCAGCCTAGTTTTGGACTCCTCATTAGTAAGCACCCACCGGGATTCGAACGCGGGATCTTCCAATTACAAGGCGGGCTAGGTCGTATACCGTTAAGCCACTGGGACCCGATCCAATGGCCCATGAATTCTTACTTCTGCCAATTCATGATATGGTGCGACCACTGGCGAATGTCATCGGTGGCGAGTATTTGTAATCACACCCGTCCTGCTGTACCTTACTGGCCACGACTTCTCACTAGAACCTCAGGTAACTACCTACCTGAATAAGACCAGTCGCTAGTGAGCATCTCGTTGACTTTGTTTACTCGTCATGTGTGAGACTAAACTGAAATGAGACTGAGTCACTGTCACTCCAAACAAAGTTTGGAACTTATGTGAGTGCCGAGACGTAATTGTGAGCGATAAAATGTGTTAGAAATATCCTCAGCACACAATACTGTGTCATGTGGTGTCTTTATCAAATAATGTAAGATGAAATATGATCAGAAAAAAAACCAGACATTTAAATAATGTTGTCTGAGAAATACCTGGAAGAGAATGGTTACCCATTAAGCTTTATCAAAAATATGGCCACAATGGACGTAATAAACTAGACAAAACTATGGTCACCTAAAAGCCCATTTTTGTTAAATTTGATATCGAAGGTAGGTGATTTATTTATGAGAATGATTAGGTACAGCACTCAGCAGGGGGTATCCTGCAACAAAACTAGTCTCTCTTCTCCAAACCTCCCACTCACTGAAACAGTCAAATGTTGGCAAGCACGCTTCATACATTACCTCAAACAGTAAATGTTGATTCATGTCTGTCTGTGGGAGCAGTTACAGAAAAATAGGCTTAGGTCAGGTTCTTGGAACATTAAACATTTACACACTGTCTAGTTAAGAGGAAGGAAAACGGATATTTTAATAAATCTATATTCAGGAAGAAAACCTTCTCCAACAAATATTTAGACATCGAATCATCACACCTCATCAGCGCAAAGATATCAGTTGTTTTGGCTCTCCTTAGATAAGCTTACTCTTTGATAACGGATGAAAAAGAAAAAGAAGAAGAAATATGAAACACCACCTAGACTCTCAAGCAAAATAACTACCCAAAGAATTCCATCAACGAAATCAACACTGACATTAAGTATGGTCGAAAACGTGTTCCGAAAACACGAACTTCAACAGTTGTCATTCTATATAGAGCAGAGACGTCAGACGACATCAGAAGAGGAGTATTAAGTGAGCTCGACATCAGAGTAGTCTTCGAAACATCAAACACACTGCAAAACAACCTTGTCCATATAAAATATCAAATCCCTAAAGACTTTCTATTTAATTGTGTCTATAAAATAAAATGCTTGCCATGTGATGCGATATACATCAGATAAACATCGCTAGAGAGAAATCAAAATCAGAGGAAATGAACACCGTAGAGCGTCTGTTCGAACACCGAGAAATAAGTCGAGTTGGACTAGAATAGCTTGAAAAATCATCAGCCATAGCTCGTCTACACGCTACGCTAAAGAATCAGGCCACAAAATTGATTTTGACAATATTGAAATAATCCAGAAAAAGCATTTCAGAAATCACAAAGAACATCTCATATCATCAGAAGCACTTCATATCTAATGGAATCCAAATTATCCGAATAGGAATGATGGATTAAAACAGAATTCGACCTGGTTACAACACCTCCCTTCCTCATGAAGTGACAAAACCAACGCGAATGTAATAAGCAAATTCATTATGTAAACACACACTGCTTTTAAAACTTCACACAATTATCAAATCCAACAATCTACACTTGGTTCTGTTATCTTTACTAATTGGCCAATTTGACAACGCAAAAAAGACCCCATACTGAGGAACGATGATTAAGTTTTTATATATAAGCTGAGTGGAGTTTGTAAATTTTGGTTTAATAATACCACTTTGATAAAGCTATTAGCAGCATTAAATAGCGAAATGTCAGTGAAAACAACAATATCGTTTTGTTTTTCATTCATTGGGAAATACAAGAAAACCTTTATTATAATGAATATCATTTACCCAATGCCCAAATTATTTCAAACTGTTAAAAGTGAACTTAGTTTGGATTTTTGAATTAAGGCGTTAACAAAGTAACCTCTCCATTAAAACTTTTAAAATGAAGATAAATAAAAGAAATCCTGTTTATTGTTTGTACTAGGATTTTGCAGAGTGGAAATCAACTCTAATATAAAAAGGCATGCGAAGCAAAAAACACCTTATAGTGCCTGAGACACGTGAATTTCTTTTAGCTGAAACAGGATTATACTGGAAATTAATAAGTGATGGTGAGACATAGAATATGATATTAGCCGATGAAGTTACTCAGTGTTGATTAAATGTAGCTTCCCTAACCTGGTTCCTCTAGTTGTAAGGAATCAGTGTTAGAAGGTTGCACATAAAACGTCAAAAAGCCGTTGGCATTGCTGCAAATATTTTGAATCGTTAGTAAATATCAGACCTCTTAGAACAAACCATTCGTATTCTTTCTCTGTCAACTTCACTTCCTTTCTTCCCTCTATTGTTACATAGTGCGTCGGTGGCACAGCTCGCCAACCGTACATGTAGTCCGGCGTCTGATCCCCGGCCACCGACGCACTCCTTTACCCCGCTAAGCCAGCAAAAAAAAGCTGGTAAAGAGGGAAGGTTGGTCATGAGGCTAACAATCCAACCCTGTAACAATAATCACCACTGCTGCAGAAACTTCAAGCCTCCAGCTTGAAGCCCTGTGTCCCACTGGGAAGGTGAAGGAATGAAGAAAAAATAATACATGCGCTTTATTCAAGTTCGGAAAGCTGAACTAACTCTTTTTGTTATAGCATTATTCATTTTGAATTCAGTAAGCCAGTTTTATAGTGGAAGCCTAAACTCAGTGAACTCTGAAGAGTTATTTGTTGATAACAGCTTTTTTTATGAAATAACTGATAACATATAAAGGAAGGCAAAGAATGGGAGGAGGTTATTTTATTTTGCCTGAAAAGGAAAATACATACAAGTGGGGAGGGAATCGTCAGCGTTTCACATGCAAATTTATTACTGCAGGAAGAAATGGTCATAGGCACACATTTCCTATTCTCATCGCTTTTACCATATTTTGCAGTCTTCAGCAGAAGTCCTTCACTGAATTACTATGGTTGTCTGTAAATAAATAATACCAATCTCAAACCTAACCCTAATTGTAACTCTAAGCATATTTCTGACCCTAATCTTTATCATAACGCTAATTATAACCGTGATCCTAAACTCAGTCTTAATACCAACCTTAACCTCAGTCATAAGCCTAACGAGCTATTAACACACTGCCCAAATAGTACTTAAAACTGTGATCGGGGTGGAAGTTACACCTTAATTCGTGAATGGCGTTCACACAGGCGCTATAATAATAGTAAGTCTTGTCAACCAACAGTATGCTTTCAAGGTCATTGGAGCGTTTGCACCCCTGGGACGTGATACTTTAACTTCCTCAGAGAACCATCGTCAACCAGGGAGTACTGAACAACTTTATCACCTTGGCTTGGGACCTATGGACAGTACGCACCCACTAGGTCTGGAACTTAGGACCTTCCGACCACAAGGCGAGCTCGTTAACTGTTCAGCCACTGATACCCCACTCAATGAGCAGACCGTAGATTCTAATGTCAATGTCATCTGCGGCTAGTAACTGTCCTTCCTCCCGACCGGATCGACCCCAGTGATCATGACTTCTTAGCAGAACTTCAGGCAACTTTGAACTATAGCCACTCATCATTAGCGAGCATCATATTAATTTTTAAAAGTCATTTTGTAAGCATTTGATTGTCTTATCAAGTTTTGTCAAGGATCAATATCGTAAAAGCACTGCTGATAAGGACACAACAGCTGGACAGCACTCCTTGGTTTATAATCGCTCTCTAGTTGATATCATTTCTTGGTCATACACAGTAGAGATAAAAGTATTTTGAAAGAACCACTTAGATTCTTTTATAATACTCTGTATGATAACTATAAGACTATCACAAAATCTTAGGCATCGGTGTTTTCTGAAGCCGATAGGTGCAACTCAGAAGTGATATATGAATACAGAGAGCTTAGGTTATACTCAACGTCATATCACCACTCACAAAATATCAAAATTATATGACAAAAACTATGGAGAAGCACAGTGAACAAGATAATAAGTTATCAGTTTTAATAGAATATTTTATATTTACAATTTTATTAGGAATGGTAGGCTTCTGATCTACTCCGACCAAATCTAAACTAGTCTAGTCACCGATAATCGGAATATTCAACAGTATTATATATTATTATTGTTTCCTTTAGCTCCTAGAGGGACATAGGGCTTCAGCCACACGTCTCCATTGTGTTCGGTTCTCTGCCAACGTTTTTACCTGGCTTCACGTCTACTCACATGCTTTCATCACCTCTTCACATCACCTCCTCCATGTCACCGTCACTCTGACGACCAATTTGCCGCTTCACATTCGGATTCCACTTGAGCGTTTGCCTGGCGTGTGATATCACTTGGTGGTTTCTTTGGAGTATGGCCAATCCACCTCTATTTCTTCCTGCATATTTGTTGCACAATTGGTTCCTGCTGGGTTGGTTTGCTCATCGCCAGAGATCCCACTCTGTGGCTGATCCTCTCTGGCCGGCCATCTGATCTTGAGTATTGAGTGAAGACATCTGTTGATGAAGGTGTGTATTTTGTTCGATTTGCTCTCCATGATGCGCTGGCCAAGTCTCTGATCCATAAAGTAGCACTGACTTCACATTGGAGTTGAAAATCGGGATCTTATTTTTCATGCTGAGTGCTGTTGATCTCCACATAGACTTAATGAAAGCTTACCTTGCTCTCCCTATCCTCGCTTTAATATCCTCATCAGTTCCGCACGCCTGTAGTTGAAACGATGAGTAGGTAAAGGAGGTTGCTTCTTTCAGATTTCTACCATTTATGCTGATTGTTGTCTGTTTTTGTTGCTGTCGCTGTTGGCCAGGAATCTTCATCACCTCTGTTATCTCTATGTTCACATGAAGTCGTATCTTTTCTGGATACTTCTTCTGCCAACTTGTTGCTTTTCACTTGTAGATCTCCCAGTCTGTGGGAAATCAGACATATATCATCGACGAAGTCGAGATCCTCCAAGTCTCATTTTGTGTGGGTCCATTTAATGTCTGTTTCCTCGTTGCCCGCTGACTGTCTGTTGCATTTTCCAGTCTACCGCCCACAATCAGGAAAATCACGGGAGATAGTGGGCAGCCAGCTTGTCTTACTCCCATCTCCACTTCAAAGGATTCCGTTAGTTTCCTCTTGTAGCATTGTCGTACAACTGCTGGATGAGATGCATACTTGTTGGTGGCACCCCGTAGTGGCAAAGTAGTTTCCAAATCACCTGTTGATCGAAATATTCAAAAGTATTATATATATATATATATATATATATACAGTGCAGACTAACAGTAGTCGAAGAAAGGAAAAGTGAAAAGGAGTAATGCCTTCTATTTTACTTCATGTGGAAACTGAACACCGCCTAATCCATTCCGCACATAATAAAATATACATACACAAGGGTGGAATGTATAAATTTGCTCAGAAACACTTGTTTACCAAGCCGATAAAATATTAATATGAAGTCTAGAATAAGAGAATAACATTAAGAATACATTAATATGAGTCACAACTTTTATGTTTTTGTGAATTTCACAATTTTAAATTCACTTGAAAAAGAAACAATTCTTTTTTCCACTAGTAAAATGCCAATTCATAAATTATTGCGAAGTCTCCGCTGCATATATATATATATATATATATATATATATATATATACAAATATTTGTCATAAACACTGTTCTTTTTTTACTGTGCGATTCACACTGGGGGGTCAAGTGACAGATAACAAGTGGAGGCAAAAGCAACAACAGCAAGAACCGGGTATGGCAGGTGTTCTTTGTCTTCGGCTAGTTGGGTGTGTGTGTGTGTGTGTTTGTGACTAATGCAGTAGGAAGAGCGATAAATCATTTTCGTTTAACAATTGCTTAGCCGATTATGATACTTGCAGAGGACAGTTATAAAGATGCAAAGCAGGTAGCTAGGTAACTAACTGTAGGTAAATATATGTATTAGAAAAGGAGAACAAAATAATCGCCTAGTCACTGGACTGCTTTCCAGTGGTGTTGTGATATAACAATTAATTCATGCGCCATTTTGTATACATTCCTTAAGACAGCACTCTTTACTGTTCTCATCCTAAATTAATTTTTCACTACTATAAGAACTGACGACTGATGAAAAGCAGCGTATTGGATTACACTGAAATCCCACATGATCCTTCAGTGTTCCACGGCATACGCCTTCAAGATCTAGGCTTTGCAGTTTCTGCTAGAGTGGTGTTAATTTTACGGGCTAGGCAGTAACTGGCCTCACGTCCCACCTTCCTTCTGTTCCGGGCTTATTACCGACTAAGTGAGGCTTAGGAGTGCATTGGCCTGGAACTGAACTCACACCACGTTCGTGGCTGGCAGGCGTTCCACCCCTGAATCAACGATGCTAATATGCTATATAGGATAATAATATGTTATTTGTGTGATTGTTGCATGTGACGTATTTGCATTTTCATGTGTGACGACTAATTGAAATTCTAATCAGGTGTTAGTCAGACATTATATCACTTATTTTTAATTTTAATTTATTTGTCTTCATAAAGTGTTTCGACCTGCTTGAACTACTGGGGAACCAGAATTTCCATCCACCAAAAATGCCTAAAACCTTCTGCATTTCTTACTGTTTAAACAGTACAATTATATCGGATTATTACTACACGAACTCGCGCACATAAATAACTAACTGCCAGCAAATCACTTCAGCTCTTGAAGGAAATGAACAAGCAATCTACTGATTTGTTTCACTCTTCAAATGTGACAACACTACGTCAGATGGTACACTTCAGATTTGGAACTAGCCAGGTTAAAGATTTCTGTACCATGTATTCGCATATTGTCCGAAATAAAACTTTATTATTATTATTAAATATATATTAACAAAGGTTTCATCATATTTTCGGTGATTTAGAAACGACTAAATATAGTCGACACGAAGGTTAGGAAATTTCGTTTACCTTGTTAGTCGAAGTGCGTTGGTGGCCGAGTGGCACAATACCGGCCAACCATGCAAGTGGTCTGGAGTCCGACCTCCAGTCGACGGCGACCTAAATAATGCCAAGCTGGTTGGACGTGGGGCTAGAAACCTTATCCTATAAAAAATAAACGCTACTGCTACTGAAATTTCAAGTTTGAAGCCCCATTTTCCACTTGGAGCACAATGGAATGATATAAAATAAACTCTCATTTGAAGGTGGAGTTTAATAAAAGTTCCAGTAGATGAAAATGTTTTACTGACACTAAAAGTGCGTAGAAGACAAGGACACTGCTAATGTTAACAGCCGCTGTAAGGGTGAACAGAATATCTAAATAAGTCAGTAGAAAGATACAGCATCCGGGGTATATTTTACATTTTATTGCAGTAATATTACGATATGCGTCATATAGAATCATCATCAGATTTTCATGCATACTCTAAACCATGTCGCTACTCTGATTTTATTCAACATTCCACCGACAGATGGCCGATACTGGTGGCATCCTCATACCAAACTGAACGAAGTAACTACCATTTAACAAAAGAATAACAGATAATTCAGGTTAACGACACTCATGGTTGCCACAGCTAACTTGAATACAATATCTCTTTACTTCGCCTGATACAATACTATTTTCCAAGGTAGTAATATATGAAGGTGATTGGAGTCATAATAGTTCCAATAAATTCTGTGGATGTTTTGTTTTCCGTAGCAGTTTGATGTATATTCATCAGGTATAACCGTAATCTAAGCCTTAGAAGGGGAACAGACAGATGATTAAATTAAACGGAGTTCAGGAGCCATATAACCTCATCCAGTTTACCAATGGGACCTGAGGGACAGGTAAAAAGCAGCCACAGTGCTGCTAAAACTTCGAAGCACATAAAAAGCTACAGATTAGCTCAGCTATTGAAAGTCTATGCAATTTTTACGAGAAATACTGCCATTTAGTGATTAAAATTCTGTTTTTTGGTAAAAAAGAAAGCAGAGTTGTCTTCTGATATTTTTCAGGCACGTGATGTCTAAAATTCTTCCTAGTCATAAAAAATAAATCAAGAATTAAATCGAAGAAACATCGTTTCAGTCTTTAGAAGTCATAAAAGTGAATTGAATTGCATGAACCTGCTTTCCCTGGCTAACAGATACCATGCTAAAGGAGTACAACGATGATACGTGCAATCTTCAATACGATTCAAGCATGATGTAATGTGAGGCGTTCATCATTATAAAAGCATGTTAAGAACATTTTCAACTTACAAGAGTTATGTTGTAATTTGAGCGAGGCATGTTTTCACAATAATAATAATAATGATAATAATAATATTCTACGAGTTGATCACGGACTGATATCAGTTAGAGAACCATTGAAAACCAGGGAGTACTGGACAGCTGCTGTTTCATCCTAGTTTGGGAATCATCGGCAGTACGCACCCACTGGGATTCGAACCCAGGACCTTCCGGTTACAAGGCAAGCTCGTATACCATTCAGATAGTTGAAGGCGATCGGCAGAAGGGGATGAAGTCAGGCTTCGCTCTTGTTTGCACCTGTGCTTAAAACCTTAATGTGCATTTCAAGATATTTTTCGTTCTCTTTCTTCGTTAAAAGTGACTATTTGTGTCCAGTCGCATAAGATGGATCAGAATACAAAGGCAGCGAGAAGTTGTTTTTCAGGTTAAGGAAGAATCCGGATTGATTAACTTTAGATGGTGGCTAGAATGAGTTGTTTTACCTGCAGATCCACATGTGAGAACTAACAAGTTGGAAGAGGAAGTAGACAGAGAAGAGAGGACGTCGAGTGAACATAGACGAAACAGAGTTGATGAAGTCAGCTAACCAACAACAACAACAAGTACCAACTATTATCAATACCAGACATCTAATGAAGTGGGCTCTTTAAACTATTTAGGCAGCATCCTTTTATCTACAGGCGACACACATGAGAATATAAAAATCAATCAGGATAGCCAATACGAGACAAACCTACATTTTTGATTGGACAGTAGTCAGTAACTAGTGTAGTGTGTCTATTCCTATCTTCGGTGCAGACTGAATTCTATCAGTCAAGCTTGCAATGTGGCCACCATGCTAGGTAGCTCGCCATCACGGTGTACATTGTTTGTGATGATATTAGATGGTTGCGGGCAATCTGCAGGAAACTTTCAAACTAGGTTTCGTGCTAGTTGACACTCACCAGTCAGCAAGGCGTATCTACAACCTTGAAGGAGCTCATGTCCCTTCTGATATTCGAACCCACGTCACCCAATGCTGCAGTGGTAACGTCTCTGACAAAAGAATGAAAAGCAGATTTCATGATGAAGCCCTATGTTCTACTCAGAAGCCAAGAGAATAATAAGTTTTCACGAGTTGGATTATAAGTATCAGATTTGTTTTTACCAGTGGATCACGGATTGATATCAGTTAGAGAAGCATTGAAAACCAGGGAGTACTGAACAGCTGTTTCATCCTAGTTTGGGAATCATCAATAGTACGCGCCCACCACCATGGTTCAAACCCAGGACCTTCCGGTTGCAAGGTGGTAGAAGTTAGAATTCATGGGCTGGCCACTGAATCGGGTCCCGGTGGCCGAATGGTGTACGAGCTTGCCTTGTAACCGGAAGGTCCCGGGTTTGAACCCCAGTATGTGGGTATTGCTGGAGATTCACAAACTAGGCTGGTGAAACAGCTGTCCAGTACTCCAGTACTGGTTTTCAATGGTTCTCTAACTGATATGAATCCGTGATCAACTCGTAAAAAGAATAATAATAATAAGTACTATTAATGTGATGTAAAATTTCCATATCGTAAAAACCAATTCAATAACTGTTTTCTAATCAAAAATCTAACTTTTTGAATAAGGGACTATCAAAAACCTTCGACATGAACAACTCTCCGCTTTTATCGCCTCTAAAGCTCCATTCTTAACAAAGCGGTGATCAATTAAGTCATAAAAAAACGGCTACTTTTCGTTCTTGTAATACTAACTGCATATATCCTGATTTGTCAATATGTTATATTGTTGCCAAGGGATACACATGCATAAATTTGCGTCATCCATGAATTAATGTGTAACTACGACTAAAAAAAAAAATGAATACCGCTCTGTCTGTCGATCGATCTGATTAAATATTCTTTCCATTAATTGTGATAACAGTATAGCCATGTCTGTGTTATTATTCCACCATAGTATAAAAATAAGACTCATAGTCTATAGGAAGGACTTTGTAATATTCTCTTATTATTCTCAACTCATTGTATAGAAAAAACAATTCCGTTTGTAGAAACCAAAACGAAAACAACAACAAAACAAAACCATGAATGGTGAACAGAAATATTGTTTGATGAATTCCCCTCTGATGATTTCGTTAAAACTTTCATGATCATGGTAATGAATGTTACGGTGTCGTGTTTGTAAGCACGTAAAAAGAATTATTGTCTGAATAGGTTTTATATTAATTACTGTGTTATATGAACTTTTGCGTACAGGCCCTGATTAATTATTAGTATTCCCTTGGGTTTCAAGTGGAACATAGGGCTTCACTCGAAAATCTCCTTTTTTTCCTGTTCTCTACAGTCCTCTCTAACTGGGTCCACGACCGCCATAAGTTCCCATCTCCTGCTCCCCCTTTGAAACATCCCCAACTCATCGTTTCCAGATCGTGTCCCACTCGAGAAATATCACCTAACGTTCGCCTCAGTGTGTATCTGATCCATCTCCATTTTCTTCTACATATTTCTTGAGCAATAATTTCTCGACTGGTTCGTTCCCAGAGTTTCTCGTTACTGATTCCTTCTGGTCGGCCGTCTGACCTTCATTATGGAGGTAGCGAAGACAGCTGTTGATAAAAATTCTGTGGCGAGCCAAATCTCTGACACATATAGAAGAACTGACTGACTTCACACCGGTGTTGGAAATCCAAATCTTGTTTTTTACACTGAAGAGTACATGTGATATGCAAACTGATATCAGGGTGATGAAGTTCTGTCTTGTCTTTCTGATTCTGGCTTTGACATCCTAATCTGTGGCGACTGTAGTTGAAATAATACTGCTTAGATAAGTGAAGGAATTAACTTCTATCAAATCACTCTCGTTGAAGGTGATTGGTGCTGGTTGTTTTTGCTGTCGGTTGGTTGGTTGGTTGGTTATCTTTATCACTTCCGTCTTCTCTATGTTCATCACCTGAATTCGCGTCTTTGCTGCCACCTTCTTCAGCTGGTTTGTTGGTTTTTGCCTGTAACTCTTCGAGTTTGTATGACATTAGACATAAATCCTCCGTGCGCGAAATCCAGCTTTTCTAGAGTCTTCTTATCGGTAGTCCAGCCTACTCCTGTCTCCTCGCTCCTGTGCACAGTCTGACGCATAATCCAGACCATCACAGTTAGGAATACCATCTGTGATAGCAGTCAGCCATATCTTGCTCCTGTATTCACTTTAAATGCTTTGCTGAGTGTTGCATTATGGATCACCCGACACATGTCATTTGAGGCAGTCTATAGTGTTGAAGTTGTATCCAAATCACTTCGTGATCAACTCTGTTGAAAGCCTTTTTGAAGTCGATGAAGTCCAGATAGGGATTTCACTGCCATCCTGTGATCTGTTCGATGATGATACGTTGCTACTTTATAAGCGGATGATTTGCTTTCGGTGAATCCACCTTGTTCCATCGGGCAGAGTTCAACATCCAATGAATCTTTCAGTCTCTTCAGCATAATGTCGCTCAGTGTTTTACTTGGTATGGACACGAAAATGATCATACGCCAGTTTGTCTTTGTCTCCCTTCTTTGGTAGTTTGACAAGGTAGCCTTTCTCCCAATCATTAGGTACTTTTCCTTCCTTCTAAATGTCTTGAGATAGGGGCGTCAGCACTGAAGTCTCTGGGCCAGTTTTCAGTGTATCTGGGGAACTCTATCTTGTCTTTCTGCCGTCTTAGCTTTCAGCAGCTTGACTGCATTCAAGACTTCTCCTTACATCGGATAATTGGTTTTTTTCTGGCATTTCTCAGGTTGTTGGCTGTGATTCTGGATGAGTTGCAGACGGTGGTTGATTCAAGAGTCCCTTGAAGCGATCAGCCCATTGTTTTATTTGTTTCTTCACCTTGGCGATCACGTTCTCTTGAACACCTTTTATCGGCTTCATCATCTGAGTTGATGTCTACCAGGATAGAGACCTGATCGTCTCACACAATGTCCTTAGGTCTTTTTTACCTGCACACTGCCTGTTCTGCTTCATTTGCTGACCAATATGTCTTAAATTTGTCTTTTGTCCTTCCTAGCACTCTACTTCACTTCTTTATTCAGTACAGTGTACATTGAACTCAACTTCTCCTTCTGTTGCCCATCTTTGCAATGAGTCACCTTCTCTTTCACCAACCTCCTCTCTTCCATTAGCTTGGAAGCTAGGTGTCCGTTGAGAGATATTCCTTGGTTTCCCTCTTCTTTCTTCCTAGAACAGTTGTGCACGTTTCCTTGGATATCACCTTCAGAGTTAGTTGCAATGTTCTTCCTTTGACACAGGTTTCCTCAGTGATGCCACGTAGTGTCTCCAACTTTGCTCTGATATCTGTAGTGAAGGCATTCCTTGTAGTTTCGCTTTCAGTTTCTGAGTGATGAAACTGAATTGTGGTCTATGTCCAGTTGCTCTGAAAGTTTTCAGCTTGACCCTTAAGGTACTTCGAGCTGAATAATTACCTGTGAACACATCTGCTTCCCTTCTCGACTTCGTATCCAGCAGACTGAATCTTCACTTTCCTGAGATTTAGACGAAGTCTATCTGATTTTCTGTGTGTTTGTCAGGTGAAACCAATGTCGTGTTGTGTGCATCTTCGTCTCTGCACACGCTAACTGCAACCATAAAATCATTGAATACCCGGAATTGTGAGAAGAGTTCTCTAATTTCTCTTTCATTTCTCCGAGACCCTCTCGACCCATGATGAGTTCTCTTCCTGTTTTGTCTGCTCTCGATCTGGCTGGCATTCACATCGCCCATTAGGATTTTGATTTCACCGTTTGGGATCGTATCCACTACTGTTTGCAACGCTGATGATACCTTTATGTCGTCACCAATGCTTGTTCAAACTCGGTTGAAATTTATAAAAATGAATTTGTGTATGAAATTCTAATGTGTCGATTAGCAATACATGGCACCATCTTAAAATCAGTTAAGCTCCCGACAAGCTGATACCTGAAAATTTATTCATTTAAGAATAAAACTTGGGCACTGTGGTAGAGTGTAATTTACCCATAATGGAATTACCTGAAAATTTACTATAAACGTCTGTTGCACTAATATTATCCACTTTGTGTTCTGCACACGAACAAAGAATGTTTTGAAAATACACACTTCTAGGTTATTGTACTCAGAGCGTTATTTACCAGAAAACGTTTTCTTTTGAACAACTAGATTTGTTTCTGAGATAAAGAAATTTGTAAATACAATTATTGTGATTTCTCTTACTAACTGTTTTTAACAACTTGCCGTTAGTTTCAAGGTTCAACAAAATCGTTTTGTTTTGTTCTAGGTGGTAATCATCTTATATGGTTAAGACTTTATTATCTTCCTTCAGTGAACACTGTTAAAGATTTATAGCCGTGATCATGTTTCTTTAAAAATAGGTTGTTGTGAATTAATTCTGCTTTATAGTACCTCGTAGTCAACAGAACATAACTTGGCAGGAAGCATTGTATTTATTCCCAGAAGATGGCTACCCGTAACGTTTCATCATAAAGCATGAACTACTAAAACCGACCACACTTTCTGCTCCCAAAAGACGTCTCTACTTGAATCTACAATTTAAAGGAGAGTCATCAGTGGAAATACTGAGAAACAACCTATCTTGTCCATTTAAGTGAACTTTGTTTGTGGCTGAACTTCGACTAACTTCCTCCACTAAACTAATAATTCGTATGAACGTGAAGGATGTGCTACCACTGATGTGTGCAGCCATCAGTTCATCTGCTCGTGTAGAACTAGGTATTTTGGCTGTACTCAGCGTTTTCTATCCACACGTATCATGGAACACTCACATTCATGGTTTTATAAAGGAAAAATAGATCATCAGCATCTCTGTCCTGGAACACCTAATCGAATCTGGACACCAAGCTAACCCATAAACTAACTTCAGAATAAGTGGGAGTCTTGCCAAAATGAGTACGCATCAAACTTCTTCAGACTGCAGAAGCTATGGCGATTCACGTTGTTAAATACTGAACTCTGCATTCAGAAGAAGTATGTTTTGTCAATAAATCTGCAATACACGTGGTCTGTCTTAACACCAAATACGTAAATTTTTTTGACTGGATTATTTTCTTCCCTCACCCCCTATTAAACTTCTACCGTTTATTGTCATTGTAGTTAACTTGACTAGCGTTCAATTTTAGTTGAATTCTACTCAATTTTTGTCAGTTGTATTACGTCATTCAGCTTATTTATTTTGTTCTTATTTTGTTTTATATTATGTTTGACTAGAAAAACCTACACGCTAATGTAAGTGTAGAACTTGGGCACTGGGTTAGGTAGAATGTAAATCCGTATTAGATAAGTTTATTCTGAATGTCACGCATAGTGATGATGGAGTATTAACAACTAGATGGCAAGGTTTCGAGCATAAATCATTGCTGCTCATAATCATCATATCAGTTTAGTCACGCGGCCTTACAGTTTGTTTTACAAATTTTTCTCTCTATCTGTCACTCCCGGTTCCCCTTAGACTTGTCAGTACTTAAATGACTACGGCTTTTTCCCAGTTGGCTACTAACGAATCTTACGGTTATTACATTAAGAGGTTTCTGACATCATAGGTCTTACGTGAGATTGGTTGGAGGATTTCATCATGAGCTGACATCATTTAGAGAACTATTGGAAAACCTGCTGTGAGTACTGGACAAATGTTTTGTCCCAGTCCATTACTCCTCATCAGTACGCACCCACCAGGGTTCGAACCCAGAAACTTCTGGTTACAAAGTGAGCTAGCTTATAGACCGTTAAGCCAGTTGGGAATGTTTTCTTCAGTGAGTTACTGCCCCACCTTCAACCTGCTGTGCCCTACTGGTCACGGCTTCCTACCAGAACCCCAGGTAACTGCGTAGGATACTCAACAAGGCTGGAATTAGGGTGGCATTTAAACCAGAGATAAACTTTGTCATCTTAAGATAGCCCAATAGATCCAATTCAGAAAAATATTTTAATTTACTAAATACCATGTAATGACTGTGAGGTCTGTTACATAGCCTAGTCAAACCAGTAGATCGGGCTCAGTTAGATTATTGGAAAGTAAATATTTGGGCTACACCTAGAATGATTGACACTGCTAAACTAAATAAATTGTGCTCGAAACGTCATCCAGCTTCTAATACTGCTGCGTCACTGTGTGATATTTTAAAATAAACTTATCTAGTGGGACAGATCTTTGGAAATATTCCTTTTATCACTAATAAAATTGACTATATAACATATGCGATTGTACAGGTTGAGAAATTTATTACTGAAAAGGGTAACTCTTCGCTGGACATCTTTTCCTTCAATAATGATTTTGTGAATTGAGTGGGTTAACCATTTAGAAGCATTATCACATAAAATACATGTATTAGCCACAAGTTTGACTTCTGTACAAACAAAGCTCTGTTTGTACTTTAAGTGTATAAATAGGAAACGTTTATTGTGAAAATTAATGTGTTTTCAATGAAATATTCTACCATTTCACTGTCAACTGACCGGAAGTTATTATTATGTTTACAGTCGCGTCACACACTTCTTTGTTCCAATCAACAGTACTAGCCTGTGAATGGCATTTATTAAGGTCGCTTCACTGGAGGTTATATAAAGTCAAATAATTGTGTGCTTCGGTGTATATTGCGTTTATGGCTCAGCGGTAGGATATTCGTCAAACATGCACTTGGTCCAGGGCTCGATTCCCTGTCGGCGCAAATCTAGCCGGTTTTAAGCCCGACAAAAAGTGGAGGTTGGGCGTGAGGCTAGCAACTCCACCCCGTAAAAAACGCCACTGCTACTGAAACTTCGAAGCTGAGACTTGAAGCCTTAGGTACCACTCACAAACGCAAAATAAGTCAATATATAATATAAAAATGCATTCATAGCAAAGTTTAACGGTGGTGTCCCAGGAGTACCAACGCTGCAGTGACCCTGAACGCATGCTAGTCGTTGGCTAACGGCACCTGTCATTATCATAGCCGAAATATCAACGCTATTTACCAGCCAAACAGCGAATTTCACCAAGATCACGCTATTAAGTACTGTTTCGACAATGCGTTATTAGCTCGTTAGAATTGTGATTAGGATTAGAGTAAGTATTGGGGTTATGGTCAGGACTAAGGTTAGGATTACGATTAGGAATAGATTTATAGTTGATGTCATTTATTTTAGTTTGTTTTCTTACCCACATTTTCCTGGTAAGTAGTCGTCGATCCTATTACTGGAAACCATAGTAATTCAACCGTGGGCTTTTGGGAAAGACTGCACAACAAGATAAGAGAGATAAACAGTTCACATAAACAACTCATCTTTAGTCACCTCGGTGAATACATGTACAGAAACTAGTCTAACTTAGCAACTGACACTCCTCATTATAACTGGGACGTAATTTTAATTCAGACAAAGACACCCTATTTAATGTGTTTTCATGCATTTTTTTGTAAATATACATCTTTTTATTTTTATGGTTGGTCGACTGAAGGTCACTCGTGCGTTCGCATTCCCTGGGACGCTATTGTTGAACTTTGCCTCGTTCACTTTTCATTCAGAAAATAGTTGAGTCCGACCACATTTAGAAATAAGCATACTATGCAATGAGTTAAGATAGTAGCTAGCGGTGAAATCCGTCATGTGCGTTTTATCTTATTTTCAAACTGTCACGTGAATGCACTGCCGTTTCAACGGATCGTGGAGTTTTCACTGGGACCAGAATAGCAGTAAACATCATTACAGAATCTAGGGAAACACTCAAGAGGTTCTCACTAACATATAATCAAGATCAAACTGTAACACAGGACCAGTCAATTCACTCCTGTATATCACTAGTGGGAAAGATTAGAAAAAATATCCTCACAATGAAACAAAGGTCTTCTTTGCGTTAAAAAGTGTATCAAATTGTAACAATTTTTTTTGTTTTTTAGTCTCTTGCTTCCGGTGAAATAGATGTTTCAGTTTTCTTTCCTCATCACTATACTGTACTGTACTGAGTTGTTTATGTTCACAGTAGTGAATACAAAAACATTCTTTTCTCTCTCCTGGATATACTTGCCTTAAGTGTGTGTGTGTGTGTGTGTGCGTACGAAAGCTGTGACAGATAATCGGACTAACTGAATAGCTGTTCTACTGTTTAGATAATATAAAAAATTAAAATATGTAACGAAATAAGGTATCAAAGATAGCTCATTCTGAGGAAAAATTTATCCAGTGCTCTTCTTTCATAAAAATAATTCTATTTCATGAATACGATGATTGATACTGGTTAAAAGCGGTCCTAGAATTTCATGGTATCTAATCTCGAAACATAATGATGAGATCAGCCTCAAGTGCAGCACACTGATGACCCGATATTTAGAATATTGAGCTGGTGTTCCTCAGGGTGTTGTTGTCCCCTTTTTCTCTTTTTTTGTTTCTTCTTACGTAGCTTACCTCTTTCGAATGAAGTAAACTTTGTCAGATATGCTGGCGATCTGACCGTCCGGCTTCCTGTCAATTCCCGATCTGACTGATGCAGACTTAGTAGCTTTTTGTCGGACATCAGCCACTGGTCTAAGCTAAGCGGTTTTACGTTAGATCCCACAAAATGCCAGACCACTGACCGCTCCTTTATACATAAAGGTGATCTACAACGACTGGTTAGTACACGTGATGCTTGTGGCATAGAGGGTATAACACAAAATACCTTCATATAGTTCTATCTCTGACCTTACTTGGTCATCCATATTTTGTCAATCTCTAAAAAAATGTTCTGCCTAAGGTACTACATTAAGAAGCTTAAACAATCTGGAATCACTCAACCTCTGCTTTTACAATTTGTTAATTCGTATACCTTACCTACTGTGCTTTAATGCTCACCCTAAGTCTTTCCTGGATTATTGAAAAAGGACTATATTATATTGAGGAGAAGGGTACTTACTAAAGGTTGTCAGTAGGGCAAGTGGTGTGCGACTTAGTCAGCTTGTCCCCAGATTAGCTGAAAGACATCTAAACTCATGCGAAAATTAGACTAAATCCATATTATCTGACCCTCAACACCTCCTCAATTCCCAACTCGCCCCTTGTATCTCATCTGGTGGAACTAGAAGTCAGTACAAATGATTATATGCTCGTACTACCATATTTGGCCAGTGTTTTATGTGACAGAGACAATGTGAAGCGTGAAAGTTATGAATCACTATGTTGTTAGCAAAATAATCGGCCCTTTTATTATCTCCTATTTGTCATCTGTGTTGACGCTATCTCATTAACTAACCTTATTGTTATTTAAAATTTTTTGCATATATATATATACATATATATATATATATATATATATATATATATGGGTGTACTATCACTACAAATGCTATACGAGAACCGTCACTAGCAATCCTGTAATATTATCTTCATAGATGCAATAATACCAAACGCTGAAAATTCCACACTGTAACATTAGTACTGTTTCGGAATAAAGCAAATTATTATTATTATTATTACGAATTAGTTTGAGAAGTTCCTAAACAGTCATAGTATTCACACTGTAGCCTTCCATCTAGGTATCTTTAATGGCACTGAACAGATGATATACCTCTCCGCTGCCTTATTTCAGTCACTGGTCAGCATTAGACCAAACACTTTATTTGCGTGTGTGTACGACACACACATTTTCAAACTCCATAAGTATATGTTGCACACACTATCATCAAACGTTATTATTACTACCTTGAGTACCGAGTGGAATATAAGGCTTCAACAGATGTCTAGCTGTCTTCACGATTGGCGATAATTTCTCATCTCCTTTTCGCGAGATCTCCTCCTGTTCACCCTTGGATGCCCAACTAGCTCTCTCTTTCCCTTTCAGGTCTCACTCGAAGGCCTAGCGTGAGATATCATTCGATGGTCTTCATCTTCTTCGGAATGTTTGTTGAGCAATAGGTTCTTGATTGGTTCATTCCCAGAGTTTCTTGTTATTAATTTCTTCTGGCCATAATTGCAGTTCTCTATAGAAATCTTGCTTCTTCTCTTGTTCTGAGTTGTCCTTAGAGTCGTAAGATTGGATAGTTGTAACCTCCCCTGCTTTTGAGTTGAGTCTTACTGTCATTACTCTGTAGGAGGTTGGTTCACACTGCATATGAGCTTAGTGTGTTGTTAGTGACGTCATGATAGTCACTCTTTCAGTTAGCTCGTGATTGTCATCTGGGTGATTGGAGTAGACTACTGACTCTCCAGTTGACAATTTGCTTAGTCCACCTCCCACAGATTCCTGGCACCTCCACGACGTTTTCTTTTCATTTCTTTGTCAACTTGGGCAACATTCCCAGCTTCGTATGTTTTACGAGTATTCCACGTTCCCATTCTTATCTTTCCTTTCATCGGTAGAAGACGCGATAGCTGACTTGCTTCCCGAAGGGCTGTATTATTCCTTAGCTCACACTGCAGTGAAAAGTAAGTTTGTTTTTATTTTTTTCATTGTGTTTTGAAGTTTCTGTGGTGATTAGATTAATTTTCCGAGATAGGGTGGCTAGCCTCACGCCAGTTATTATTTATTATTTTATTCCTTTACATTCCCAGTGGAACATAGGACTTCAAGCTAGAGGCTTGAAGTTTCGCTAGCAATGGTATTTATTTTTACAGGAAGGGGTTGCTAGCCTCATGCTCAACCATCCTTCCTTGCCAGTCTTATTACTGGTTTGGCGAGGTAGAGAGGTGCGTTGATCGCGATGACCTGTGTAGTTGGCGAGCATTCTACCCCCGACGCCCAACCTTACCTCTTTTCCCAGGCCTATGATTGACTAGAAAACCGGCGATTAAGTAAACTGATAAATACGCAAAACTGCGTGATGACGAGTGTATGAGATCTAAACCCATTTGGTAACTTTTCGCAGTACACTGAACTAATGTATATTCTCAGAAGCCAAAGTATAATTTCAAATAATCAGTGGAATGCCATGCAATTTATCTTGGTGACAAAAATTATTGAAGTGGACCCTTCAAAAATTCTGGAGACCTCACAGAGGGGAACTGAAGCCATTTTAAAACAAAATGCGCTCGCACAACCAAGTATAACAGCTCAATGATTTGGCCGGCGTTTTATGTGATGTTGTTAGTCGTGAAATCCACAACTTACTATGTGATTAATAAAACGATTGGCTTTTTTTTTACCTATTCCTATTTGTAATCTATGCTGACATTATTTCAGTTCTCGTATAATTTTAGCTATTAACATTAACATCATCACTATTTTACAGCTTTTGTGCACTTTTGACTTAATTGTCACTGCTGATACCGAAAAGATACTAATGTCAGATCTAGTTGCGCATAATCCGTAACAATTATTTTTCGAGTATTGGTTTGTAGGGATTTGGTTGATTGGTTGCAGGATTTCATCATGAACTGGCATTGGTTAGAGAACCATTGGAAAACCTGGGAGAACTGGACAGCTGTTTCGTCCTAGTTTGGGAATCTTCATCAGTACGCAACCGCCGGGATAGTTGCTGAAGAGTCCCAAACTAGAACGAAACAGCTGTCCAGTACTCCCAGGTTTTCCAATGGTTCTCTAACCAATGTCAGCTCATGATGAAATCCTGTAACTAATTATTTTTCGTTTTTGTTTTTGTTGTTGTGAGGCTAATTGGATTCAATGTTTTATCAATTACTAAGAATTTCAAACTGTGTCATAAATGCTATTTGGGAGGGAATAAAGCCAATTATTATTACTATTATTATTATTACTATTATTATTATCCGAGTACGTCCACAGCATTATGTTCAGTAAGGCAAATTAATAGGTAATACGGGCAGTCACCAACTATTCACGCTTGAAAACACATAAAGCCCTCGAGAATAAACCACCCAGAATTTCTACTTTCTTTGCTTTTTAATCATGACATTGCCTACACAGAATTAAAAATCAGCCTTTCAAACAAAATCACAGTCGTATTTGCACAGCCTTCCCAGGCTATCATGATATTGAATGCTGGGGTTAAGGAAGTTTCTGGTCACGTTTAAACTTATTAATAAATCATTTGCCGTAGGCGATCTGAATCCAGATAGATCGGTTTCACTTTACCGTCCCGTTGCCAAGTGTTCATCCAAAATGTCAGAGCCCGTAAGGCAATAATTGTATGAAAACTGCCTTCGAGATACTATTGAATGTGTTGATTGCATTCTTTTCTTTTCTTTTATTCCTTCACTTTCCCAGTGGAACATAGGGCTTCAAGCTAGAGGCTTGAAGTTTCTTTAGCAGTGGTGATTACTTTTACAGGATGTGGTTGCTAGACTCATGCCCAACCTTTCCTCTTCACCAGCTTTTAGTTCTGGCTTAGCGAGGTGAAGGAGTGCGCCGGCCAGGGATCAAACTCCGGACCATGTGCATGGTCGGCGAGCGTCCTAACCGCTATGCCACCGACGCACGATTGCATAAGGAAATGGCATGGCAAGAAGTTGTTCAAATGGAAAACTTTTGGTAGACCGCATTATGGCTTTTTTGGAAAACTCAATCTTCAAATCGAAAATCAAAAAAACTACCGCAGTGAAAAAGGTATGTCAACGATACATTCAACGTCTGTCAAAATGATCCCGATTTAAAATGTATCACACAGCAGTTCAATGATTACTGTTCTTCAATTAAATTGATCAAAAAAGTATACACTGAATCTAAGATCCTATTTCTGAAAGCAGAACTGGCAAAAAGACATAATGAGATTCTGAAAACATCCATACAGAAAATAAGCATGAGATCCCCAAATAATAAACACCTACAGTTGGGTACCTGTGAGTTGCAACAGAGCGCTCATCGTGTCACTGACTCACCAAATCACAAGAATTCGCTGCATTGACTACATAGAAGAAGAACTCTTATTTCTCAAAAATATCCCACCTCGAAATGGACACCTATCACGCTTCATCGACACCAACATGATAGCAAAGCCAGAAGGAAGAGGATGCAGTTCAGTGCCAAAGAAAACACTGTACTCGCATCTGGACTTAAGGTGAGACTTCGCTGCAGATATCCTGAAGAGCGAAATCTCTAGCTCCCTGAACAAGATCCGCACTGCGACAACACTACGAGTGATATTCCGCAGCCACCCAGTGCTTAGAGGCAACGTGAGGGCCGAACTCACGCAATAAGGCCACTCCAGTGTGCCCACATCAATTCACCTGCTCCTACGGCGCTACATAAATAAGTCGTTCTATGTGGGTCCTTCCAAAACGTGTTGGATAACATTGCTCAGCACTGGTTCAGTCAGAAGCGTCATAGTTGAACGAACACCTCGTCAACACCTGTCACAGAATCTCAGCTCACTCATCATTCACAGTCACGTACAAAATAAGCAAAACCTACTGAAGGTAGTGTGTTTCCCACTTCTTTGCACTGTAGAAGCCTTCACAACGTGCATCAAAAGGCTGGAACTGTGTTTTCAGAAGAAATTAATTCAACCTCCACATTTACCATGGATCCAGTTCGATTGGACTCCTCAATTTTTGGTTTCCGTTTTCTATTCCGCTCATTTTGTTTTCATCTTCAGTCATGAAAATTATTATTTCAATTTGTTTCCATACTCATTCCATTCACACTCGCACTCGTTACAAAACCTGTTTCGCGTATAACGTAACTATTTTCTAATCCTGTGTAGCTTTGCGTCTAAGCCCCTTGTAATCTACTATATTCATACCCTCGAACTTTCTTATCAAGCTGAAAATTATTATCATCTTTAATCTCATTCGTTATGACATGGAATTAAATAATCATTGTATCTGCGTCGAATTTCTGAACATCATTCATCTTGCTTAGGCAGGGGACCGAATACAGAGATATGTAGATCAGTACTTGCTCATCTAGTCGATACATGAAATCAGGTTAGCACTAACAGAGATTTTAAAGTTATTTGCCATATTTCACCCGATTGTTTACGCAACCTGTGCAAGTCTGACTTTAACAAAAAGAACGTGTAATCGGAATTCATCTGAACAAACCAAATTCGTGTTCAAAGGAATTTCATACAGCCTTTTTATTAGCTATGGCTGTCCAAGTAATAAATGCAGAGTCTTACGAATGGCTTGTAACTATTATAGATGTATAATGTCAACGCTGGTGTATATTCTCCAACTCCCAATGTACTTTTCTTATGTTGACCAGGGAATTCTTGAGGAGTGAACGATAGACTGATCGATCAAAATACGAAATATATCTCAGCATCTTAAAAGTAGGGCAATGATATATGTTTAGCAAACAAAAGTGCATTCACAAACAACCAAACGTAACGCAACATCGTACCAAATAACATGGATGCTTGGTCGTCGACTTTAACAATGAATGTCAGCAACCCTATCTGTTAAACGATGAAAGCCGTAGGCTGAAAATTTCATGCAAACAGTTTCTGTTTTGCATTCACAGTTCATTCAAAATACGATCTTTCTGTTTACACCTGATACCAGATTATATAAAGGCAGAGTTATCACTAATTAGACTGAAAGTTCAGTAACTCGTCGGCTTGATCTATGTACCTGATAATGATGTTGCTAGAACAGCAAAAGTGTCACTATGTGTTTTCGCCGAATAAAATTATTCCATGGTAGAATTCTACTCTACTATATTGCTCAACTTCTATTCGTATATCAAAGTATAAACTATTTTGTTAAAAGATTGATGGATGGTTTCAGTCTAAAGGACAGCTGCATTTTTTATGCAACCCTAATTTATGCAAATCATTCTAGTTTTACTCTTTGTCTGTATTGCGAATAAAACTATATTCCCGTGAGAAATTCTCAGCGAAGAATAAACCATTTTAGCGAAGAAATTTACATAATTTCTTGCTACACTGCAATATTTTCCAATATTATTTGGGGAGTAGACTAATAACTTTCAAGTAGGAGACGTAATTAAGAAGAAAAAATGGACAGAGTCTTTAATATATGCGACATTGTACTTTCTATGCGAAGGTTATTTAGCAGATAACACTGGCGAGTATTCAGCCACTTTCTTAGCCTTACTAACTAGAATGTTACCTTGTTTATAATTATTTATTATTCCTTTTCTTTCCGAATGGAATATAGGGCTTCAATAGATCGTCTCCATTTCACCCTGTTCCTTGCGGCTCTACGACAGCCCATCGTCTTTGATATTCTCTATGTCTGTCTTACAAGCACAGCCTGTTGTTTCCTGTTCAGGTTTCACCCGAGCAATGGCCTTGTGAGCGGTATTAGTCGACGATCTGCTCACCGTTTATCCGATCTTGATTGGTTAACAGCTAGAGTTTCTTGTTACTAGTTCTTTCTCATTATCTGTTCTTCAGCATGGAGCCAAAGAAGCCGAATGTTGATGGGTTTCTGCAAACTGTTGAAAATGCTTCTCGTGACGCGTTAAGTTTCCTAACAATATAGAAGAACAGACTTAACAGTTGTGTCGAAAATCTGAATGTCATTCTTTATGTTGAGTTCAGTGGATTTCCAAATTGTTTTCAGAATGATGAAGTTATACCTTATCTTTCCAGTCCTCCCTTTGACATCTTTATCCGTACAGTCGCTTGTAGTTGAAACAGTACCTCCTAGATAAGTGAAGGAAGTGATATCTTTCAAGTTTTTCCCGTTGATAGTGATTGGTGCTTGTTTTTGTTGATTCGCTCTCTTCACAATAAGAATGATTGAACAGCCGCACTGAAAATCAGAAAAAAAGAGAACTATAAAGCTCAAGTTTCAAAGTTGTGTAGTTACAGTTGATGGTATAATTATAGACGATAAGCCACGTTCGAAATGTTATCCAGTATTTATAATGATGTTAGATTGTTGAAGGCAATCGGCAGAAAGCCTTCAACATAGGTTTCGTGTAGGTTGGCACTCATCAGAAAGGCGTATCTGCAACCTCGAAGGAACTCATATCTTTTCTGAGATTCGAACTCACACCAACCAGTGCTGCAGTCACAGACGTTACCACTGAGCTATTTAGGCTCACGATTAACCTCCTGTAGGACTGTATCGGATACTTTCATTGGACACCAGTAACCAGTGTGATGTGTCTAGTCCTTTGTTTAGTGCAGACTGAATTCTATCAATCAGGTTTGCAATTTGGTCACCATTCTAGTTAGCTCGCCATCAGATACGCCTTGCTGACGAGTGCCAACTAGGCTTCTTGCCTATTGCCTCCAACCACTTAACATCAACAATTCAAAATGCATCGTGATCGCAAGCTACCTAAAATGATGGCCACAGAGGACTAGACACATCACACTAGTTACTAGTGACCAATTAGATCATTTAATACTGTTTCACAATGTGTGATATATCCAGTAAACCCATTAGTATGGAATGGGCATCACTGAAATATTTAATTTATGATCGACAGTCTATTCCAGCGTTTCGTATATGGTTGAACTTCGTCGTTAAAGCTTAAAAAACGGACTGTTAAAGTAATGCCAACACTTTAGTAATAGATACAAAAACAAAGATAAGTAGAACAGAAATTTTCATTGATTATTCGCATGAACACAACTCATGTAGCTGAAAGCAACTGAACAACCTTTATCCTCAGTATTTGTGTTTATGTCTAGACATAATTATATATATTTTTCTAAGCATCTTTTTATTCATGGAACTAATTCATATAGCAGAAATGTTTTAGGAGATGAAAAATATCCGGTGTTTTTATCATAAATTATTATTATTATTATCATATTCTTTTCTCCTCTGACTAACATTCGCTATTCAGCCAACCACAATAATTCATAGGCTTAATTATTTTAGGCTGTTTTCATTATAAAATAGAATATTTCTGAAAATTCCTTTCACTACCAGAGAATATAGACACTAGTAACAAACAAAAGAGAAAGCCTAGGATAGGGCTTAATTCCTCTTCATATTTGATTCCTTCTTGCTTTTGACGTTAAGACAAAAGTGTATTAGAGGATAGTTCATTGGTAGAGTGCAAGTGGTCTGGGGCTCGATTCCCAGCCGATGCATTCCTAGGCTCCGTTTAACCAACTATCCGATATTAAGCATAGAAAAGGGGGAAGGTTGAGCGTGAGGCTACCAGTTCCACCCGGTAAAAACAAAATCCGGGCTACTGAAACATCAAGGTTCAAATCCTAAAGCCCTGTGTCCCACTTGGGATTCAAGGAACAAAGAAAAGTAATGTATCAATGGATTCAACGACGTACTGTAATTAATCTTAGTGAACACAATATAAATTCGAGTGATGGATTTCCGTTGGTGCATACTTTAGACTAAACAGTTACAATTACTATTCATTTGTTGGTTTGCAGAGATTTGATTGGTTGGTTACAGGATTTCATCATCAGCTGGCATCGGTTTGAGGACCATTGGAAAACCTGGGAGTACTACACAGCTGTCTACTCTTATTACTTGTGACTCTTCGGCAGTACGCACCCACCGCTTAGATTCGAACCCAAAACCTTTCGGTTACAAGACAAGCTCATAGACAATTAAGCTACTGGAACCCGATCCAATGGCCATCCCGTGAATTCCAGCTTCTGTCAATTCATGACATAGCGCCACGGGCACTAACCGATTTCACTCGTGGCAAGTATTTGTCCTCGCACCCGACCTGTTGTACCCCAATGGTCATGGCTTCTCACTATAACCCAGGTAACTACCTACCGGAATAGGGTCAGTGACTATTGAGCTAGTGAGTTACTATCTGGTGACGGATTTATTTGTGAATTGGAAGTATATTGGGGAATTCCCCAATGTAATACTAACCACTTTTACTCACTTTATGTTTCACTAGCGAACAGTTTCTCTATGATTAAATGTTTAATATGAGTACCGTTCGTGTGCATCAACTGAAGTAGACATCCTCTTTGTATTGTCGTCAGACAGCTTTGCTCAGCGGTACATGAATGTAGCTCAAAGTATTTTCTTCAAACTTCTAAACATATTACAGAGACTTATGTGTATAAGTCGGAAGTGTTCACAAGCATGATTAGTAACATATGTTAGTATCCCATAAAGTTTTGTGGTATATTTCTCTTCAGACATGTTATTCAAAAACTTAGTAATAATCCTGATTATTGATAATGATAACTGACAACTGCTTCACTCTGCTCAGAACTTTGCACAGTGAATAGTATTATCAGCATGTAGTGTTGCAGCACAGTTTCCATAGGTATTAATAACAATTAATTATATGAACGGGATCAAATTTGCAATTTACAAAATAATCCAATTGGTCACTAGTTTATCCGGGTAGCTGACCGAAATTGCGATGGTTTGAACTGATTTGGCTTTCCGGGGTGAGTTAAACCTAACACACAGCTAGTGACTTCAGTTTGAAACGACTCAAAGCTCCGCCAAGTGTTCAGATCACTTTGATAATCTAACCATCATGCACTACGGGACGATGTGACTGCTACACGACTATGTATATCACTCAATCCACAGTGTGAACCAGACATGATATTATCTTCATTAAAGTAAACTAAAAGTGTTGTGAATTCTTTTTCTCTTACGTTTTCTAAAACATGCATTATTATCATTTGAAAACTAATTAATATTCGAATTAACTAATCAACATTCCAATTAGAAAAATAACTAATTTCAAATGCTATGCAGTTGTTTTCCTTCTTGCATTTCGTTAAAAAAAAACATTGATTTCAATAACACCTGTTGGTTCACCTCTCTTTGGAAGGGATCTGTTAACAAAACAAAAGGGAAACAAAGTAGATTTCGTCATTAGCTCAGACAGAAATCATTGAAGATCTGTTTCATTTCGGTTTTGGACCCTCCAGCAATATGCATCAGTGATCCCAGGAAGTGCAACGTCAAAGCCTCCCGGTTATCAGGCGAGCACGTTACAGTTCACTCAGTGGAATCGGATCCACCAACTTATGAATCCCAGCCTGCCTTGGCTCGTGACATAGAGTTACTGAGACCCAAAATTATCAGTCGATATCTCCTTCCCACTTACCACCCACGTAAAAAATAAGACCAAATACAGTCAGCGTGGAACTGCCTTATATCAATAATTTGGAACATTTATTGATACACAGAAAAATTTGCTGATGACGTTACTGATTATGGTCATATCAAGGCACTCACATAACTTTCAAACCCTGTTAATATAATTCCATTATTTCCTATCTTTTGGTTTTATTGGTAGTAATATTCACCACAGTGCGTCGGTGGCATAGCGGTCAGGACGCTCGCCGACCATGTACGTGGTCCGGGGTTTGATCCTCGGCCGACGCACCCCTTTACCTCGCTAAGCCAGAAATAATGCTGGTGAAGAGGAAAGGTTGGGTATGAGGCTAGCAACCCCACCCTGTAAAATAAACACTGCTACAGAAACTTGAAGCCACTAGCTTGAAGCCCTATGTTCCACTGGGGAACGTGAGGGAAATTAAAAAAAATATATTCACCATATCTGCATTATTTGTGTTGCGTCGTTCCCATTGCGTATGTTAGGTGTAGATTCTATGAACGAAGATTCAGTGATCGACCTCTCCCTTAACATATATTAGTTTTAAGAGCTGTAGCTGTCTCCCACTCAGTTTTGTAACTCTATGTCAGTGCATGTATTGCGATTTCTGAGTTTCACTGTAAACTGTTTATTTTCTTGGGGTAATTCATTCTAAACCTGGCTAAACTTCCTCATACCGATCTACTGGTCCGATCTATGTAGTTGTCCTTAGATTCGTTATGCACTGTATGGTTTAAATTATTCGTCTAATTAGGTCAATAGCTGAGTCGCTTAACCTACAGAACTTATCCTTGAGTGAGTTTTTAGGCTGAAATGCCACCTTGATTCCTGCTTTATTGAGAATCCTACATAGGACTGCAGATGGACTTCAGAGAGCTATATAGGGCGAACAACTAGATAGCTTAAAAAACGTATTAATGAGCATCTTCCTTCTCTCATGCTTGGGAAAAGGTTGAATAAAATCTATAAGAAGTTCTATTTTGGCTCATTTGATTGATAGTGGTCACCAAGTTGACAGAAATAGTACCTTCAAACCTTTCGAACGCAATTCGAGACAGGCTTTTACACATAGCCGAAGCAATGGGAATTAATCCGAGAGGACAATCTTAGTCTTTGCATACAAAAGAAGTTTGCTCTCTCTCTTGCTTGCCTAGGTAAAGTCTCATTAAAACCCTCCCATCCTTTCTTATTCTCCATTTTCTTTCTGGTTTTATGATATTCATTTGAACTCTGATTATCTGTCCACTTCACCTTTAGTATTACGTAACTTTCAGGATTTGACCTAATTTATATATTGAATTGTCTACATAAGCAAACATGTTGCTACCTTTGTTATTCTTATCGCCACCTGCATAAACCTTTTTACCAATATTTTGTTATCATTATAACCGTCGTTATTAACTACGTTCAAAACATTTTCCACATTATTATTATTATTTGATCGACAAAATCACCGTCACTGGTTAAAATTTTCTATATATAAATCTATGTAAATTAGAGTAAAGCCTGAAGAAGATCTAATTGAAAACTACAATATTGTTCGCTTATATGTCTTGTTCTGATTCTTCCATATGTAGAGAAACTGAAGATGCTTGAATTCCTTCTTTTGGTAAGATTAATAGTTTCACTACTATTTTTCCCTTGTTGTGAGCCTTCTTGATCTTCCTTATGAATTGTATAGAATATGTGTTTAAAATCAGTGCTTCCTCCATCTGTTTCACCATAGTATCTAGGTTTTCCAATGTGCCATCTAAAGTTTTCAGTTAGACATAACTAAGCTTTCCTTTATAGATGAAGGAAGACATGACCTAAAGTCTGAATATTTACTGCAGTGCATGTGCTTTTTATAAACGCTAGTGCATAGTTTACCTTCATCTGGTCGTTTTACTTTGCAGTCTGATGTAGCTAACTCTTATGATTCATTTTTAGACTCAAATGTAAGTTTGATTCCATTTACTGTCGAATTTAGAGATACGCTGTGTTTCCAACACTTTGGAAGTGTCATCCACATACCTCCACTATAACATTTTGGCGTACGATTAAAGATATCTGTTATGATTGGGGACATTGATGACCCCATTGCTACCCCTTCTGTTTATTTATGTATTTTTGTTTTGTAATTCGAAGGCTGTAAACGTGCGGCATAATTGATTTAGTGTGAGTATACTCGAGATTAACTGCTTCCAAAGCCGTATATACTGATATTTTAGTATAAAGACTAGCTATTTCAAAATTAACCGTTTATTTATTATTTCCCACTTGAATGTCACTTCTTTTTCACTTCATGAAAATTCGTTAATCTACAATATGAGTGAACTTTGAAGGAACACTGAGTGTTTGGCTAACTCATGATTTGAAAACATTTATTTTCCGATATGAATTTAAAACAAGCAACAAAGGTTAATAAAGTAGGATTTAATGAATTCATCAAATTTCGGTGGAACTCGTCATCTGAATACTCTAAATACTTGGATACATGTATATACTTTTGAAATTACATTGGGAGATATAAGACGCTGTCAATTCATTCACTATTGTCAGCAGACAAAGAAACAGGAAGATGCTTGCAATTGCAGAGGCTTGTGCAATTCGAGTTTATAAACCAGGTCTCTGTGTACAAAACGAGATGGTCATCACTCTAAATCTACCGTAATAATACGTTTTACTTATTATTCTACCTATTATTATTATTATTCTTGATTCATTTAAAACTATCTTTTATCAGTAGCATTATCTTAATCCACTTCAACACTATTATTATTATGTAACGACAGAAGACAAGGGCCAGGCAACAGATCGTTTATTAAGGAAATCAAAGCATATTTATATATTTTCATGTACATTATAATAGATTAGTTAGGCAAACAAAAACAGTCTTCTGATTGGTTGTTTCTCACTTAAAGTTAATCTTTCATCTCTTTGTGACTGTTTCTTGAATGTCAGATCATCTATATGCTAACTGTATCCGCCTACGCAAAGTCTGCTGTGGTCGGTTTTTGAATCAGTCTTGTTCATATTTTCTCACGACCAATCTTGAGAACGTAAACATAGACGTCAATAACTGTCTACCAATTTGGCTAGTTGTGCGTCGGTGGCATAGCGGTTAGGACGCTCGCCGACCATGCACACGGTCTGGGGTTCGATACCCAGCCGACGCACTCCTTTACCTCTCTAAGCCAGAAATAATGCTGGTGAAGAGGAAAGGTTGGGCATGAGGCTAGCAACCCCGTCCTGTAAAATAAACACTGCTACAGAAACTTGAAGCCACTAGCTTGAAGCCGTATTTTCCACTGGGGAACGTGAAGGAAAAAAAAGTTGGCTAGTAGACAGCTCTCACCACAATTATTGTTATTATAACTATTACTATTGATATTACTCTGTTTGCAATTCTTGTTATATTCTCTAATGACTGATTGTTTATCTGAGTGATGTAATTGAAGCGTAATGCATTTTGTCTTAATTTTGATCTCTCATACTCCCTCTCCTCTTATCTATTTGAACATGACCTGCAAAACATTCGCACCTGTCTTTCTGCATGACTAATTCAATGTAGTTTATTTACTTATCAGTTTTATATCTCCCGATGTAATTTCAATAGTATATATTTACATCCATGTATGTAGAGTGTTCAGCTGAAGAGTTCCACCGAAATTTGATGAATTCATTAAATCCTGCTTTATTAACCTTTATTGCTTGTTCTAACTCATGAGTACTGATATTTCTAAAATGTACTATTGGTTTTAACGGATAATCTGGTTTATGTACTTTAATACGACCACATATTCTAGCGGCATTATTAGTTATAGGCATTAAATCAAACCATTTAGACTTACCTTGTGACAACTTCATTCAGCGTAGTAGATCTCCCATAGATTTTCTAATCTAATTCATTAGTGCATGCACAGGCTCCTTAATTTCTTCAAACAGACCCATTGTAATATGCTCATGGACATTCCATTGAACATGTGGGTAAAACCCATTGACATATCACTTTTCCTGGGCAAAAATAAATTACACTGTCTGTTAATTGCACCACCGCATTAATAAACAGAATTAAGTGGAACTGTCTAAGTGTGTTGGCAATTAACTTGATGTGTAATAGTAATTGCAAAATGGCTATATAGATATGTGTTTACCTACTAATAAGCTGAGGGAACTCCAATGAAACTCGACTTGAAAATAACCAGCTAGACGTTCGAATGTTACATGCAGGCGGTTGTGTGATGAGGAAATAAAAGATTGTGGGGAATCTTGTAGCAAGCTAGAAAAAAGGATTTCAGAGGACAGAGTGAAGGCTTATGTTCCAGTCGGGATCTAAGGGAATTATAGTAATATAAATACTCGAAAGAGTAGAGAAGGTCAATCGCCAGCCTGAATAGCTCAGTGGCATCGTCTCTGACTCACTGCGGCACTGGTCGACGCGGGTTCGAATCTCAGAAGGAACATGAGCTCCTTTGAGGATGCAAACACACCTTGCTGATGAGTGTCAACTAGCACAAAACCTAGGTCCAAGACTGCCTGCCGATCGCCTCCAACCATCTAATAACAACAAAAGACTTACAAAAGGATGGATTCATCAGTCGCTAGCCTCGCGTCAGCAGAAGTCCATTATGCACACACACATAATTCTTTGTAATTGAGTTTAATTTTTGCCTGTTATAGGGAAACATTTTCTATCTTTTGCATGACACAGTTAAATTGCTTTCAAAAATACAGTCTTCAGCATACTTTTAGACAAATGTCTGAATTATGCACATCCAGTTCACAGATAAAACTGGGATGATTTGCTTTCTTCTTTGAAGAAAAGAAAAAAGAAACATGAAAATTAAATTCATTCTCCTTAGGGAACTTAAAACATAAAAATTCACTGCTAAAGTACTCAAAAAGCACTTAAAAATTCGTCTCAACAACTGAAAGCAAAGTCTGACAATTTATTCGAATCCACTGAAAAAAAAATTCACCACTTGCATTTTAAAACTATTTCCACTTCTATGCGAGATTATTTTCCAATAGCGAAGAGATGTGTATGAATATTTTATGCTCAGGTTTAAGAATTTGACTCAAGTTAGTGAAAATTCAGGAATTTAGACTTTTGTAATTATTTCACGTAGCAGGATTCTTGAAAACAAACAGGAGCATTTATGTGAAGTGCAGGTTCTTTGAGAAGAGAGACTTTAATTGCATATCTTATTTTGATTGTTTTTCAAGGACTGACTGCTTGGATTTCTTAAACTATTCCTTTTCTGTTACCTTAAAAGCTTACGGATGCATAGACAAAGACGAAACAAGCCCCCAGTATTGTTAAATGGTTGCGGGCAATCAGTAGGAAGCCTTGTACGTAGGTATTTCACATGTTGTCAGTCGTCATCAAGGTATATCTTGGTATCAAGATATATCTTGAAGGAACTAGTGTCCAGCGCTTTCCGCTGACTGCTTACAACCACCTAACAGTAATTCAGAATCCATCATGCTCTCTAGCCAACTAGCAAACAGTTGGCACCAAATGAAGCACCAAATGCATGAAACATTGTATCACTGTAAACGCAATCACTTAAGTAAGCATGGCTAAAGCCTTCAGCAACTGTCTGTCTGCTGTCATGCTGTGTTCCTTTGTAGTAGGTAAAACACGTAAACGAGAGACAAACTTTGGATGCAGGTTATTGCGTATGTTTTCCTTCAGCTTTCACCTCATTGTTTTATTTTGCTATTAACTTGATAATTGGAAAATGGAGTGAGTACACTGACGAATGATTATAAAAATGGTAATCACATTTTATGGATAGTAAATTTGACCATTGGTACATGACTTTTAACACTGTATGTTTGATTAGACACTGGGTGGCAACTAGTGTCATGCGCTGAGTCCTTTGTTTTGCGCAGACTGAATTCTAGATATCTGTAGCTCAGGTGGATGATTTTGATGCATTTTTTTCTCTGAGTTGGATGGTTTATTTGCGAAGCTTTTATTTCCCTGCTAAGCAGCGTCTTCAGAGCATACTTTAATTTTATGTAAGCTTTTAGAATTCTTTGAGTTTATATGTCATCTCTCCTGGTGACTTTGGGAGTAATTGGTTATTTGTTCGTGTTTTCACATCCTCTAGACTACTTTTATTGGTACTGATTGTTTCCTTGACCTGAAGTTTGACCCTCTGTGTATGAGATTTCCTTCTTATCGATTGGTAAATTCTACCTACGTGAATGTTCCTATTAATCGATGATTCACCAGGCTTCTACATATTCCCTTGCATTCTTGGTGTTTCCTCTGTCTAAAAGACAACCAATCACTTCCAGGTTCACCAGGAGAGATGGTTTATAATCTCATGAAGAAATCTAAAAGCTCACTAAAAGGTGAAGTATGCGTTGAAGATGTTGCCTAGTAAGGCGACGAAAGCTTCGCAAATCAACCATCCAACTCAGACAATACAACTACATCAAAAAACTGAATTCTACCCGTCAAGTGTGCAATGTGACCAATATGCCAGGTGGCCTGGCATCACAATTCACTCTGAGGCGTTATTATTATATGGCTGGAGACAACCGATGTGAAGACTTGGATCTAGGTTTCGTGCTTCTTGAAACTCTTCAGCACGTCGTATCTGGAATTTTGAAAGAACTCATGTCCTCTCTCCTAACAGAATTCAGTCTGTATACAACAAGGGACCGGATACATAACACCTGTTACTACGTCGTGTCCAACTGAAGTATCCAATACTGTCCTACAGAAGGTCAGTCACGAGCCCAAACAATTCAGTGGTAAAGACTCTGACTGGGTTCGAGTCTCAGAGATGATATCAGTTTCTACGAGGTTGCATATACACCTTTCTGAAGAGTGTCAAAAAGCACAAATCCTAGGTCCACGGTTTTCTGTTGATTCGCTCCAACCATCTCTCGGATTTAACGTCTATGAATACAGTGATACTTTTATTATTGCATTAATAATAATTCATTCCAACGAATCGGATAAAAGCAGCTTAACAACACTACCTTGATAACTTCATTCTGATTTTGACTACACTAACTACATAACCATCCATATTAGTGATACCAACTCAGAGAACTAATTTCACTCTTGTAAATTATAACCTTCCTTATAAGCTGACGTTATTTATTTATTTTTTTCTGTTTTCAGTCTTTCCTTCTACATCATTTTCTGCTTTGAAGTTCTACATTAACTGATGATGACTTGAGCTGAAAGAAACTGTGATACTTATTCCCATTCCTTTGTCATTATTTGAATTCCAGGTAGTCTGCATCTGATGAGAGGCTGCAAAGTGCTTTGGTGTCATTCTGTACTGCAGATTTGCTCTTTCTTGCCTACTCGAAATTTGCCAAGTGGAACACGTGTATAAAGCCACAATAGGCAATAGCACTAAAGACCTCCATTTATTCCTGGATATTTGTAGTACAATTGGTTGGTTCGCTCCCAGAGATCCCTGTTGCTAATCTTCTCTGGCCATCTAATATTGAGCGAAGTACTGAGCAAAGACAGCTGTTGATGAAGGTCTGTAGTTTGTGTGAAGTACTCTTCATGACACGCCAAGTCGCTGATCCATATGGTAGCACTGACTTCACATTGAAGTTGAAAATCCAGATCTTATTTTTCATGCTGAGTGCTACTGATCTCCATACAGACTTGAGAGAAATGAAAGCTTGCCTTGCTTTCCTGATCCTCACCTTGATATCCTCATCAGTTCCATCCGCCTGTAGTTGAAACAGGGATGTTTCACAGGTAGGTTAAGAAGGTTTCTTCTTTCAGATTTCTCCCATTTATGCTGTTTGTTGTCTGTTGTTGTTGCTGTTGGTCAGGAATCTTCATCACCACGTCTGTCTTCTCTGTGTTCAGCTGAAAAAGGTTCTATCTTCTCTGGATGCTTCTTCTGCCAACTTGTTGCTTTCTACTTGCATATCTTCCAGTTTGTCGTAAATCAGACATATATCACCGGTGAAGTCCAGATCCTCCAAGCTTCTTGTGTGAGTCCATATTATGCCTGTTTCCTCATTGCCCGCTGTTTGTCGCATTATCCAATCTACTGCGATCAGCAAAATCATTGGTGATAGTAGGCAGCCTTGTCTTCCTCCTGTCCTCACTTCGAAGGATTCCGTGAGTTTCCCATTGTGGATTGCTTGGCATGAAGCATAGTCGTACAGCTGTTGGATGAGATGTATAATTGTTGGCGACACCCCGTAGTAGCGAAGTAGTTTCCAAATCACCTCTCGATCGACGCTGTCGAAGGCCTTCTCAAAGTCGATGAAGTTGAGGTGGGGAGCTGACTTCTCTGTTGAATGATGGTCTGTAGTGTTGCGATTTGGTGGATGCATGACTTGTTTCTCCTGAATCCAGCCTGCTCAGGTCGAAGGTTTTCATCCAGGGCGTGTTTGATTCTCTCCAGGATGATGTCGCTTAGTATTTGCTTGGGATAGACAGGAGCATAATTCCGCGCCAGTTCTTGCATTGACTTAAGTCTCATTTCTTTGACAGTTTAAGTAAGTAGCCTTTCTTCCAGGTTGCTTGCCTTCTTTCCACACCTTCTCTAGTAATGGTGTCATCAAGTATGTTGATGTCTCTGGGTCCATTTTCAATGCTTTTGTGGTCCTGCTGCTTTTCCAGTTTTTAGTATCTTTATTGCCTTCAGGATTTCTGTTTTCGTCGTCGCGTTTTTATGCTAATTATTGGAGTGTGTGGCTGACAAATATAACATGTGTATACACCACTGTGTATGCAGTCGAACTAATATACAAGTAACTGAAACATAATTAATCGGTAACCAGTCCCTAAAAATCAGAGAATCATTCCATTCATCGTAAGATGTCATCGTGTTACTGAATTAAAACTGACGCTTAAGCACACTTCACTAACACTAAGGACATGAACATCATTCGCATAAACAGTAATGCAACTTTAAGTACATTCCTAAGAAATCATCAGGTTTCAGGGTGAAAGAATCAAGATAAAATTCTAGAACATAAAATGCAACAAAAATTGAGCTTTTCAACTATTCAACTATATTAAATAGTATCATGAAGCCAGCATATCACTGGAGTATTGCCAACGTTTAACAATTCCACTACTTTTGACGTGTAACCCGACTGTTTTTTCATCTGAACGAAATGTTGAACGAATAAATTTCTTAAAACCATTCATCCAACACTTCAAAGGTAGAATCAGCAATAAATAGTGTATGGTGAAGAAGCTATCCGTATGATTCTTTCTCCTCGAGTCGAATACATCATTGAGATTTTAAGTTACATATTGGTATACAGAAACGACTAGATTCATAATTCCACCTGAAGTCAAACAAATCCCATCGTAATACAGAAACACTTGTAATCACTTGCAAAAGCCTCAAAATTACTATTATTGTTCCCTAGGTTCCTAGTGGAACATAGGGCTTCAACTGCACGCCTCCACTTGCTTCTGTCTTCTGCTGTACATTTCACTTGCATCCATGTTAGTCCATGCTGTTTCAACTCCTCTTCACACCATCTCCTCCATGTCACCCTTGGACGTCCCACTCACCGCTTACCTTTCGGGTTCCACTCGAGTGATGGTCTGACGTGCGATGTCACCCAGCGGCCTCCTCAGCGAGTGTCCAATCCATCTCCACTTTCTCCTGCATATTTTTTGGGCGATTGGTTCTTGTTTTGTTTGTTCCCATAGTTCCTTTTTGGTTCTTGTTCTTTCCGGCCATCTGATCTTCAGTATAGAACGAAGACAGCTGTTGATAAAGGTCTGCAACAGGCTGTTGGAAATATTCTTTGTGAACCATCGCCAAGTTTCTGATCCGTATAGAAGAACTGACTGACTTAACTTTAGTATTGAAAATCCGAATTTTGTTGTTGGTGCTGAGTGATGAAGATTTCCAGATTGGTTTCAGGTTGATGAATGTGTTTCTCGCCTTCCCGATTCTCGATTCGACATCCTCATCCCGCCGTTCCTCCTGTAGTTGAGACAATGCTCCCTAGATAAGTGAAGTGAATGAAGTAACCTCTTTCAAATGCCTCTCGTTGATGGTGATCGGCGCTGGATGTTGCTGCTGTTGTTGTTGGTTGGTTATTTTCATAACCTCCGTCTTGTCTATGTTCACCTGGAGTCGTGTCTTTGCTGCTTCTTCGACCAGTTTGTCAGTTTTCGCTTGTAAGTCTTCGATTTTGTGTGACATCAAATATAAATCATCCACATGCGAAATCCAGGTCTTCTAGGTTCTTCACGTCGGTCCAGGATATCCCTGTCTTCTCGTTTCCCACTTTCTGACGCACAATCCAGTCCACCACAATTAATAATATTATTGTTGATAATAAGCACCCTTGTCTGACTCCTGTGTTTACTTCAAACGCCTGTCTTAGTTTTCCGTTATGGATCACTTGATATGTGCCGTTGTCATACAGCTGTTGAAAAAGGTTGATGAATATTTGGGGTACGCCATAGTACTCGAGTGGTTTCTAAATTACTTCGCGGTCAGCGCCGTCGAAGGCCTTCTCAAAGTCTATGAAGTTGAGGTAGAGATTTGATTGCCATTCCATGCTTTGTTCGATGATGATGCGTAGAGTTGCAATTTGGTCAGAACATGATTTGCCTTTCCTGAATCCAGCTTGTTCTGGTAGGAGTTCTGTATCCAGTGCGTCCTTTATTCAAAAAACCTCAATAAGTAAAAGCAAATGATAGATGTTTAACTGGGTGAATTTTAGTTCTTGCATCTACAGTAGGTAAATCGAGGAAAGCATTGATTCATACATCTAGTGGAATACCAATATCACTGTGTTGCAACATACTACTGATTGATTGATAGGAGTAGTTGGGTGCCACTCACGTCAACAAGTATAGCTTCCTAGCCAAACTGCCGAAGTGATCTAAACACCAGACAGCCGTTTCTCTCGTTTTCAACCGAGTTCCTTAATCTTTTATCGGGTTTAACTTAGCTCTGAGAGCCAAATCTATTTGGTTACTAATTATGGTATCAAATAGATCACGTGCTGTCATCTAAATACTTTCTACTTTCAAAGGTAATTTTGGCGAAATGTCAACTCGCACTGCATAAACTGTGAAAATTGAGAATTTGATCCTAAAATAGTACTTGTTGTAATAAGAAATACTAATTAGTGGGGTTTTTTATCTGCTACAGACAAGTACAAATGGATGCAACGTTTAAAACAGACTCGTTATGGTCAGAACGCAGGAAACCCGTCTTTACTCCCTACTGTTAAGCTGGTTAAAACTTCCTTGAACTACTCACAGTTACAAAATGCCTCAACTACAGTAAACAAGACAAATTGCAAAACAAATTGAGGTACTGTTCAACAGTCATAATATATCAAAACGCAAAGTTACCTCAGCAATGTGGTTACGGCAGCTTAACAGATCAATAAGGCTCTCAAATAAGAAACAGATACATTGGGACAGAATTAATTAACTGAAACTCACCGTATGAAGTACCTTGGGATTCAAGAAGAATATTTCCAAGAAGGTGGGGTCAAAACTCTGACCAAAGGAATCCCACACCAACAATTCCCGCAGACGGTTCAGGCTCAGAAGGGGGGAGTATCTTCCAAACAATCATTCCATTACACTGAACAAACTTGGTAGCACTGTAATTGTCACTTGATGAATACCTCAACACTGACTAAACTAAATTATTTCTAGAACTTTAGACAAATACATTTCTTACAATGGTCTAGTGAAGGTATTTGCCAAAATGAAGTATATTGATTAACAGTATTGCATGCAATACTTTCTATGCTGTAGTGTTTGTTTTATTTTTGTCTAAATTTCACTCTCTGATTCACCGGAAATCTTCACTTTTCTGTTGTTGTTGTTTTTTATCGCTAAACTATCCAAATTCAAGGCGATAGAGTATGTAATTCAGGCTTCATTAACTTCAGTATACCTAATTTTTCAATGCAACAGAGTGTCGTGTTCAAGTAAGCGAGAATCATTCATTGTGTTTAATTCTGCCTTATTTATCTGATTTCGTGTAGAATGTACTAACACACTGTGAATACTGATTACTGTTTACAGTAGTATCTTAACAAAGTAATTCAGTTGTCTGTGAGGGTTAGCAATCTTCAGTCTGAAAACACCAATTTAAAAAAGGTACCAATAATCCCCTTTTCAAGTATTGGTGTTGTAGGAATTTGATTGATTAGTTACAGGATTTCATCATGAGCTGACATTGGTTAGAGAACCATTAGAAAACATGGGAGTACTAGATGGCTGTTTCGTCCCAGTTTTGGACTCTTCGTCATTAAGCACCCCCTGAGGTTCGAACCCAGGACCTTCTGGCTACAAGGCCCGCTAGCTCGTAGACCATTAAGCCACTGGGACTCGATCCAGTGGCCATCCCATGAGTTCTCACTTCTGCCAATTCACGATGTAGCTGAATTCAGCTGAATTAAACCGCGTTTCCTCCATATAAAAATGCAGAATTTAGAATAATTCACTGAGACATCATCAATAAATTTCAGGAAACGTTTCATAAGAGACAAGACGTTTACACTGACCTCGTGTTACATTTGATGTCTTGATCTTATTGGTGTAAGACTAAAATTTGTACATGCTTGCACAAATTTCTATTGATAATCATTTTAGCATATTCAAATATCCTTCTAACTTCCTTTGTGTACTTTTTTATTCCCTCTTGTTACTGATATTGACATTTTCCATATATCAGGGGTAGATATTGCATCACTCCTGATACACGTATTTATTGCTGACTGTCTCTCCACAATTAAAGTGCAATATACACGGCTTCAAGCATTGAAGTTTCCATGGTGCTTCTGTTACTTTTTCGCGCATAAACTTTCCTCTTCACCAAATTTACTATCGAGTTAGTTGCTAGGGAATCGAACCCAGACCAAGTGAGTGCTCAGTGATCTTTCTGCTGTTGAACCACCTATGTACATATGATTATGAGCAATACATTGTACTCGGAAAGTCATCTAGTTATTAATGCAGTATCACTGTTCATTATCTCTAGTAGATTCATCTAATATTCAGCCACAGTTCTCATATTCGACTCTTACATCAACAATGCCTTTAGTCTTCCTGTTCGTTACAGGATTTCATCACGAGCTGACATCTGTTAGAGAACCATTGGAAAACCACCAGGAAGTAGTGAACAGCTGTTTCGTCCTAACACTTGAGACTCTTCACCAGTGCACACCTGCCGCCAGAGTTCCAACCCAGGATCTTCTGGTTACAAGGAGAGCTAGCTCGTAGACCATTAAGCCACTGGAACCCGATCCAATGGCCCATGAATTCTAACTTCTGCGAATTCACGACATAGTGCAACCGCTATTCACTGTCTTCGGCGGGTACTTGTCCTCACACCCAACCTGCTGCACCCTACTGGTCACGACTTCCTCCTAGTCTTATTGTTCGTCGGCTAATCACTAAACTCATTATGACAGGCAGACAGAGAAACGATTTAGAAATCATTGAATCGGAATCATTAGAAGCATGGAAATCATTCATGAATATTCATTCATAAACACATTCGTATACGTAATTCCGTGGCAACAGACTATGTGAAAGTAACAGTGAGGTAAATTGAGGGAAGAATCTCACAAAACAATCGAAAAACTAATTGCCATCAGATATGAAGTCGAACATTATTATTATTGTTTCCTTTAGTTCCTAGAGGAAGATAGGGCTTCAACCATGCGTCTCCATTGCGTTCGGTTCTCTGCTAGAGTTTTCACCTGGCTCCAAGTCTGCCCATACGCTTTCAATTCTTCTTCACATGGTCTCCTCCAGGTCACCCTTGGACGACCAACTCGTCGCTTCCCTTTCGGGTTCCACTCGAGCAATGGCTTGTCTAGTGATGTCATTTGATGGTTTCTTTGCTCAGAGTATGGCCAGCCAATCCATCTCCATTTCTTCCTGCTTATTTGTTTCACAATCGGTTCCTGCTGTGTTGGTTCGCTCCCAGAGATCTTTATTGCTGATTTTTCCAGGCCGGCCATCTGATCTTGAGTATTGAGCGGAGACAACTTTTAATGAAGGTCTGTAGCTTGTTTGAGGTGCTCTTTGTGACACGCCAAGTCTCTGATCCGTATAGTGAGTAGCACTGACTGACTTCACATTGGAGTTGAAAATCCGGATCTCATTTTCAGTTTCATGCTGAGTGCTGTTGACCTGCACACAGACTTGAGAGTAATGAAAGCTTGCCTTGCTTTCCCGATTTTTGCATTGATATCCTCGTCAGTTCCGCCTGTAGTTGAAACGACGATGCTTCCCAGATAGGTAGAAGAGGTTGTTTCTTTCAGGTTCCTCCAATTTATGCTGATTGTTGTCTGTTGTTGTTGCTGTGGCTGTTGGTGTTGGCCAGGAATCTTCATCACCTCCGTTTTCTCTATATTCACCTGAAGTCCTATCTTCTCTGGATGCTTCTTTTGTCAACTTGTTACTTTTCACTTGTAGATCTTCCAGTTTGTGGGAAATCAGACATATATCATCGGCGAAGTCCAGATCCTCCAAGTTCTTTGTGTGAGTCCATTTTATGCCTGTTTCCTCATTGCCCGCTGTTTGTCGCATTATCCAATCTACTGCAACCAGGAAAATCATTGGCGATAGTAGGCAACCCTGTCTTACACCTGTCTTCACTTCGAAGGATTCCGTGAGCTTCCCGTTGTGGATTACTTGGCATGCAGCATTGTCGTATAGCTGTTGGATGAGATGTATAATTGTCGGCGGCACCCTGTAGTAGCGAAGTAGTTTCCAAATCACCTCTCGATCGACGCTGTCGAAGGCCTTTTCAAAGTCGATGAAGTTGAGATAGAGAGGTGACTGCCACTCCAAGCTTTGTTCAATGATGATCCGTAGTGTGGCGATCTGATCAATGCATGACTTGTTTCTCCTGAATCCAGCTTGTTCTGGTCGAAGTTTTTCATCCAGGGCATGTTTGATCCTTTCCAGGATGATGCGGCTTAGTATTTTGCTTGGGATGGACAGGAGCATAATTCCGCGCCAGTTCTTGCATTGACTTAAGTCTCCTTTCTTTGGTAGTTTGAATAGGTATCCTTTCTTCCAATCCTCGGGTACTTTGCCTTCTTTCCACACCTTCTCCAGTAGTGGCGTCATCAAGTCCGCTGTTGTCTCTGGGTCCACTTTCAATGCCTCTGCTGGGATTCCATCTGGTCCTGCTGCTTTCCCAGCTTTCAGCATCTTGATTGCCTTCAGGACTTCTGATTTTGTCGGGGGGTTGGTGTTCACTGGTAGCTCTGTCTCCGTTGTTAGTGTTGTTGGGCGCGTTGTAGGTGGCGGTCGGTTTAGTAGTCTTTTGAAGTGTTCAGCCCAGTGTTTCCTTTGCTCCACTTCTTTGGTGATTGACTTTCCATTGTCATCCTTCACTGGCTTAATTTGTGACGAATTTTTGCCTGAGAGGTACCTAGTTGTTTGGTAGAGTGTTGCGAGGTCTCCTTTGCCTGCTGCTTGTTCTGCTTCATTGGCCATGGCTTCATAATACTTTCTTTTGTCTTCTCTGGCACTCTTCTTTACTCCTTTGTTCAGTGTATTGTAGCTTGCATTCAACTCCTGTTTCTGTTGCTCGTCGGTACACTGGATAATCTTTTGTTTCACCATCCTTCTCTCTTCTATTAGCCTCCAAGTGTCCGTAGTGAGCCACGGTTTGTCCTGTCTCTTCTTTCTGCCCAGAACTTCCATGCAGGTTTCGCTTCATACCGCTTTCAGGTTGTCCCAGTGTTTTTCGACGCTGACCTCTCCGCTAATGTTGATTTGTGTCTCAGCTTTGTCCTTTATGCTTGCAGTAAAGATGTCCTTTGTATCCTGGTCCTTTAGTTTTTGAGTGTTGAACTTGGCTTGTGACCTATCTGCAGCTCCTGTTTCTCTGAAAGCTTTTAATTTGAGTTGGATTGTTCCTTGTACGAGGTAGTGGTCTGAGCCAACGTCTGCTCCTCTTCTTGCTTTTGTGTCCAGTAGGCTGCGCCGCCACTTCCTCGAGATTGTGATGAAGTCAAGTTCAAAGTCAAAAATATGGTGAATATCAAAAATTATAAAATTATACTTGAAATATCCAACAGTGTAATGTTAACTGCTTTCGATTAACCTAGAATTACTCAAATTAACAAATCCGACCAACCAATGGAAGAAGACTTTCTTGCTTAGAAGAGTGAAGTGCAGGTCTTGGCCACTGCGGTAGAATGTAACTTTATATTAGATAACTTTGTATAAAATATCACATGTTGATTCAGTATTTATAACCGGATGACATTTGGAGCAGAATTTATCGCTCATAATCATACCAATTAAAGCACATGGCACCATGATATCCTTCATATATGTATTTTTACCTCTCTCTCTCTTCCCCTTGTTGTTTGTTGCCAGTTTCCATACCTCTGGTATAGGCGTTGCGTCACTTTGAGCGCACGTGTGCTGTGTTGAATTGATAGACGGAAATTCAGTGATAAAACTCTCTTACCTAACTGCATTACTTTTTAATACTCTCACCCACTCCCTCTCTATATTGTGATTACACACAAGTGAGTGAAATTCAACGATTGAGCTTTGTGTTTTCTAGGGGGTTATTTAATTTTGTGGGGTCAATCATTCTATATCTAACTAAATTTTTATGTTCCGATAATCTAGTTGACCATGATCTACTAGTTTGACTGACCTACGTAATTTACCTGACAGTCATCATTACATGGTATTTGATAAATAATGTTATTTTTCCTAATTGGATGTATTGGTTCCTTAAGCTGACAAAGATTATCTCTGAGAGAGTTACCTGGTATAAATGTTTTTTTTGATTTTTTCCTTCACGTTCCCCAGTGGAACATACGGCTTCAAGCTAGTGGCTTCAAGTTTCTGAAGCAGTGTTTATTTTACAGGGTGGGCTAGCTAGCCTCATGCCCAACCTTTCCTCTTCACCAGCATTATTTCTGGCTTAGAGAGGTAAAGGAGTGCGTCGGCCGGGGGTCGAACTACGGGCCATGTGCATGGTCGGCGAGCGTCCTAACCGCTATGCCACCGACGCACACCTGGTAAAAATGCCATTCTGAAATCAGTGTCATTGAGAATTCTACTTAAGGCTTCTTTCTGACCTACCTTTTTTATACATCAGTATTACAGAGGCTTTCAATTCCATTTTTTTTGAAGTTACCAATGAAGCATCATCAATCATCAGTAGAATAAAGTGGATAACTAGCTTCTAGACGCGGACATGGAATGCAGATGAAATAAATGTGCCTAAGAAAGGAATCAACATAAGTGTAGCCTTTTACATATTAAAGCCTAAGGACGTCATTCCTAGCACAGAAGTAGTCTCAAGGTCTATAAGACAGAACAACTGCTCATAAGGTTCAAGAACTATATATCTCAGCATCCACCCATCACAAAAAGACCAGGAAGAACTTGTACAAACCAGAAATGTTACGTCTTGAAAATGTAAAGGACTACAGAAGCATGCTGACTGCCAAACCAGACAAGGGTGATTCAGCAGTAGTTATGGTCGAATCAGTTTAAACGGATCTGCGTGGACGTGGTTTTGGACAGGATACAAAAACCTACAGAAGTTGTGTCTGGATAAGTTGACACGATTTAACTGCATGCCTAAAACTGCTATTCCCAGTAGAATGTATGGCATTGTCAAACTTCACAGACCGATAGTTGACTTTTGGGAATATCCAACATATAAGTTATCTGAATATTTGGCAGCCATATTATTTCTCATTGGGAATCATTCAAATTCTAGACTATGCAATTCTTATATAAAATGAAACGAAACTGGGGGAAATTCGAATGAAAAAAGGAGAAAAACAGTAACCAGTTTTAACGTGGTTCTAATATCAATGGTTGGGGTCGCTCTGAATCACGAATTGGTAGAAGTTAGAATTCATGAGCCATTGATTCGGGTCCTAGTGGCTGAATGGTATACAAGCTTGCCTTGTAACCGTAAGGTCCTGGGTTCGAATCCCAGTGGATGCGTACTGCCGATGATTCCCAAACCAGGATGAAACAGCAGCTGTCCAGTACTCCCTAGTTTTCAATGGTTCTCTAACTGATATCAATCCGTGATCAACTCGTAGAAAACATAACTAGCCCTTACAAAGCAAACTATAGAAAACTTATATCTCAACTAATGCAGCTCTTGAGGCAGTTAGAAATGAACTGGATATTAATCCTGAACTCGGAAATAGGACTAAGGTTTCGGCTGAAGAAATAATATTAGTTGTTCATTTATGTTTAACCTCCGCTGTATTCTAATACGAAAAAATAAAACATTACTACAAACAAATACGGTGACAATGGAATCACTGATATCCCCAGTATTAGCAGGCGTGTTTATGGATAGCTGGGAACATGAAGCTCCTAGAAAGTTTAACCCTGCTCCTAAGTTAATGTGAAAATATGTGGAAGATAAATTCACTATGTCAAAATCTGAACACATCTCTCAACTCTTCATACATATGAACTCACCAGTCGACGGAATCTAATTCACTTCTGAGTTAGAAAACGAATAGGGTGAGTGGGCCATGCTCGATTGTAGAATAAAACGAAAACAAGATGGTGCGAGGTTATATACTAGCATTTATAGGAACCTGATATATTCTAATAAATACCTAGACTTTAATTCGTCCTATACAGAATCAGTAAAGATAGGCTTAGTCAACTGTCTACATAATGGGACCAAGAGCCTAGCTGTTTGGCCAGAAGATTCAAATAACGAAATCAAACAAATAAAGGAAATATTCCTGGTGAATAACACCCACGAGATTTGATTCAAAAATGAATTAAGTCCATTAGAAACATAAGAGTGGTAATGAAAACAATATAAATATAATAAAGAATTAAAAGTCTCGATGGTGCTGCTACATGGTGATGCAGCTTCCTATTAAGGTTGAAATGCAGGTGACACTGAAACCAACCAATCCGCTCAGATACAAACTTTGTCGGTTTAAGGACCCAATAGATCCAACTAGGAAAAATAATACAATTCATCAAATACAATGTAATGACCACTACAATGTACTTGCTTGCATGGAATAACTCAGCACTGTGGGATAAGGTAGAAACATTACACAGTAATATAGTTAGGTGAAGTAACACATGGTTTGTTCACTGAATCTCTGTCTACTGAGTAAGGGCCAAATGCCAAGTGATATGAATGATGCAACACCCATTCCTGAGCGGACAAGATGGAATAAAAAAAACTGCATAAAGAAAGTTATGAAGTTGTGTGGACATATTGCTACGATTATGAGTAATAAATAGTCCTCAAAACGCACCATCCGGTTATTAATAGTGTATCACTGAGTGTTATCTCAAACGAACGTACAAACTGATCTGAAAATGTCCGCCTGAATTTGTCATTTCACGAGTAAGAACTGCACTGTAATCCATCTTTTCCCCTTACACCTTCTCGTAAGCTTTTTCGCTTCAACACAATGAAACTCTCTCTGCTAGACACCGAGCCAAAACACTGAACATTGAGACAGATATTCTTTAACTGTTTGCCTGTTTGTTTTAACACTGGAATTTCTTTGACAACAGACTGTGCTTACTAATACACAGTTACACCTGCCTAATTTCATTATGAGAAAATATCTCTTCGCCTTGGAGACTAAACAATTTTCTTACTAATCACCATGTTTACTGCTATTTTTTTTAAATAATGAGTTGTATGACTAATCGTTTATGACAGGTAGAATAGCATCAGATCGCCAAGGAGTTTTTTTTTATTAATTCTGGTTGGAAAAAAATAATCAAATAGACATCCGATGTCTCTCAATCTCTCCGTGTCTTGTATAACTTCTATCTTGACAAGCATTGAAAACAATGGGAAAAATACTTGAAGACACAATATATCTGAAAGGTAAGATGCAGAAAAGGAGTAAAAAAAAGTTTTAAAAGAGAATGATAGTCACCCAGGCTATGTTTTTACCACCACCAATAATAATTTGGTAAGCCTAAATCAAGACTGCTAATTAGGCATCTTTTTCCTTCTATCTATAAAGCACAGTCTGTGAATAGTCTGCTGTGAATTACATTTCCCATGTTTCCTCTCTCTATCTGTCTAGTTATTTCAGTGTGTATATGTTTGTGTACTTATTTATCTGAATTTACCTTTCTGTAGCTTGGATAGGCTTACTTGTGTAGCGCATCAGTTTAAATTTACCTCTTTTGAAATTAATCAAGCGCATTTAAACAATATGTACATATTTATGCATGTATGTGTCTATGTGTGTATGTATATATGTATGTGTGCATGTTTGCAAACAAAAATTTCTACCATCGAAAGTTAAACTGTACTAATTCCCTTTTCAACCAAAATCATTTTTTCTTTATTTTCTGACTCCTTATTTGAAAATCTTATTTGTATCTTGGTAAACAGCATCCATACCTGTCTGATTGTGATAAGTAAAATTGAAATAACAAAGTAGAAAAATAGTTTTGTCTACTTGATTTTTTCAAAGAAAAATATCTACTATATTTAGTTTGCCTTTAATAAGCCTATTCACATTGGTATAATCCCAAAGTCCCCCTGTCCAGTATGTATATTACAACATAAAGGTGCTTTGACAGTTTTTCGTGAACCATTCTAGAGAAGCTGACAAATTAACTTCTCACGTGAGGACCATAATGTCACATGCCATGTAATTTTCAATGAAGATCCCACTGAAGCTTTACAAGTGAGGACAAGAGTAAAACAAGACTGCCTACTAACACCGATGATATTCTTGATTGTCGTAGACAACATAATGCTCTGAACCGATAAGAAAACCCTAGAATATATGAACTTCGCGGATGGTATATGTCTTGCGTCGGTGAGATTTGAAGAGACACAAGAGAGAAGCAACAAAGACAGAACTTCAATTCAAGACAGAGATGATGAAGACAACCAGCCAACAACAGCAACAACAATTACTATCAACGGGAACAATTCGAAGTAAGTGACTTCTTTCACTCATCTAGGCAGTATTATTTCTGGACTTCGCCGATGATAAATGTCTGATTTCCCACAAACTGGAAGATATGCAAGTGAAAAGCAACAAGTTGGCCAAAAGAAGCATCGAAGATAGAACTTCAGGTGAACATAGAGAAAACGGAGGTGATGAAGACACCTGGCCAACACCACCAACAGCAACAACAACAGACAACAATCAGCATAAATGGAAGGAACCTGAAAGAAACAACCTCTTTTACCTACCTGGGAAGCATCGTTTCAACTACAGGCGGAACTGACGAAGATATCAAAGCGAGAATCGGGAACGCAAGACAAGCTTTCACTACTCTCAAGTCAGTGTGGAGGTCAGCACCACTCAGCATGAAACTGAAAATAAGATCTGGATTTTCAACTCCAATGTGAAGTCAGTGCTACTCAACATACGGATCAGAGACTTGCACTGCGCGTCATAAAGACCATCTCAAACAAACTACAGACCTTCATTAACAGTTGTCTTCGCTCAATACCACTCAAATCAGATGGCCGGCCAGAAAAGATCAGCAACAGAGATCTCTGGCAATGAGCGAACCAACACAACAGGAACCGATTGTGCAACAAATAAGCAGGAAGAAATGGAGATGGACTGGCTGGCCATACTCTGAGCAAAGAAACCATCAAGTGATATCACTAGAAAAGCCATCGCTCGAGTGGAACGCGAAAGGGAAACGGCCAGTTGGTCGTCAGCGTGAGGGTGACATGGAGGAGGTGATGTGAAGAGGAGATGAAGACGTGTGGTCAGATTTGGAGTCAGGTGAAAACGTTGACAGAGAACCGAACGCAGTAGAGATGCGTGGCTGAAGCCCTATGTTCCTCTAGGAATTAAAAGAAATAATAATAATTTCAAGTACAGACTACAAGGATGAAGATATTGAAGCCAGGGTTGGACAATCAAGACAGACCCCCATTTATCTGAAATCAGCGTGGAAATCGCCTACAGTCAGCATAGGGAAGAAGATTTGTGCTTTTAACGTCACTGTCAGGTCAGCTGCTTTATACGGTTTCGAGACTGAGCGAATTCGTCATGGAAAGCATTTCTGACAGGCTTCTGCAGACTTATATCAACAACTGCCTTTGCTGGCTCCATACTGAAAATCAGACAGCCGGTTAGAAAATATTAGGACCAAGGAATCCTGGCAAAAACAGACCCTAGACCTATTCGTCAAAAAAATATACAAAAGGAAATACAGATGGATTGAATATACGCTGTGGATGACATCACAAGCCAGGCGGTCGTCCGAATGGAACACTAACGGAAAAAGACCAGTTGAGCATATGTCCGACGTTAAAAACGAGGATATTCCATGAGAAGGAGATAAGAGTCTATGAACAGTCAGGGAGCCAGTATAAGATGAATACAGAAAACAGGATGAAATGAAGCTTCTCCTTACAGTATAAATCCGTAGTCTTTAGGATTTTTATTAACTGAGCCTGCTTTCTCTAACATATAGCCTAAACGATATCTTTCTAAAAATGGCAAATGAGCTGTTTAGGTTTGACCACAAAGTGATATCAGTTAAAAAACCATTGAAAACCAGGAGTTACTGGATGACTGTTTCATCCTAGTTTGGAACCCTTTATCAACACACGCTCAGAAACCCCACAGGGATAGAACTGAGGGTCTTGAGATTGGAAACTGAGCTTTCTAAGGCAAATCAGCTCGTCACCAAACTTGAAAACAATCAATTCCGCGAGAAACACTTTTATCAGCATGAACCATGTGACTTGAGCATCCTAGAGAACTCAACTACTATCCTTCCTTAAAGGCTGCATATTGAAACAGTAATACTGTGACCGTAAAGTAAACCCGGTGAATAGTAGCAGTTTTAAACTTCACTTCATTAAATCGATAATCGTGCCGAAAACAAATCAATCAAATGTCAAACCATACTTGACTGTTTTCATGGAAATAGAATATGAAAGAGATGCTCCACATATAGTCGATTCAGAAGATTTATTGTTTGTAAGTAGCCCATGCATAGGCCCCTGTTGTGATACATTTGTCCGGTTTACCTCAGAAAGTGATAAAAGTATCACTCATTCAGAACGCACAAACTATAGCTGAAAGCCTTTTACATATTTATATCTATTACGCATATTGAATACGAGGTGAACTTATAGTCTCACAATAAAAATCATTACTTTCAGCGTTTATAGAACAGGTATGGGTGTGACAAACGATACTGATACGAAATAAAGCCTTATTTAACGTAAACCTTCAAAAGTGGGATTGTACTGTAAACGGTAACTAAAACAAACGCTTTTATTTTGATATTTTACCATGATTTTGACGTTGTCTGGTATCAGGACCCCGACATCCAAATTGAAAAGTACTTGTCTTGAAAACACTTTAAAACTTACCGCCGAAGGACATAAATAGAATCCTAATTGTTGTATTTTTAGTTATCACAATTTTGCATTATTATTATTATTATTCCCGTGGGTTCCAAGTGGAACATTACGCCTTCAACAACACATCTCCACTTTGTTCTGTATTCTGCCGTCCTCTTCAATTGGGTCCACGATAGATTATAATCTCTCATCTCCTCCTCTTCAGCCCACGATCTCCTCCATGTCACTCTCGTACGACCCACTCATCGCTTCCCACTGGGATTCCACTTGAGCAGTGGTCTGGACGCGGTGTCATTCAACGGCCTCCTCGACGTATGCCTAATCCATCTCTATTTTTTCCTACCTATTTTTGCGCGATCGGCTGTTGGCTGGATTGTTCCCAGTGAGAGTTTCTTATTGCTGATATTTTCTGACCATTTGATCTTCAGTACGGAGCTGTTGATTAAAGTCTGCAACTTGTTGGAAATGCTTTTCGTGACGCGCAGGTCAAGTTTCTGACCAGTATAGGCGGATTTCTTTATGCAGTGTATCTTTTATTCTCTCCAGGATGATGTGACTTAGTATTCTACTTGGCGTGGACAAGAGCATTATTTCACGCCAGTTCTTGCAGCTTGATAAGGTAGCCTTCCTTCCAATCGGTAGGCACCTTTCCTTCTTTCCAAACCTTTTGCAATAATGGCCTGAGAACATCTGCCGCAGTTTCTGGGTCCGTCTTCAGTGATCTGGGAGGAATTCCATCTTGTCTTGCTGCCTTCCCAGCAAAGTTCAGTAGGTTTACCGCATCCAGGATTTCTGCTTTCGTTGTAGGATTGGTGTCCACTGTCAGGCAATTCTGTACGTCTGTTGGTGGTAGTATTTGTGGAAGAGTTGCAGGTGGTAGTAGATTCAACAGTCCTTCGAAGTGATCAGCCCATTGTTTTATTTGTGTCTCCTCCTTAGTGATTACGTTCCCTTGAACATCTTTTATTTGTTTCATCATTTGGGTTGATCTATTCCAGGATAGTGAGCAGCCCGGTTGTCTGATATAATAATCTGCGGTCTCTTCTACCTGCAGCCTGCCTCTTCTGCTTCAGTCACCAGTCGGTGTGTCTTATAATTGTCTTTTTTCTTTAATAGGACTCTTCATCACTTCTTCATTCAGTGCAGTGTACATTGAACTCAGCTTCTCCTTCCGTTGTCCATCTTTACATCGAGTCATCTTCTCTTTCACCATCCTCCTCTCCTCTCTTCTATTAGCTTCCAGGTAGGTGTCCGTTGACAGCCAGTCCTTGTCTTGCTTCTTCTCTCTTCCTAGAACAATTACATACGTTTCGTTGGACATCAACTTCAGAGAGTTAGCTGAAATGTACTTCCACACAGGTTTCCTCAGTGATGCCACGTAGTGTATCCGACTTTATTCTGATATGTATAGGGAAGGCATCTGTTGTATTTTTGTCCTTCAGTTTCCGAATGTTAAAGTTGAGTTGTGGCCTGTCTCCAGTTGCTTTGAAAGATTTCAGTTTCACTTTTAAGGTTCCTTGAACTAGATGATGATGGCCTGAGCCCACATCTGCTCCCCTTCTCAATTTTGTGTCCAGCAGGCTGCGTTACCAATTCCACAAGAAAAATTCACGGAAATTCCTTAGTGAGTTCAGACTGTTGTCACAAAGTTGTATTTCTTCAATAAGATTTGAAATATCTTTTTATGAGTGTATTTATCCAAATTTAATTTATTCTGAGTAATGTGGTATCGACTAGATTTGGTTGTCATAACAAGCTACAGTATACTAAAATATCAGTGTATTATGCTACATATTACTGATTGGCAGGTATTAGTGGCTGGGCACTGCTCACATCAATCAGTAGTGCTTGCTGGCCAAATCACCAGAGTGGACTAAACACCAGAGATGGGTGTTGGGTTCGTTTAGTACGAGTCTAATCAGCTGAGTACCGGCCTCAACTTATCTCAGAGAGGAAAATCAGTACAAAATACCCACATTTTTACTAGATAATCTGGCTAGCTGTTAGAATATTATATCGAATCCGTTATTTCCATCAGAAGGGTGACTTCACAAAGCATTTTACATAGACTTGATTTCAAAGGATACCTTTGATTTTGTGGTATACAGAAACAGGGCTACTAGGCATCCGCTACTTCTTAGCAGACTACAGATATATATATGGTAGTGAATATTAGCTCCAGGGATTCAGATTTCTTTGACTTATACAGTGCACATTAAGAAAGTATAAAGGCAATAAATCTGTTTGACATTTCATTGTTTTTCCTAAGACAAATGAATTTTCAAGTATTGATTTGTAGGGATTTGACTGACTGGTTACAGTCGTGACCATTAAGTTACAGCAGGTAGAATGTGGGGACGAATAGTAGCCGAAGACAATGCGAAGTGGTCGCGCTATGTCCATGAATTGGCAGAAGTTGGAATTCATGGGCTGGCCATTGGATTGGTTCCCAGGGGCTTAATGGTCTACGAATTCGCCTTGTAACCAGCAGGTCCTGTGTTCGGACCTTGAAGGTGGGTGCGTACTGATGAAGAGTACCAAGTGTTAGGACGAAACAGCTGTCCAGTACTACCAGGTTTTCCGATAGTTCTCTAAGCGATGTCAGCTCATGATGAAATCCTGTGGTAAAAATATGAATTTCACTTGATTTATCTGATTTTAAACCGTGTCATCATTCGAATAGGTAAAATACTTTTTTCCTAATCGCCTTCTAGTTCAAATAATAGTCTGGAGTACACGTTACTCAGAAGCTTCGGATAACTTTGACCACACTGATTACACCCGTGTGTTTAATCTTCTAAAGAGGTGAGAAAAGTTTTAAATAAGTTCTAAATAAACTAAGGGTATACAGCTTAAGAGCTGTGCACTTGTCTCTGACACCCAAAACGCTCCGATTTGTTGCAAGAGACTGTACTGTCTGTCATCCAACTTTCCCCACTAAATGAAGGGCTGTTTCCTACCTCTTCAGAATTAATCTCACTTTTTCATAACAGAATGGATAGAAAGAGACTTGTGTTTGTTCGATGAAGCCATCATTAACTTCCTAAGTTTGACCGCTTTACAGGAATCTATATAATTCTGAAAATTTAACGAAACCAATTTATGTTAAATTGTGTAAAATAACTGTTACATTTTCGATGCTCTCATGTTTGCCTACATTAAAGATATGACATAGAGAAGGATGGCTTATTTTAGCCATTTCATGTGGCGCTTAGTTAAGCGTAAAATTTTCTGGGTGAACTTATTAATCTTAACTGATTTCAAATAAGAGCCTTTTGACACTGAAAATTCAATTCATTAAGCAGCCTAACATATGGATAATATTTGGTAGTAATCAATACTGACTACTTGAAAGTAGTTTCAAAGGCAAGGGTAAATTTAATTACGTTAATGTAACTACTGCAAAAATATCACAGCTGACTGTTTATTTGAGAACGGAATTACTTTTTCCTTAACAATTCCCACCTGACTTAAGGAGTTAGTTTATATGGGGACAAAGAATTTTCCATCCGTTCAAGCTAATTTTATACTTCTCGTTAACTGATTGTATCAGACCGAAATGTCCAGTGTGTGTTGCCATGTCCTCTTCTAATACGGACGCAATGATGATGTTTAGGGGGTCAGTACGATGTTATTTAGTGAGTTTTCATTGACAGAAGGATCCACGGTGCCTGTTTCATCCTTTTTTAGACTTTTCAACTGAGTGTACTTGTGATTCCCATTGAGACGTGGTGTTCCCATGGAGACTGGAACAGGCAAATACTATTTTTAATTTTTTTAAACAGTAAGTCATTCACACTCATATAGTACGTGAATTTATTGCCTAAAGAATCTCTTTTCTAGATTTTGAGTCCCAATCCTTATTAAGACGCTTGCGAAAACATAGAATTACTGTCATTCTTATCCCATCCTATTATATAAAAGCATTAGGATGAATGCACTGCAATGTTCGAGTAATTTCCTAGATTACATAACTTACATACAGGGTCAATGATTCTAGGTCTAGCTTAGTTCTTATGTTCTGGTAATCAGACTAACTCCGATCTACTAATACAACCCATGTAGTTAACCTCACAGTCGTTACGTCATATTTAGTAAATTGTAGTATTTTCTTGATCGGATCTGCCGGGTCCTCAAGCTGACGAAGTTTTTCTCTGAGAGAGGTGGTCGGTTGGTTTCAGTCTTATTAAGAATCCTATGTATTTGGCACTATCAAGGCTGAAGATATCCTATTACTTATACGATTTTCGCTATTCACATTACAGCTGTTATTTTCCTTATGGGTTTTCATATATTTCTGAAACAAAACTGACGGTTAGTCATTCTTTATTTGTTTAATTTCATTGTTTAAATCCACTGACTTACTGCTAGTTAGGCTTCTCACTGGATTTTGTGAATAACCTCACTAGCCCACTTACCTTTACCGATTTTGAGTAGGATGAATGAAAGTGTAGGTACTGGTTGGAATGTGATTGTTTTTCATGGATATTATTATTATTGTTTCCTTTAATTCCTACAGGAAAATAGGGCTTCAGCCACGCGTCTCCATTGCGTTCGATTCTCTGCTAGAGTCTTCACCTCGCTCCAAGTCCGCCACACGTTTTCATCTCCTCTTCACATCACCTCCTCCAAGTCACCCTTGCAATGACGACCAACTCGCCGCTTCTCTTTCGGGTTCCACTCGAGCGATGGCTTGTCTAGTGATGTCACTTGGTGGTTTCTTTGCTCAGAGTATGGCCAGCCAATCCATCTCCATTTCTTCCTGCTTATTTGTTTCACAATCGGTTCCTGCTGTGTTGGTTCGCTCATTGCCAGAGATCCAACTCTGTTGCTGATCTCTCCAGGCCGGCCATCTGATCTTGAGTGGTATTGAGCGAAAACAACTGTTAATGAAGGTCTGTAGTTTGTTTGAGATGCTCTTTATGACGCGCAGTGCAAGTCTCTGATCCGTATGTTGAGTAGCACTGACTGACTTCACATTGGAGTTGAAAATCCGGATCTTATTTTTGATGATATCATGGTTTCATTTTATTTTACAGTCTAGCACATTTAGGTCTACTAATGAGCTTTTATGTGTGTGATGAATTTATGTGAATGTAGAGATTTTAACATAGTGCCTTTCCTGTTCACATATTTCCGCAGCCACATAACCTGGGTCATGATTATAAGCAACTTGAAACTGTGCTTGAAACGTGTCGTCCATTTATTACTACTGCTTCATCCCTGTCTATGTATTGCATCAAATAAATTTATCCAATATGGAATTATATACAGCAGCATAGTGCTCAAATTTTACTCCTGATTTCAACCATGATGTACCATACCTACTGAGTTAATTTGCTATAGTAATATACAATGACTAATACGTGCACATCCAACCGGTAGTGAAATAAAACGCCTGACTGTCAAATTTACGTTACCAACCGTGTACAGAATTATAGCTGAGAATGTAAGAACAGTTAGTGATTCATGACTTTACAAGTACAGGTGCGTACAACTGATAATTTATATCAAAAGTCACACTTCTTTAAACAGTAAACAAATGAGAAAAAAAGGGTAGAAATTCATTTCCAGACGGTAGTCACTCCGAATGACGTAGATAATCTAAGCTTTTATGTTGATTGTGTACTTTTTTTCTAGATGTTTAATGAAACATGATGTTGCATTACTAAGTTTGCTACAAAATATTAAGACAAATAGGAATTTATTATACCCAGAGTATAGTCCTGGTGGTAGTAGTCTGAAATTTATTTCAGGAACAATGACTGTAGTTATAAAGCATGCGCAGAGCTCAGAAGCAAGTGTAGATGTGAACTGACTATGTTTTGTTTGTGAAATGAAGGGGTTATATTAGGGATAGGGAATTGTATATATTAGTGACTTCTTGATTAATATTATTATTATTATTGTTCCCTTGGGTTCCTACTGGAACATAGGACTTCAACTACACATCTCCACTTGCTTCTGTCTTCTGCTGTACTTTTCACCTGCATCCATGTTAATCCATACTGTTTCAACTCCCCTTCACACGATCTCCTCCGTGTCACCCTTCGACGTCCCACTCACCGCTTCCCTTTCGGGTTCCACTCGAGTGATGGCCTGACGCGCGATGTCACCCAGCGACCTCCTCAGCGAGTGTCCAATCCATCTCCACTTTCTCTTGCATATTTCTCGGGCGATTGGTTCTTGTGTTGTTTGTTCCCATAGTTTCTTGTTGGTGATTGTTTCCGGCCATCTGATCTTGAGTATAGAACGAAGACAGTTGTTGTTGATAAAGGTCTGCAACAGGCTGTTGGAAATATTCTTGGTGACCCGCCAAGTTTCTAATCCGTACAGAAGAACTGACTGACTTGACGTTTGTATTGAAAATCCGAATTTTGTTGTTGATGCCGAGTTGAGTGACGAAGATTTCCAGATTTGTTTCAAGTTGATGAATGTGTTTCTCGCCTTCCCGATTCTAAACACTTCTGTGGCGTGTAACTCCACATTAATTTGCCTTTTGGATAAACCTTATCTGCTGGATGACATTTCGAAAAGAACCTGTTGTTCATAATCATATCAGCTGTCAGGAAAAAACTCATTTCTGACTAATAACCTAGACTTGGAACTAAAGTACCTGACTAATATGCCACTTAAGTTTCAAGGGAAAATTTATGGAAAAGAAAAAATGGATGGAGTTGCCATGAGATCATCAATATTCCGCAATTAATAAAAGATATATTTATGGACTTATGTGAAAAGAAGTTAGAAATCGAGACGTTCAACCGCACACCTAAAGTAGAATGGAGGTATGTAGACGATTAAGGAATATATCAATTCAGCGGTGAATGCTTATGATGAGTAAGAAATTTAAAAAGGGGAGCTTTCTGTGTTGGATTTCATCATAAAGAGGAAGCAGGATGGGAATTGTTTACAAGAAACCCACAGATTCAGTTGCTGCTTAGATTTCACCTCATGTTAGTGAATACTGGATTAGTGAAATGCTTAAGTGACAGACCAGAACAACTCAAAAGCACCATAAAAATTTTACAGCAGTAAATAAGACCATACAAGAGAAGCAGTTGCACTTAAAAGCGACCCTGATGAATTAATCAGAAAGTGTTAGCGGCAAATAATTTGGCATAATTATTAGGCAACAGCTTTCACTAATATTCAAAATCGGGCGGTAACCTCCACTGTTCAAGTCGATTGGTTGCGTTAAAGGTGCGCAGTCAAGCATCTGTGACACTTGGCACGCTGTCGTGTTACTTTCAGTTTTTTGTTCACGCAGTCTAGCTAGTTGAGTAGTCATCACCACTCTATATTTGTCATCCTGATATATATTTCATATTTTGAACGATCAATCTGTAACAACAGGTGGCAAGACATGGGAGCCAAGGTATACTTTTCATTGATCAAACCTCTGTTTATATATATATATATCTATTAATATATATAGTTTATATTCTTTAGCCGATCACCGAGCGTATGATTTAGGTTTACACCAAACAACACGAAATAGCATGTTCAAATATACACAGTATTCTTTTGTTAATGCCGTATTGAACTGTGGGGATATGTGAGTATAATATTTCCTTGGCAAACATTGTCTGTATCACATCACCACAAATCTATTGTTTCAATTTGAATCTGGTCTAAGTAGAACAAGTACTCTTAGAATTTGAGGACACATAATAATATTAATAATAATAATTTGCTTTATTCCAGAAACAGTACTAGTGGTACAGTGTGGAATTTTCAGCACATATCTACAATATTTGCATCTAATTTTATCCAACGTTTAAAGGAAGTATTTTCAATATATATATATATATAAATATATATATATATATATGAAGACAACAACAGCAAAAAAACACAAAAAACACAAAATGATTTTTTTAATGCGAAAAAATGCCAAGAAGTAGAAGGGAAAATAAACAGCATATAATAATATCTCAGTATTGGGTAGTGGAAGCTATGATATGATTATGCATGGTGACGGTAAAGCTGTGGTCATACAAGAAGTTATGAAATGATATTTAAGAATGTTTATCGCCAAGAAGATCAGTTAATTTGGTTGAAACAGCACTAAACAATCATAAAATAACATTTCAGGGTTGTTGTTTTGTTTTTTATTGTCAGGTCTAATGCAGTGTTTGTAGTGGTAGTGTGAGTAATCCTGCATAATAGAAAATTTTAAGATGGTGACTATGGCTTTCACAACCAAGATTTTGTCCCCATCATCCACATTTTATTACCACTCTATTACTGTTTATTAATAACATTGTTTTCCATACATATTTTATACAAAAACACTTTATTAGCCTTTCCACTAGTTCCTGTCCATTTTACACGAGATTATTGATTATTCACTATCTCACACTTATTACGTCATGCCAACTTCTGTCTCCTTTCTAACTTACAATTAGTCATCCCTTCCTACACCTTACATTATGTAATACAATTTTCCAAGGACAAAATTTACCAGTATGTGATTGGTCTAAAGATTTCTTTGTTAATTAAAATTACGATTGTACAGCTCATGAAAATGAATCGTCGAAAAGAAAATTTTCTTCGGTGTTTGTGCCTTTTCTTACAACCAAGATTGTCAGTTAATATTGCCGAAAAATTTTTAAAAAAAAATAAGAAATAAACAACCACAAATGCTAATAATTACATGATGGTTAATGACAGGACAATTTTGTACTACTCATAGTGCTAATAGAGTCGGAACCAGTAGATACACAAAAGAAGGAATACAGTAAAGTACAAAAAGTAAGCCAATGTTAATAATTTAGGTAGCTAAGTATGTTTAAGGAGGAGTTCACTATAGAATACAAAATAAGAGAGAAGTAAGAGAGCCTAAAATTATGTTATTAACCACACAGCAAGTCATAGGTTTCATGCTGAACATTGTCTCTGTCGCTTAGAAGACGGGCCAAGTATGATGTCGTTGAGTTCCTGTACTTGGTTGTACTATCATATATTATTTTGTGCTGATTTCTGGTTCTGCTTGATGAGATACAAGGCGCGAGTTGGGGTGTTGAGGGTCTAAGAGTATGGTTTTAGACCATTTTTCGAATGTATTCAGATGCCTTTCAATTAATGTAGTGACTAGCTGACTGAGTTTAACACCACTAGTCCTACTAACTACCTTCAACATCCTTCTCAGGATGGTATAGTCCTTTATCAGTAGCCCAGGAAAGATTAACTGGGAGCAGTAAAGCAGAATAGGTAAGATACAAGAGTTGACAAATTCTGGAAGTAGAGGTTGGGTGATTCCAGATTGTCTAAGTTTCTTAATGTAGTAGGTTAGACAGAAAACTTTCTTAGAAATCGTTGGGATATGAGATGTCCAAGTAAGGTCGGAGGACAGAACTAGACTTAGCTTCAATTTTAATCCCCTCAATGCAACAGGCTTCATGAGAACTTACTAGTGTTTGTAGATCTCGTTTGCGCCTAAGGGAGAAGTCAATAGTCTGGCATTTTGAGGGATTCAGCCTGAGACCATTTAGTTTAGACCACTGACTGATGTCCGACAGGAAGCTATTTAATTTGAAACAGTCTGACAGCGACTTAATGGGAAACGATACAGACAGGTCGTCAGCATATTTGACGAAGTTGATTTCATCTGAGAGAGGTAAATCATGTAAGAAGAAGGAAAAGAGAAACGGAGAGAGAACAGCACCCTGAGGAACTCCAGCTTCAGTGAGCAAAGGAGAGGAAGATACACCATTATATACCGTGTACTGCATCCTATTAGAGAAGTGTAGCCAGTTGATAGCCCAGAGCTCAGTTTGTTTAAGGCCAAGCTTGTTTAACAATAGGCCTCTAGGTACAGAGTCGAAAGCAGATGTATAATCAAGGAACGGACATACTTGGCCCCTTTGTCTAAGGAGGATACATACATCTACACTAGTCTATCTTCCCTGAATGTATTTATACAGAAATATAAAATAGAATGCAGTGACTGTCTTAAAATCTAGTTTAAGAGAGTGGGGGAGAGGAGGACAAATGGATCTTCATTTATCGAAATGACAAGAATGATTCAGCACCTATACCGGGCATCTGGAAGATTCTCCTAGTCCTATGACAAATGGGGAGGAAGAACGAGAACTACAAAAATTAAGTTTCAAAGTTGTGTGTAGTTACAACTGAAGAAATGATTATGAAGAATAAATTGTCTTCGAAACGTCATCCAGTAAATAATACTGTTCTGTCCAATATATAAATTAATACTGAACTGGTAAGTCACTATCTTAGCCCATCTGTAAAATCTTTTACGACAAAAATGAATCAGTGTGATATTTCTGTGTATTCAGTGACTTCATTCTTAGTAGTATATTAAAAGTGACGTCAGTTTAACAGCTATGCTCCAGTTAGTCTAACATAGAGATTTTGTTTCACAATTAGTACGCAGTATGCTGGAGTTGAACTGACTTTTAAAAGTGAGAATTCTCAGTCTTTAAAAACTATTTCGAGACAAATTAAAAACTCTTGACTAGTGACTTTCCTACAAAAGGTTTCTCCCAAAGATAATGTGGTGAGTAGAAACGTCTTCTCAATTGAACATAAAGACGACAGAGGTAATGAAGATAGCTAACCAACAAAATCAACAGTCACCATGGATGGGAGAAGTTTGAGGGAAGTCACCTCTCTCATTCATCTAGCAAGAATCATTTCAATAGCTGGCAGCACAGATCAGAACACCAGAGGCAAACAAGATAAGAAATGCAAGACACACCCCCATTATTCTGAAATCAGCGCTGAAGTCTACTGCACTTGAAATGAGGAATGCGTGTTGGACCTTCAACACAAATGTTGAATCAGTGAGTCTATATGATTCATAGGCATGGCTAGTGAGTCACATAAAGCATTTTGCAACAGCCTGTTGCAGACTTCTATCAACGATGGCCATCGCTGCGTACTGAAGATCAAATGGCTGGCAGACAGGATAGGAAACAGAGACCTCTAGCTGTGTAACGAACTAATCAACAACCAGCTACTTATTCTTTCCTGGATTGCTTAAAAGAGACTATGTCATACATCGTAGAACTCTGAAGACTGTCAGTAGGACGAGTGGTATCCCATTGAGCCATATCGTTGAAGCCGTCATTGATAGGCACTTGATGTCATGCAACAAATTTGCTAAAGGAATTCTCAAAAGAATAGACACGGAACAAAGAGAACTCTTTTCGATAAATTCATCATCAGGTTCTACAATTATATATACATTATAATGAATGAATGAATTAGTCTTATGAACGACATTAATGTTTAAATAACCTCAAATCAATAATATTGATAAATTACAGCTGAACAGCATCAACATAAAATAAACTGAATGTCAGAAGAATTAAGAAAGATAATGGTACAAATTCATGAGTTTATAGTCTCTACTGAGGGCCAGGGCAGTAGTAGGGGCTGGACTTGCTTCTTTTGGACACAGAGCACTGGTTGTTTGAGGCGAATTGCAATAGGCTGTGCTGTTTGGAGTATGCGGTGTTTCGACGATTTTGGTAGTTTGTTAGGCACCCGGTATATTATGGAGAAGGATTCTTCTACGCTGGCCTTGTGACCGGTTTGCACCAGATGGTCTAATATCGAGCTGTTAATAGCTTTAACTACACCTTTACTTAGCCATAGTGGGATATGTTCTCGAGCACGAAAAATCAAGTTCCTAGAGCAACGGCCAACATAACTCGCTCCACAAGCGCAGTTGAATTGGTAGATACAAAAGAAACAAGTCCAGCCCCTACTACTGCCCTGGCCCTCAGTAAAGACTATAAACTCATGAATTTGTACTATTATCTTTCCTAATTCTTCTGACATTCAGTTTATTTTATGTTGATGCTGTTCAGCTGTAATTTATCAATATTATTGATTTATTATTATTATTCCCTTGGGTTCCTAGTGGAACATAGGGCTTCAACTGCACTTCTCCACTTGCTTCTGTCTTCTGCTGTATTTTTCACTTGCGTCCATGTTAATCCATACTGTTTCAACTCCCCTTCACACGATCTCCTCCGTGTCACCCTTGGACGTCCCACTCGCCGCTTCCCTTTCGGGTTCCACTCGAGTGATGGCCTGACGCGCGATGTCACCCAACGGCCTCCTCAGCGAGTGTCGAATCCATCTCCACTTTCTCCTGCATATTTGTTGGGCGATTGGTTCTTGTTTTGTTTGTTCCCATAGCTTCTTGTTTGTGATTCTTTCCGGCCATCTGATCTTGAGTATAGAACGAAGACAGTTGTTGATAAAGGTCTGCAACCTGTTGGAAATGTTCTTTGTGAAATATTATTGATTTGAGGTTATTTAAACAATAATGTCGTTCATAAGACTAATTCATTCATTCATTATAATGTATATATAATTGTAGAACCTGATGATGAATTTATCGAAAAGAGTTCTCTTTGTTCCGTGTCTATTCTTTTGAAAATTTTAAAGGAATTCTGTCAGACTGTGAGCATCTACCGGAGCACCCGCAGCTCCAACCTTGCGTCTCCTCAGGTGAAACAAGAAGTCTTTTCAAAAGGCTTTATGCACGTACGTCTAAGTATAAAAATTCCACTATACCCTATTTGGCACACATTTTATGTGATGAAAATAGTGTCAGAAATGAACCAACTAACCTTCTTTGCACTACTAAATAAACCATTTCTTCCACCCTTATAATATCAAGCTTTATTGTTAATGTACTTCTTATATCTATAATCCTCTCAATTTTTTCCCCTTATAAGTGTAAACATCATTTAAGCTGTGTTATAACTGTTAATTTTTATCTTTCCCCTCACCATGCAGCTATATCAACAGAACATTAGATTCAATAATCTATAACATGCTAAAATTTCCAGACTGAATCGACAATACTGTTTGAAACAAACTCACTGTTATTATTATTATTACTATTCTCAATTTGTACTTCGAATATTTTTGACTTTATATCGTAAACGGGGACAAATTCCTTTGGTTAATTTTATTTTAATGTTTAATTACATTTATATTTTGAGAAAATCAGATGCAATATTGTGACAAATGCTGAGAATTCCATTCTGTTGTATAAGTAATGTTTTTTGGAATAAAGTATATTTATTATTATTAAAAACAGATATACAGAAGGAAATCAACATGGATTGAAAAAGTGCTCAAGAGACGGTTGACTGACATCATGCAGTAGGCCATCGCTCTAAGGGGACTCAATCGGGGACTGGTAAGGTGGGTGTTTATTCCAGTGTGAAATGAAGGAAATAGTTTGAGATACATATGAGATCTCCTAGAGAGTCGTGAGCCTGTTGAAGATGACTGCAGAGAATAGAGTGGAAAGGCAATGTACTGCTGAAGCCCTAATGTCACACTCGCAACTGTTACTCAGTTGCTTTTTATGTTTTGCATAATGTAGAAAGAAAATTTGGTTCTATAAGCTAAAAGTATAAAGGGAATGATTCTCATTTCTATCCCTACAGCGTTTGTTTTTTCATAGTCTGACTAACACTGCCACCTAATATAGCCACATACCGTTGAATAAAGTAGTTCCAGTCTAGTAGTAAAACCTCTGACGTTTACATTCATTTGCTTAGATTAGGATAACGAAAGGAGGATGTCTTTCTTGAAATGCGCAGTTAGGCCTTTCTAGTGAATTTCAATAAACAAAACGTCATACTCATAGTTTCCTGTAGGTTGACTTTTGGTAAAATTCAACAGTAAATATCATGAATAATCCTTCTAAGTAATACGCTCAGACAACGACAACAACAACAAGAAGAAGCGGAAAAGAAGAAAATCGCAGGATTTGTGCACAATTCAGTAGATATGGGCGAACACGCATACTTTTCCTGGCTTTCATTTTAACAAGAGACTGAAACGCCAAACGTTTTTCGTTTTCTTCAAAGAACAGAATGAAATGAATTGTATGAACTCTACATTAATAATAATAATAATATTAGTAATACATGATTAACAATGAAAAGTTTAAAAATTGCATAGCCTTTGATTTAACCGCCAGTGGATGAGAATGGTAGTTCCGCAACAATGAATTTATTTAATGACTAAGCACATTTCATAAATAAGAATGAATAAAAAACCTGTTAAATAGACAATGATTACTAGGAAATTAAATATATTATACCACATCCTGTCTACATGTCATTTGACGTCAACCGAAATACTCTGAAGTATTTTTGTTTTTGTTTTAGTCACTGAAAGGATCAAACATTTCAGTCGGCTGCATTAAATGGCGACTTTTAATTCTCAGAACGTCACAAGGTAGTCACTTGGTGCTAACACGTCATAACATTATCAACACAAAAATATTGTAGATTAAAATATATATATATTACTGTTATGTATACGATATATGTCTGATTTCCCACAAACTGGAAGATATGCAAGTGAAAAGCAACAAGTTGGCAGAAGAAGCACCAAAGATAGGACTTCAGGTGATGAAGATTCCTGGGCAACACCACCAACAGCAACAACAACAACAGACAACAATCAGCATAGATAGAAGGAACCTGAAAGAAACAACCTCTTTTACCTACCTGGGTAGGATCGTTTGAACTACAGGCGGAACTGACGAGGATATCAAAGCGAGAATTGGAAAAGCAAGACAAGCTTTCACTACTCTCAAGTCTCTGTGGAGGTTGACAGCACTCAGCATCAAAAGTAAGATCCGGATTTTCAACTCCAATATGAAGTCAGTGCTACTCAACATACGGATCAGAGACTTGCACTGCGCGTCATAAAGAGCATCTCAAACAAACTACAGACCTTCATTAACAGTTGTTTTCGCTCAATACCACTCAAGATCAGATGGCCGGCCTGGAAAGATCAGCAACAGAAATCTCTGGCAATGAGCGAACCAACACAGCAGGAACCGATTGTGAAACAAATAAGCAGGAAGAAATGGAGATGGATTGGCTGGCCATACTCTGAGCAAAGAAACCATTAAATGACATCACTAGACAAGCCATCGCTCGAGTGGAACCCGAAAGGGAAGCGGCGAGTTTGCCGTCAGTGCAAGGGTGACTTGGAGGAGGTCATGTGAAGAGGAGATGAAAGCATGTGGGCAGACTTGGAGCCAGGTGAAGACTCCAGCAGAGAATCGAACGCAATGGAGACGCACGGCTGAAGCCGTATGTTCCTCTAGGAATTAAAGGAAACAATAATAATAATTACTGTTAGTTTAATGGTAGTTATCCAAGAAATCGTGATGAATCAAAGACTTTGTAGAAAAACGCCTTCATTTATAACATTTATTTAGTTCTTATCGATACAGAGTGAAATATTTAGTTGTTTATTAAGGCGTTATTTCTAATGGTTTCCTCTGTGGTATCTTTTACGAAAATAAGGTTTTTTCAGATTTTCCCATTAAAACTGAATCAACTAATGTTTCTGCCAGTGCTGAAATTTAAGATGAGACCAAACAATCTAAATAATTTCCATTTTAGCCCTCATTTCCTCTTTCTTGTATAGTTTTTGCTGTGTTTGTCATATTTTAGTAAAAGAAAACACAATGGCGACGTCACAGATTACATCTACTCTGTGTATGTATAGAAGTATCTACACTCTAAAGTGCAAACAGACAGATTTGGTCCTGTCCTTAGAGAAACTCACTTTGATTGGACACTAGTCAGTGTGTGTAGTCCTTTGTTTGGTGCAGACTAAATTCCATCAGTCAGCTTTGCAAAGTGGCCAGCATTCTCGGTGGCTCGCCATCACGGTGCACTGTGGATTCTTAATATCAATAGTTTACAGAAACTCAGTTAAATGACTTCGTCTTATTTGGTAACATTCATTTTTTAAAAAAAAGTCATCGTTTCTCAGAAATTCAAGCTTACAGAACTTTATTATTTGATGTTTTTTAAATCCATTAAAGTATAACTTCTACTTAAATGAGTACATTCCACATGAAGCGCGATATGAACTGAAGATAGATTACAGAATTACTGTACTCAGGAGTCTCTAAAAAGCATTCCCCCCCCCCCCCACATTTATTCACCAGCAGTGTAGAATAAACATGCTCAGTTTGATAACATTGCGGAAATAATTATAATTTTGCCAAAATTTTGTCAATGTAATCAAGTAAATTCAAACTTTCCACTTCATTCCTTAGTAGGGTGCGTTTTGCGTCGGTGGCATAGCGGTTAGGAAGCTCGCCAACCATGCACATGGTCCGCGGTTCGATCCCCGGCCACAGACGCACTCCTTTACCTCGCTAAGTCAGAAATAATGCTGGTGAAGAGGAAAGGTTGGGCGTGAGTCTAGCAACCCCATCCTGTAAAATAAGCACTGCTACAGAAACTTCAAGCCACTAGCTTGAAGCCCTATATTCTACTGGGGATCGTGAAGAAAAAAAAAGGTGCCTTCTAATGCCTTTCAGAAGTGGACTAATCACGTTAAATTGGTTCTCAAATAGTTTTTTTTTCGAAAAATATTCAAGTTTCCTAATGAAAACAATTTTCAGTGGGTTTTATTGAGATATGCATTTCGAGAAATATTATAGAAAAATAACAAAATTACACTGATGCTGTCATCATATAATTTTTCTAACCTGTCAGAGTACTGACTGTCAATCCGAATTGTTTCTCTCAGTAAGTGAAAAATGTTCACAGTTTCAACTATGGTACAAATAGTTTCTGTACTAAGCAAATTCATCCGTGCTAACTCCATTATGGATTAGATTTTATTTTGATAAACCACACAGTGTTGTACAGTAATATAATTATTATATTGTAAAAATGATTATTGTTATAATAATTATTATTATATAATAATATATCAGTTAATATTACTATACAACACTGTGTGATTTATCAAAATAAATTCTTATCCATAATGGAGTTATATCCTACCACAGTGCCCAAGTTTTATACTTATATCAACTGTGCTGATTATTTCAGTTATAACGTTTGTTCTCAGTGTCACTGTTGGGAAACTGTCGTCCAGAATCCGATGTTATCACCGTTGTCTATGTCCTGGGGTATGCCCCTTTTAGAAAATCAGTTTTATTCTTTTGATTTGCATGGAGGATTTCACCATGAGCTGACATCAGTTAGAGAACCACTGGAAAACCATCAGGATGTACTGGACAACTGTTTCGTCCTAGTTTGAAACTCTTCATCAGTATGCACCCAACAGGGTTTGAATACAGGTTACAAGGGTTACAAGGCGAGCTCGTAGACCAGTAAGCCACTGGGACCCAATCCAATGGCCAGCCCATGAATTCTAACTTCTGCCAATTCACGACATAGTGTGACCATTTCGCAATGTCTTCTTCGATGAGTTACTGCCTCACTTTCAACCTGCTGTACCTTACTGGTCACGGCTTCCCACTAGAACCCCAGGTTAACTGCCAGAATAGGGCCAGTCACCAGTGAGCATCAGATATGTCCATGAATGAGTTTTATCCTACACATAGTTTACAAGAAAGAAGAACCTTCATGGAAAAATAATATTTCTAGTGGGCCAGACAATGCATAAGATTCGTCATCAGTGTGTGCAGAATAAAAATCGAGAATGCACATCAAAATCCGCCTGTTAACTGGTAGATTTTAATGTCTCTTTGTCTGTACCACTTTTGTTTACTATTATTGTTATTATTATTATTAGTGTTTACTGACTATTTCACGTAGCTATAAATGTCAATATATAACGGAATATTTGTCTACAAATCCGATAATGAATATTTGAACTGATAATGAAAACAGTGGGTGCTGAACAGTCGAACACTGTTCAGAAGTATATACCCTTGCATGTACTACGAATCCAATACACATTTCCGACCACTTATGAAATGATAATTTATCATCATTCCCTTACGTTTACAGTAGAACGTAGAGTTTCAACAAGACATCGCCACTTCACTCTCTCCTCTGCGCTCCTCATCAGACGGCACCATGATTACCCACTAGCTTTCGTTTTCTCCTCAGGTGATCTCCTCAGTGTCACACTTGGACACACGCCCATTCTGCCGCTTCCCATTCGGATTCCACTTTGAGCAATGACCTGGTAGGTGATGTCAGCTTAACGTGTCCTGAGCCGTTGTTCAATCCGTCTCCATTTTCTTGTGTATTTTTGTTAGGTTGGTTTGTCGTATGTCCAGAGTTCCAGCAGGCGATTTTATCTTCAATATGGGGCGAAGGTGGGCGTTGATAAAATACTTTCGGTGACACGCCAAGTCTCTGGCCCACATAGACGCAATGACATGACATTAGCGTTGAAGATTGGTATGTTGTTTCGTATAGTGAGAGGAGCGGATTTCCATAGTGATTTCAGATTAATGAAGGTGAGTCTTGCATTTTTGACGATCGCTGGCCTTCGCATCCTGATCTGTGCTACCTGTAATTGGAATCATTCTTGCTATATGAGTGAAAGACGTGACTTCATTCAAATATCTGTCAGCGATGGTGGTTAGTGACTGTTGCTGTCTTTGACTTGGTATCTTCCTCACCTCTATCCTCTCTGTATTCACTTAAATTTTAGTCTTCACTGCCTCTTCTCGCAAGGCGTTGATTTCCGTCTGTAGATCTTTGAGTTTGCATGATAATAATCATCCACGAATTGCAGATCTTTCAGTGACTACTCATCGGTTCAGTGCATGCCCATCTCCTTGGAATGATCAGGTACAAATGTTCAAAGCACCAACAACCTCAGGTGATCCGGTGATATCATCCTGACCCAAAGAAATAAATGATCGAGGAAGTTATAATAATAATAATACTAATATAAATGAACGATATTCTCCTGTGGTTTATGCTCCCTAAACAGTCGACCTGAATCAAACAGTAATTGGATGTAAGACTTCCATATAAATTGTTAGTCTCTGAACTGTTGAAGGTATTATATTAAGAAACCTAACGTTGAAATACTAGAGAAGATTTGTAACTCAGGTGGATGATTTGATTCGGTTGTGTTCCTTAGGCTGGTTGATTTAATTGCAAAACTTTCGTTGTCCACTGTCTAGACAACATCTTCAGCGCTGGCTTTAATATATATACTGTGAACTTACTTGTATTCCCCATGAATGATATAATTGTATTTCCTGACAAGCATTGTTGTGATTGGTTGTCAGTTTACACTGATCTTTTTTATTGACTTGGAATTTGAACTTTCTTGTCATGTGATTTATTTCTTATTAGTCGATGACGTCGAACTATGTCATTGTTTATGTTTGATTGGCTGGAGGATTTGTTCGTGAGCTGACATCAGTTAGAGAACCACTGGAAAACCATCAGGATGTACTGGACAACTGTTTCGTCCTAGTTTGAAACTCTTCATCAGTATGCACCCAACAGGGTTTGAATACAGGTTACAAGGGTTACAAGGCGAGCTCGTAGACCAGTAAGCCACTGGGACCCAATCCAATGGCCAGCCCATGAATTCTAACTTCTGCCAATTCACGACATAGTGTGACCATTTCGCAATGTCTTCTTCGATGAGTTACTGCCTCACTTTCAACCTGCTGTACCCTACTGGTCACGGCTTCCCACTAGAACCCCAGGTCACTGCTAGTGAGCATCAAATCAATTTTTCAAGTATTGGTTTTTGTAGAAATTTATGTTTGATTGGCTGGAGGATTTGATCATGAGCTGACATCAGAATCAGATAATCTGTGGCGTACATGTGAACTCTTAAACAGTATTCTGAAAAGCAGGTAAAAGCAGGTCTACATAAACTGTAGACTGATCAGAAACAGTCGACTGAACTGTACTTCTAAAAGTCAAAAGAAAAAAATTAGGCTCGCCATCACATAGAGTTAAACTGGATCATTCTTAATGCTCTATGAAAACGGAACGTCTCATAAAGCCCGCTACCGGGCATAGACTTCCGTTTAAAAAAGAACAAAATCCCTGCCACTGAAACTTTATAGCTCAATGTCTGAAGCCCAATGTTCCACTCGAAATGTAAAGTGATGTAAGAAAAAAAAATCTTCACACTGTCTGTATTCATAAACTTTCAATGTATTAAATTGAGGTCAACTATCTAGGTCATACAAGTAGACCAAGATCAGTCAGCTTATCGGAACATAAGAATTTATCTAGGCGTGGAACGATTGATCTCAGGGAGATAAGCAGCTGAGAGAGAAGCTTAGAAATCGTAGTACATGCAATAACACACAACGACACAATACGGTGGGACAAAGCTACAGTTGTGAAAATTAATTTATGTAAGTGAAGTGAGAAGTTGAACATTGAATCTTTGTTCATGTAATCTACACTTGATAAATGCAATAGGAATGATGCAACGCCAATACCACAGATATGGAATATATTACCACTCTAAGGTGCTTACTGTGTTGTTCATATACTATGCTATACTATTCTTACTTGGAACAATATGCCTAATTACCCAAACAATCAGTACACTAATTGGCCTGCAATCACGAATAACAAAGCACAAGTCGAAAAGACCCACTTATTTAGTAATTCGCTCTCATGAGCAGTACACTTAAATAAGATAAACTGTTAGCGTAATTTGGGGAAGAAATTTTAAAACTTATGTGGTTAGTGCGGCTGAAGATTTGCGTGTTACCACCACAAAGGAGAAAAGGAAAATGGCATCCAAGCCTGGATGATGCATACCCACTAAAAAGAAAACTTAAAGCACTTAAATGGCTAGCAGGCAGACTAGACGTTTATTTAGTCGACGTTCAGGTTGATCCAACTGAACCAGTTACCTCCTCTGGTAAATTTAAACTAAGGCATTAAGCAGAGCAAATGTCGCGAGATGATATCCTCATTTCTTGGTTTCTCTCCAATCGCTTTATAACCAGCACAGTTCACAATTAAAAAAAAAATTAACTAAATATTTGAAAATTAATCAGTTATACGAAACAAACGAAAAGTGCATGCCAATGACCATTTATTGTTAAGTAAATCAAAGTTTGAAGTTGATGGTTTTATGTACACTTAGCCTTGGATAAATGTGATTAATCCAAAGTGCTTCTATCGTAAGTGCATGTTACTAAGGCGAAACAGATAACTAGAGAACTATGCACTCACCTTAGTCAAAAAAGATATGCACCGTCAAGAAAAAAAAAACATTTTCTTAGATTAGTACCTTTATCTCTTTTCAGATATACATTAAACTAGACGGCGAAATAAGTGGTTACTTCAAAATTCATGCAACTATATACTACTGATTGTTTCATTTGAGTAGTTGAACACGTCACAACAACCAGTAGTGCTTGCTAGCCAGATTATCGAAGTAACCTAAACAACGGATGGTTGTGACACTCGTTTGAAGCTGAGCTCATCATCAGCGTACCCGCTTTGACTCAGCTCGAAGAGCCAAATCAGTTCAAACCGAATAGTTACTTAGCCTGACTACTGAGCTTGCATCAATAAACTTGATCCCAATTAGGTAGACATCGTTAATTGGCATGAAAGATTGCTTCATATTCGGCAGAATATTACAAAACCTTCATCAACAAGCGAAAAACCTAAACTATTCATCAGTATTATAACAAGACATATAAGCGAAAAATACTGTTTTCAGTTAAATCTTCGGGCTTTAATCTAATTTACATATATATATATATAGAAAATTTAACCAGTGACAGTGGATTTGTAGACCGAATAATAGTGTGTTAATTATTTCGAACGTCAGTAATAAAGATGATTATAATGATAATAAGGTTTCTGTGCGTGGCGATAAGAATAACTAAGGTAGTAATATGTATGTATGTGCAAACCGGTCACAAAGCCAGCGTAGAAGAATCCTTCTCCATAATATACCGGGTGCCTAACAAACTACCAAAATCGTCGAAACACCGCATACTCCAAACAGCACAGCCTATTGCAATTCGCCTCAAACAACCAGTGCTCTGTGTCCAAAAGAAGCAAGTCCAGCCCCTACTACTGCCCTGGCCCTCAGTAGAAACTATAAACTCATGAATTTGTACCATTATCTTTCCTAATTCTTCTGACATTCAGTTTATTTTATGTTGATGCTGTTCAGCTGTAATTTATCAATATTATTGATTTATTATTATTATTCCCTTGGGTTCCTAGTGGAACATAGGGCTTCAACTGCACTTCTCCACTTGCTTCTGTCTTCTCCTGTACTTTTAACATGCATCCATGTTAATCCAGACTGTTTCAGTTCCTGTTCACACGATCTCCTCCATGTCACCCTTGGACGTCCCACTCGCCGCTTCCCTTTCGGGTTCCACTCGAGTGATGGCCTGACGCGCGATGTCACCCAACGGCCTCCTCAGCGAGTGTCGAATCCATCTCCACTTTCTCCTGCATATTTGTTGGGCGATTGGTTCTTGTTTTGTTTGTTCCCATAGCTTCTTGTTTGTGATTCTTTCCGGCCATCTGATCTTGAGTATAGAACGAAGACAGTTGTTGATAAAGGTCTGCAACCTGTTGAAAATGTTCTTTGTGAAATATTATTGATTTGAGGTTATTTAAACATTAATGTCGTTCATAAGACTAATTCATTCATTCATTATAATGTATATATAATTGTAGAACCTGATGATGAATTTATCGAAAAGAGTTCTCTTTGTTCCGTGTCCATTCTTTTGAAAATTTTAATGGGCATTTTTAATCAATTCAGTAAGTATTTAATTCAATTTTAAATTTTCCTGTCGATTGATTGAACCGAAGTGCTTGGTCTCAGGTTGACATGTCGGCTCCTTGTGCAGATGCTTCGACGATATCTGGGCATGTAATTAGAAGTTAATTGGTGGGTGGTGACTAGCTGACGAGTCCCAAAGAGGACGAAATGCGCATCCTGGATTCCACTGCTAGCCACCATCCACCAATTAAATTCAATATATTGTAGCGGTAAATAATTCCCCAAAATTATTCTTATATATATATATATATACATATAAGAATACGTAGGATTTGTCCTTCGAATAAGCAACTTTCCAATATTTAAAGAATGGGAATGAGAATAATACTTCTAGAAACAGGAGAAATCTGTATATTTCCGTCTTTTGTCTTTCCAGATGTCTGAAAAAGACATTTCATATTGTTACCTTGAGAATTACATTCTCCAGCAGACGGCCGATCCAATCATACATTATTGACAGGATACTGTTCCCTGCTACCTCAATGAGTATTTAAACATTTTATGCAAAGTGTATCTGTCGTACATAGCACCACGTCTGACCATCCTGGCTAATTTAAGAGGTAAAAAAGAATATCGAATTTTGCCATCCTCAAACATCTTATCACGCTTGGATATCGGGCATGGGATGCTTCAAATTTTCACCATATTACACAAGGAGACTTCGACTTCCCCATTTATGCATGAACGAAGGACTGGCTACTTGGGTCCTATTATTGGCTCTTTTAATAAATTTTAGAAGACAGAGTTCATCTATGTCGGTTGCATAGTGGTTAGGACGCTCGCCGACCATGCACGTAGTCTGGGATTCAATCCATGGCCGATGCACACCTGATACCAATGGTCAGCCTGCTAAATTTGAGCTACCGATATCACATGCTGAAAATTCCATACTTATATCAACAATACTGTGTGAAGTCAAGCTACAATAAAAGAAATTATAAAAAAAATAAATAAAAAGACTGGTCTATTTCCGCAGCACATTTCGAACAATCGAAGCATACATATACTTGTCAAATCACTTCATAAACAAAAGAAAAAAAGAAAAAATGAAAAGTCAATCAAAATAAACAAAATGATGAAGAATTTAAGAATAAGAAGGATCATAATTAACGCTATTTTCGGTAACACATAATTTAAAAGAAGTTGACAAGGTAGCTTAAGGGCAGCAATATATTGGCAGGGGGTAGTATTTTAAAGATGGCTATCGCCTAAAAACTTGTCATTAAACTCTGAAAACATACAATGCTTTAGTGCTGTTTTACTGATGACTTTTTGAGCATAATTTATTGTTAATAATATTTTGATATGATGTGATTAAATTTAAACATCGGTCAATTAATCTGGCGCGTCTAATTGGCTGAATAGAGTACAGAGAGTTGTCCATCAATACAAAATCACGCAATGAGTTTTTACTTTTCATATAAGACTGAGTGTCTGAGAACCATACAAAGATTCGTGAATGCTTCAACTCACCATAATAGTCTGATAGGGTGTAGCACCCCTATATTAAGCTTAACTGTACGCTTATAAAACTAATTCATGTATGCATGTTATACGCTTACAGAAACTAATTTTACAAATGCTTGTTGAATGTTTGCCATTGTATTGTGGAACACTGCTTTTCGTTTGTTTTATATGAAGGTATATATATATATATATATATATATTTTATGGGGTAATGCACTTTTGCGTTCGCCTGACGCTTTTTGAAATTCGACTACGTTAACAATACATCTTTTCAAGTTTCCACTTGTGCTTCAGAATACAACGTTGTTCGCCTTTGACCGTGTGAAGCGTTAGCACATAGGTGAACGTGGAAACGTGGATTTTCTATGGTTTCATAACCGGAATCATAATAAATACACGATAAGAATTGACTAATTCAACGCATATTCAAACCCCAAGGTTCCATGGTTATATGTCTACTGTCTCTTCCAATAAACTGTCTGAACACTGAAAGCTAAAATATGAAATTAGCAGGACTGTTTGAAAAGAATAGTAATGATGCTTTACTAATTTATGCCGTTAGAGTTCACTACATAATTAACCGTGATATGCCATATCCATAAAACCTTATTGTTATTCTAGTTTACTTTTGTTTCTCACTGACATTTCTGTTTATTATCGTCCTTCAACCCTTTTTCCAACACTGCTTTCCTCTGCGTAGAATGCGGAGTGCGACAAACTGATTTGCTGCAGTCCAGGGCGAAAATTCGGTGATGAAACTCAATCAGTCACTCAATCAGCCGAATACGGAATAAGACATTAGACGCACTGGCACATAAGAATATTCTTCGTAGTAGAATTTACACAAAACCATTCAAGTTTGGAAAGAGTTCGTATCGGTAAATCATTCCCCAAAATTATTGACCACAGCAATCATCACTCAACATTGGATGCTGACCCTCACTGTTAAGTCGACTTGTTTAGCTGAAGGCTTCCGGTCAAGCATCCCCGCCATTTGGTACTCCGTCGTGTCACGTGCGTGCACAATTACTAGCTAGGTAAGCATTCACCTCTACGCGCGATTTTGTCCCGAAATATACTACGTACTTTGGACTGCTAAATCTGGTCTTTTGCTTTATCTTTGGTACTCTAAGAACGAACACTATAGAAGTTGTTGGTATAAGATCTTGCGTTAGTATAATCCGTACAACTCGCGAACGTCGATACCTTCAGTCCCTAATAGTTTAATGCAGGAGAGGACATCAAATATTTTAAAATGTATAGAAATGGAACGAAAGAATGCAAGAGTCAGGCAACAGATCGTTTATTGAGGAAATCAAGGGATATTTATATATTTTATGTACATTGTTATTCCTTATTATTAACAAAGAAACGGCGGCTTCTCTTTGGTTGTCTTCTTGCTGAAAGTTAATCTGTCATCTCTTGTGGTCGTTTCTTTGAAGGTCAGACCATATATCTGCGAGTTGTATCCGCCCACACTAAATCTGCTGTTATTGGTTGTTGGGTTAGTCTCTGTTCTTGTTTTTTTCTCATGATCAAGATATGGAACGTAAACATTGACGTAAATTGCTGTCTACCAATTTTGGCTAGCAGACAGCTCTCACCACAGAAATAAGAGTGGCCAATACCAAGGTAAATAAAGTCATATCTTATAGGAGAATTTGCGTTGACTAGGGGAACAACCAATAGTATAGGTAGATGAGTGATCTAGGGGAAAACAAGAGAACTTATTATGTTAATTTTCATGAACATTTCTAATGTGGTGTACTGTAAACATTGCAAGATGATCCATCATCCTCTGATACGGTAAAAAATCGTATTACAAAACAAAATAATTAAATGATACGTTTTAGACATGAATAAATAAATGAGTTTCCATTGACTGGAAGTGGTCATTTCCAGCCAGAACTGCAGGACGTAAAAAGGTTGTGGTAGCTACAGACAATTTCTCAAGAAGTCATTACTACCAACCCACTTGTTGGTGGGGAGGGAAGATGACAGGAGCCTAGTTATGCTGGAGATCATATATTGGATAAGTAGGTGAATTAGGTAAGGTAAGGATAACAGGAATTGATGGTCAGTTTATCAATCATACCATAAAGATGGCCACGATCAAATCAAGATTTATCTATTCGCCCTAAACAAAGACTATATAGTCAGTTTAACTGTCCTGCGAAGATTTGAAATATTCCGGAAGTTTGATATGATAATGCCACCTGACTGTTATCAATAAGAATTTTTAAAAACCACCACACTTAAGTCGATATTTGGTATTTCCATTGTCCACTTAATTCCGAGTAATTTTATAGGCTGCATGAAACCAATAACGACAGTGGCGTGATTGAATGAACCTAAACATTATTTGGCGGTAACTCGAAGCTAGTGAACCACATAGCTCAAGTTTGAACATGAATTAAAGTGTTCAGGCAACGAAAATTAAGAAGGAACTTCAGAAGCAATGGAAGAAAGGTAACTTACCTCTCTGAAAGATTAAATCTGTTTTGGTAGACAGTGTTCGAATACAAGGGTTTGACAAGTTGAACCACTTACTTAATTACAGAATATTTTCATGGACTTGAAGTGGTGGGTAATTCCCGAGAATTATTAGCCACAGCATCCATCACTGAACATTGGACGCTGACCCTCACTGTTTAAGTCTACTTGTTCAGCTGAGGGCTTACGGTCAAGCATCAGCGCCATTTTGCATGCCATCGTGTTACGTTTGGTCGTTCGTTCGTGCAAGATCCCTAGCCAGTCAAGCAATCAACCTCACACTAAGATTTGGTGCAAAAATACACTTCGTAAATTTGACGATCAGTTTTGGTATTTTGCTTTGCCTTTGGTCTACACGGCACGAATACTACAGAAGTTGTGTGTATTATATCTTGCATCAGTATACATCGTACTATCCGTGAATGTAAACCCTTTCAGAATCTAAAATGGTGAGCCCTTTCACGAACTTCATCTTTGGAAAACATGCAAACAAATTCCATGAGTTCGTTCCACTTTGTATTTGTTCTTGTATTATATTTACCATTTTTGAAATAAATATTTCCCCATGAGTGACCATACGCCTAAGGTCATCTGTATCTGACCAAGTAGCAACACTAATCAGCTCGTGCCATTTTGGCCAGACAATGTGGAAGCATGGTTTCAAATGGCTGCATCTGATTTCAGTCAGCATGGGATTACTGACTGACGTTCACGGTTTCTTGCAGTTACCCACGCTCTAGCACGGGAATTAAGCAAATGTGTAACAGTGTACGTGTCAAGCCCGGAGTTAAGCAACCCCTAAGAGGTTTAAAGCAGCCCTCCTATTAAAAAACGGTTCGTAATTTCGAGTTAGGCGATCAGTCGGCTGTGAACACGGTAACTAGAATGCGGGAATTTATGGGCCAACGTCAGTTTGATGAGGGACACTTTAGATGGCTGTTCTTATCTAAATTACCACGGTCAGCACAGGCTGTGCTTGTGACACTCCAAGGTGTTACGGTGGACCATTTAGCCACGTCTGCTGATAAAATTCTAGAAACAATGCAACAGCTAATCACGGAAATATGCTCGATCACTAAACAGTCTTCGAGTAGGGACGCTGAAGTGATATAGTTGTGCAACTCCATTAAGCAACTACTTAGGTCAAACAGTCCCCGTATTTCCTCTTATCGTCGACCGAATTCCTCTCGAAGACTATGAGAAACTATCCCGTTGGCATGCGTTGGCGGCAACCATCACCGGTGGCTGTAGCCGCCTACCATACATCCGTGATGTAGTCAAAAACACTTGGTACTTGGTAGCGTCCGCTCCGCTAAAATAGCAGATTGACATATGGAACCTACCTTCAACTTACAGGCTGCTAATGGCAGACCTATTGCACCCTTTTGGTAGTAAATACGTCTATCTGAGCGTAGGTTTACGAAAACCTATCCCCCTAGCTGACGTCACAATGCCCATCATAGACACGGACCTACTCAACCACCATGAATATTTGTAGCTCAGGTGGATGATTTGCAATTAAAAGTGTTCTCTGAGCTGGTTGGTTTCGTCGTCCTTCTGGACAACATCTTCAGCGCCATATTTAGCCACTTTGTGCGTTTTGCCGTCTATAAATGGAGTTGGTGTCCTTAGAGCAGATTTTAGGGGCGCGAGTGTGTCTCTTGCTGAGCCAATTGTTTTGTAGAAAATATCAAGTGATACTTCTAAGTTATATTTGATAAAGTATTCTTCCCAGTCAGAACTTCTCAACAGATCTGATAGGAATTCCCAATCTGCATTCTTATAGTCCCTATATTGATAGCGTACCGGGGAATTTTTCAGTGTGCATTTAGTTGTTAGTCGGAGGGGTAGCGTGCAGTACAGTATGTTGTGATCACTGTTATCGAGTTTGTTTCCAACCTCTATCGAGATGGGCTCTATTTTATGACAGAGGATTAAATCAAAAGTATTTTCGTTTCTTGTAGGGAGGCGTACGCACTGCTTCCATCCGCGTACGTCTATAGCTTATAGTAGCTCGTCATGGATTCTAGGTCCTGTACAGGTATCCCAGTTTACTCCAGGTAAGTTGAAATCGCCACAGACTACTTTGTAGTCGAAGTCCAGCGTAGCTACATGCTCTAGTATTTCCCCAGTAGTTATATCAGTCATTTCAGGGCTATTAGGGGGTCTGTATATACATTCCACAAGAATTTTATTTTCGTTTGTGTGGATGCTTATCCACTTAGATTCAGGGAGTTTGTCAGTAGTTGGTTTATTGAAACTTTTGAAGTTAGTGGATTTAGAGGCAAATATTAAGAAACCGTCTCCTCTTTCGTTAACTCGATCGTTCCTATAGATGTCTTAGTTGTCTATTACTAGCTATGTGTCAGGTATATCAGTAGCAAGCCCGGTTTCAGTCACCATTAATAGTGTTGGCCGTTCTAGGTATGCCAGGCAGCGAAGCGATGTTATTTTATTAAGGAGAGATCTAGCATTCAGGAGCATAATCGTTAGTAAACCATAGTTATTGGAGGAGAGGTTAACGTGGTTACTTGTTATTATCCCTATGTTATGTTTGGAGGGGCTCTGAGGTGAGACAAAGTCAGTGTGTGCACTATTTCACGGATGAATTGTGCAGCGAGTGGGGTTATTGTTTGCTGCAGCCGAAAATCATCCTGTTGCATATTTTGACTTTTAGCATCCATGGGTGGGCATCTGCGTTCATTTACTGATAATATATAGTTTTCCTTGCAATTTGCATTGTAGTTTGCTGGACCCAGGTACCGTGTGTTAAGATTACCTTGGTAGTTGTACCTCATGGGGCTTTCATATTCGTATGCATGTTGGCTCGCATCACGTGTGTGAGTGAAGCTATTGAGGGGATGAAGTGTCGGTCTACACTCATTATGTTGATGAGGTTTAACATAGATAGTGCGAGAGTTTGGACGAGAATTTTCATAAATATGGTGCCTATATGAGTCCCGTTTAGTGCTCCATATATCCTGAGGATCCATTCTACGTTGCATTCCCAAGATAGGTGCGTTGTTCGGCATATTACTCCTAGTTCGGGAAGGGGTATTCTTACTCACATGCTGCATGACATTTTTGGGAATATGGTTTGTTACTCATGCATTGTCATTTTTTAGACTGACATGTTGCTTGTTAGACTTATTGAGAGGGAGGTATGTCGAAGTCTAGAGCGGGACTCTAGGCTTTGTCGTCTTTCTTGCAGTTTCTACTGAGGGACTCTCTGGCTTGCATCCAGATTGAGTGTGGTCTGCCAGTGGTTTCTGGTCAGCCATAGTTTGTGCGTCAATGTCAACCTCATGTAGGTCAGCGGGTTTTCCAGATGTGCTCTCATGTACTTTAAGATTGCACCCAGAGGCACTGCTCTTACTAAGTTTCGGGTCGCTTTTACTTGCCGTTTTTTCTCCCAACACTATACACGTGACTCGCTGTGCTTCAGTGTCCGTTGACACTTTAGCACTGATACCAGGTGTATTTCTAAGTGTGGTCAACTTTGTATCGAAGGTGTTCTTGGTTGCCCACCTTTGGTTAGGTGTTTTATCCGAGACTACTTTAATAGTCTTGAATTTAGTGGCAGTAGCCAGAAGATCTTCGGCCTTCTTAAATCGTTCAGCTATTATGTAGCTGTCGAACCTAAAGAGTATAGGACAAGGATGCTTTAGATCTTTTTTACTTAGGCAAAGGCGCTGACAAGGTGCACTCAAGAGATTTGCAGCCTTCAGCAGTGAGTGCTGGACCGACTTCATGGGCTCGCTATCTGGTACATTATACACTATAGCGTTTTGTTTCGAAGCCACCCTTTCAAATAACTTCGCTGGATAGGAAGTCAATGGCGTTTTCTAACTCCTTCGCACTTTTTGAGTCAGTATGCGTCATTCTAGAAGTCATATGAAAAAGCTTTAGGATTGTAAGATCCTGCAGTTCCTTTTTCATGAGTGAGATAGTTTCGGGTATACATTCTAATGAACTTAATTTCGCTTTTAATTCATCTATTTGTAGCTGCATATCTTTAATTATGCATGTTAAGTAAGAGAGCTCTACCTTTTCAGACAGAACATCTTCCAATTGTATTACAGGGGTCGGAGTTATGTTCGAGTCTTTTATGTTGGGTGAACTACTAATAATAAGGGGTGGTAATGTGTTATTAGACGAGCTGGTGCTATTTTCTAAATTACTTGTGTTCACACGAACAAGCTTTTTAGAATTTTGGCCCATCGTTATTAAAGATCAATTATCAGTAACAATAAATGAATATAAACGAAAACACGTGCAAAAGCGTCACCTGATTTGAACGTACTGGGCAACAACCTTCACTTAAAGCCTGTAACTATCCCAAACAATTCGCCTGCATACATAGTAGAAGTACATCAGATGCAGCTGCAGTCTTGCATCATACCGTTGTCTGCAGTTCAGACAAGGGGGCTAAATTTGTTCGCAGCACTTTCCTAGATTACACATCTGCTTTCGACTCAGTACCTAGGGCATTTTGTTAGACAAGCTTTCTGAAACTCATACTGACTGTTGGGTTGTCAAATGGCTGCATTCGTATTTTCAGGAAGATAGCAGTACACTGTATGTGAAAGACGCTATAGTCAGTTTCAAGGTCATTATGGGTTCCTGCGTCTACTGGTTATATGTTTTCGTGAATTCGTTTTCCATTGAATTTTAAAGGTTTTTTGAACGTTTTGCTTGTATTGGAGTATGTAGGTCAGTTTTTTGTCACTGGATGCTACTATGACGTTTATTTTTAGCTTGCAGTTCCCAGTTTTTATGTTGGTAGTTAAGGATTATGGTAAATCTGCAATCATTGAGCCAATTCACGTATACTATGCTAATATAGTAACTTTTCTCAGTAATTAAACGCCTTAACTGTTCTGCTATTGTTGGATCAAACAGTGGCAGAACAGTTACGGATTATTTGCTTAAGGTAGAACACAGTTTATCATCATGACTGGCACCAATTCAGCACCTTGTTCTTATTCTGCGCATTATCAGAAGTAGCTTATCAGCCTTATTGCAGCCCTTCTAGTCCAGGTTCTGCTCCTCCCAAGCTTACCATAATGCTGAATTAAATCTCACTAATTCCAACGTTCTACAGTCAGTAAATTCTGGATCTTTTCTTAAATAGACTCTTTAATGTCACAGTCTAGAACTCAGTTTTGGTTTTCAGCATGACTGACACTAATTCAACACCAGGTTCTTTTTGTAGACATTTTCAGGAGTAGATGAGAACCTACTGGTTTTGCTTATCAGCTTTATTTAAACGCTTTGAGCTCATCTTCAGTACGGACTAGCTTAACTTCAGAAGAAAAAGACTTAATTTAGCACATAGTGTCAATTTTTTGAGCTTAAATTTGGAAATTATATTTGGAAACTGTAGTACAATGTCACTGCTAATCCGTCATGTTAGGTCCACTGGTAGCACCCTGTAAATAAGCAAAATAAAATATCAGTTGATGAAACATTGTGCTCATCACATTCTCAGCATTGACATTTAGAAAAGTTTGCTTACATATCTGCCACTGTTATATCCCCTGCTATCTTTTCCATTTGCCTAGAAATAAAAACAAGTTTGTGATTACTACATGTTGACTTAACGTTGACTTATAAAACGAAGCGGGCGTTTAACAATATTACCTGAATTCCTTTCTTAAGTTTACGCCTTTGGACACGATCTTTCAAACTATGAAAGTAAGATTTCGTGGCCTAATCCATTATGTCACCAACCTCTCCCGATGTCATGAGTTGGTCGCTACAGAAATAAGTACTTCATTAATGAACTTTACATCTCGTGACTGAATTTCGAACATCTGAATATCCCTAAATTCCTTGATTTAAATGGTGTATTAAAATCATCACTAAAATCACAGTAGGGTCGAAAGCGTATTCTATCTTCACTTTCCATTTCAACTATATTCCCCCGGTTTACATGAGGCCAAGATTACATTGTCCGGAGAATAAGAAGTAAATATGGCGTTCAGATAAGTTAACTTTCCTTTGCTAAACTTAACGCCCTTAGTACTAGCTTCTTTAGGTACATGCATGACACCTGTACTTTTCATTAAGTGCACGTGCTCAACATAACGCTGAGCTGCCTGCTTAGCCACAGAACATCCACAGTGCACGGACTGTCTGATCATGCGCATATAGGATTCAAAGGGAAATGCACTGAATCCTTCTAATAGGCCATGCAGCTCGACACCATCCACTGTACGTTTCAGAAAATGAATATTGTACACAATATGTTCATCTCCGAAACAGTTCTCATATTGCAGTAAGAAATTACTCCAATCTGTCCGAACAGCATCCCAAAACAGTCGGCTGTATTTGGTACTCGAAAGTAAGTATACTGCCAGGGAAAATTTCCTATAATTATAGTACAGCGGGGAGGCAGAATGTTCCTGAGTAGGCGAGACCCAAATATAGTAGCTTTTTAGAAGGACCAGGGTTATTTCAGTACATACTGGGTTCACTTCAAGTAGATAAAATATTCATTTACCGTAAAAAGGCATTATTGACGCGTTGGTTAGACTTTGCTGAGAATTGTTGCAAGGTTGGTATTTTAAGCGTCCCAAGCTTACTAAACTATACCTCCAAAAGTGCATTCATACCTCACAAACTTATATTATTCCATAGGACCAGATGGGTCTTTTTTACCTGAATCAAGCCGTTAGGATGTGTTGGATTCCTTTCAAAGAAATAATGAACAATTTAGTTGTTACCTTCATAAATGTATCAAAAGCTTGTTTAAGTTGCACCCACGTATAAAATATACAACTAAGCATTATTCTTTGGAATATAGCCATTACATCAGACATTATAGATGACACATTTCGTGTAGTAGAGGCTGCAGGAGTATCTTGTAACGTCATGTAATGGTTTTAACAATTACTAACGAACACAACATTATAATTTTAAGTAGATGAATAATAGTATATATTTCAGTGCTCATAAACCACTGTTGTGACCTAGCACATTTAATTGATTTATGCTGACCTAATATGCACAAATCCCACAGGTCACTAAACTAACAACTTAAAAAAGTGGATCAGTTAATACATACATATATCTATATGTTCTAATTAAAGACACATTATATGTTTAGAAATTGTAGTTGAATTATATTCGCCTAGTAAGCAAAAATGCATACATCCTATTTTGGGCTTAAAATAAATTCATCAAAATTATTGTTAATTTATATTCACTTGCTAGACATTCTCATACATCTCAATGTACTTTAAATACCACAAATGCATCCAAATAGCGTGTGACTATCACACTACACTCACACCAAAAAAATTAACACGCCGTTATATTATGGTAAGTTAAGCCTGAAATTAAACTGACTGTAAATTTCCGTGTCAAAATAAAGAGACTGCCATTTTAACTTATATTTTAGACCAATAAGAAGCCAGGTAGCCAACAGCCAATCAAAATCTGCCTACATCGCTTTTCGTTTTCGCTGATATTCATTTTTCAGTTCTGCTATATTATCACAAATAATAATGGGCAAAAACTCTAACAAGCGTATTCTTAGGAGCTCTAGTAATTTAGAAAATAGCTCAGGCTTATCTAGTAACGCATTATCACCCCTAAAATCATCTATAATTAGTAGTTCACCCAATACAAATAGTTCCAACATAATGCTAACCCCTGTAATACAGTTGGAAGATATCCTGTCAGCAAAGGAAGAGATTACCAACTTAGTCTCCATCATAAACGACATGCAGCTACAAATAAATGACCTTAGGACGAAACTAAATCTGCTTGACCCGGTACCAGAAACAATCTTCCATCTTAAAAAGGAACTGGGAGATCTCACTTTCCTAAAACTGTTTAAATTGAAGACTAAGCCAACCGATGCTGAAATGGAACATGCTAAGGAGCTAGAGAACACTATGGACTATCTATCGAGCGAAGTTGTTAAGAGACTTTCTTCTAAACAGAACGCCATAGTGTACAACATACCTGACAATGAGCCCATAAAGTCGGTTCAGCACTCCTTGTTAAGGGCTGCAAACCTCTTAAGTACACCCTGTCAGTGTATTAGACTAAATAAAAAAGAGCTAAACCGCACATGTACCATACTTTTCAGGTTTGATAGCTGTATAATAGCAGAAAAATTTAGGAAATCTGGGGATACTTTGGCCTCCACTACGAAATTCAAAAATGTTAAAATAGTCTCGGACAAAACCCCCAACCAACGACAAGTAGCTAAAAATACCTTAGATACGAAGACAATTATACCACAAATCATGAATAGCATCAGTGCCGAAGTATCGAAGGACACTGAAGCACAAAGTGACACTTGCATTGTACTAGGTGAACAAGCGACACGCGAAGGTGAAGGGAAACCCAAAAAGGGCAGTAACACTGGAATGAGTCTCGAAGTTCGTGAGAACACTCCTAGGAAAGCTACCGACCCCGCACATGAGGTAGACATAGATGCTTCTGCGACAGATAATCTACAAATATCGGCAGATAACACTGCACCCAGGGCCAAGCAAGATAATCTCACTGTAAAAGCTGAAAAGAAGTCAGCTAAAACCAAGGTCTCTCCACAGGCGTCCACATATCTCCCTTGTGACAAGCCCAACAAGCAGCATGTAAGCCTAAAAAAGAGCTATGCACGCATTACGGCAGGTCCCATAAAGGAGACGGGACACGAGAGTGGAAGTGCTCTTCGTCGAACTAAGAGTAGTAGACAAACTGTGGATGACAGACTATACGAGGTCAAAACTAACAGCAAAAATAGCTCTATCCACACAAAATCACACTCTAGCAGACACGCAAGGGGAGCCGAGCTGATTAAACAGCAGAGTGAGACTCACAAATTCTGTAATAGCCTAGGTTGTAATATGCCTATAGGCTCATATAACGTGAGAACGGGACCCAGA